>CM045570.1:17679312-18279312 GCA_024721245.1 Mitragyna speciosa
ATGACTCAAATATTGATAAAAAATGCATTTGGGGTGCGAAATGACTATTTTGCCCCTGAACGCGGTATTTACTAAAACAATAGCAATCGTCCCTGAAAAAATTTAAAAAATTTAGAAAAATACTTAAAAATCTAAAAAATAAAATTTGGTACTAAAAAATGGGCGAAAATGGTATTCGTGAGGCGAAATGACCATTTTGCCCTTGCACTGATGAAATGTATAGAATAATATCAATTAAACCTGAAAAAATCATAAAATTTCAAAAACATGTATAAAAATACATAAATGTACATTTAAATTTCAAAACTAATGAAAAATATTTATAGCTAAAAATTACTGTTTTGCCTTCCGAGCTTGTTGATTTTGCCCCTTTTTGCTAAAAAAAAATTGAATTTGACCTCAAAAAATAGAAAAAATATCCCCCTAGTGTTAGAAAAATAAATGGTGTGTCAAAATTTGGTGTCTACAGTTTGTCTCTCTTTGTCATGAATCTCGTAGAGATTTTAGATAAAGACGTAGACAACATTAGATTTTGACTCACCCAAATGTAAAAGCAGGTACCAACGTAAACTAAAACATTTGAACATGCATAGTATGAGAATATGATGAAGTGTAAACCAATGAACAAATGAATATACCAAACATCCGACCGAGCTCTCAAGGAGCTGCCTACGTATCCCGATGAAGGGAATCAGGTCAAACGTAATTCGGATACAAGTGAACTATGGATGCGAAACATAACTACAAACGCTAACATAAGAATTCAAAATTTTCAAAACTTGTGATCGAAATAGAGAAGGAACTGTGACACTTAAACTGCTAAACAAAGATAACATAAAGCAATAAAGACTGCAAGCTCAAATAAAGTGCTTAAACTAATAGATAAAAAATGAGTCCAGGTTGCTGGACAACATAAATACTGATAAGCTAAACGCAATGTTTGGGTTGACAGACTTGAAAATGTAAATAAACGTGATGCCGGCTAGGCTGATGGATGGATTCGTGACCTTGGGATGCTAAGGTTGATGAATGCAAAGTTTGGTTTGCCAAATTTGAAATGTAAATAACAGATGTCGACCTGGTTGCTGGAATGATGCATGACCTTGGGTTGCCAAGGTTGATAAATGTAAAGTTGGCTGCCAATTTGAAAATATAAATGAATGATGTTGGGATGTCAGGAATCATAAAATGTAATGCAAGGTTTGGGCTGCCAGACTTGGAAATGTAAATAAACAGATGCATGATTCTAGGTTGTCGGGATTGATGAATGCAAAGTTTGGGTTGCCAACTTGAAAATATAAATGACAAATGCATGATTCTGGGCTGTCAGGATTGATGAATGCAAAGTCTGAGCTGTCAGATTTGAAAAGGTAAATAACAAATGCATGATTCTAGGTTGTCGGGATTGATGAATGCAAAGTTTGGGTTGTCAGACTTGAAAAAGTAAATGACAAATGCATGATTTTCGGCTGTCAGGAGTCATGAAATGCAAAGTCTGAGTTGTTAGAATTGAAAAAGTAAATGACAAATGCATGATCTTGAGCTATCAATAATCATGGAATGCAAAGTTTGGCTGTCATATTTGAAAAAGTAAATGACAAATGCATGATCCTGAGCTATCAGGAATCATGGAATGTAAAGTCTGACTATCAAACTTGAAAAAGTAAATGACAAATGCATGATTTTGGGCTGTCAAGAATCATGGAATGCAAAGTTTGGGCTGTCAGATTTGAAAATGTAAATAACGAATGCATGATTCTAGGCTGTCAAGAATCATACAATGCGAAATTTGGACTATCAAACTTGGAAAAGTAAACAACAAATGCATGTTCCTAGGCTGTCAAGAATCATGAAATGCGAAATTTAGGTTGTCAGACTTGGAAAAGTAAATAACAAAGGCATGATCCTAGACTATCAAGATTAATGAATGCAAAGTCTGGGCTGTCAGATTTGAAAAAGTAAATAATAAAGGCATGATCCTAGGCTATCAGGATTAATGAATGCAAAGTTTGGGCTGTCAGATTTGAAAAAGTGAATAAAAAATGCATGATCCTAAGCTGTCAGAGATGAATGCTAAGTCTGGGCTGTCAGACTTGAAAAAGCAAATAACAAATACATGGTTCTAAGCTGTCAGGATTGATGAATGCAAAGTCTGGCTGTCAGACTTGGAAATGTATAATGAGGTCTAGGCTGCTGGATAAAATGTATAGAGAAATTTAAAATATAGGAAAACTTAAAACAATTGTGGAACATTGCATCCAAATTAATTCAAAAATCAAAACTTTCAAAAAAAAAAATTTTTTTTCCCCAGTGTATGGCATCAAACTCATTTGAAATCAAAATTCATTTCAAATCAATCATTCCAAAAAGTTTGTCCCAATATGAATCGATCTTTTACAAGTTTTGCTTCAAGCATAAAGCATCAAAATTAATCTTGCAATAAGATTTTTCTCAAAAAATTTGCCAGTGTCAATTTTTGAAATCAATCTTTGAAATGAGTCATGCCCTTCATTAATCCATCATTAATTTTAAAAAAACTACTCTAGTTTTTATTCTTGACGAAGGCCTCAATTGATGACAATGTGATTGCACCTGCAAAAAAGAAAACAACGACAATTGCAAAATAATGCCACCACTTAGCAGTCCCTTGGTTTTGCTGGTACATATAAACATGAGGATTGCCATCTTGAATCTCTGATACATTCTTTTGCTTTATTTTCTGCAAATCTCCCGAATTCAGTGGACTTTGATTCACGACTCATATCAAATCTCCCAAAATAGTCTTTCAATTCATGTATGTCTCCACTTTCCAATCAATTTAGGATTGCCTTTTGTTTTATTCAAATTCAAACGAAGTAAATGTTAAATTTTTCAAAACATAAATTGGTCTAAAAATGCCTCACATTTAATAATGTAAGAGAAATTCTGTATAATAAACAACATGAGATACGCAAGGACTAAATGAAATACAATTAAATGAAAGATTTTTCAAAAAATTGATTTTGAAATGATGGTTTAAAAGATGCCTTTTGATCTTCGGATGTCATTTTCATTTGAATTCTGAGATTGTCACAAAATGATCAATACAGAAGAGGAATCTGAAACAACTGTAGTCACCAACTTCCAAATGAATTCCATATCGGCATACTGACTTTCGCACTTATGAAATTTCAACTGTCATCTTGACCCAATTGTGGTTCCCTTTCGGATTATCAATCTCGGATGAGAGATGAAATGAATAGCAGCATCCAAATTTGAGATAGTCCTTCCCATTTTCATTAAAATAGACAAATCTTTGAAAAATTTGGCATCAGTAAGGCAGTCTTCCCTAGATTATTTAGGATAGATATTGATGCGTTCAATGGAAGAGATGACGGTCCAAGACTCTCGAATTCCAAGTATACAACCCAATCTTCTTGACCCCTTCGTAACTTGTCGAAAACCCCAAGAACAACTCGGATTGTTTTGCTTCAAATTCAACTAGATTCGTTGAACTGCCCCCTTTAAGAAACGATCCTAGACCCCTAACCAACAACGTGGTGTAGACACCTAGTCGACAATCCTATTGGACAAATTCAAACCCTCAAAGATGAACCCTAAGTGAGATTCTTGAATACTCAACAAATGCCTTGCCAAGCAATCAAGAGTAATTCTTTAGCCAAAGAAATAAGAAAACTCAATTTGCACTCACTCACAATTGAAGAGAAAAACTTAATATTATTGATTAATGTTGTTCAAAATTCGGGTGAATAGTAACACCCTCTATAAAGAGGCGCATAACATCAAGATATAAACTAAATATGGAAACTAACTTAACCCTAGTTGTACCATAACATAGACTAACAACTAAAGGTACAACTTAATTAATAAAAGTAGCATAAAAGAACAACTTGGGCTATTAAACTAACGAACTAAGCCCATGAAACCCATAACCTCGAGTGGCAAACGGGCTCTTCAACCGAATCCAAGTCCAGAAGTGGCATATGACTCTCTTGAGCTGGATGACTCTCTTGAGCTGGATTGCACGGATTGAGCTTCTTTGGACAGCTTAATTAGCTCCATTAATCCTTCCTTGAAGATGTATTTGATCCACAAATATAAACTCACAACTTGGCCCCAACAATTAGCATAAACATTGCAATCTCCAAGCCCAAGATGAACAACATAATCGTACAAGAACTTTGGCCAACAACCTTTAGCATGATCATGCAAATTTAGCAATCTTTCAAGCCTCCAATGAGCTAAGTTGTCAATCCTCCAATGAGTTTATATGGATCCTATCATTCCCTCCTTCCTAGCGAAGATTCGTCCTCAAATCGCCTACAACATAAAAATAGCAATTAGGATCCATATAAACTAAAGTAACACTGCTATTCTTACCTAGTGATTCCATCTTGAAGGCTCTATGGAGAAATTCAAGATCCTCATGGTAGGGGCTAAAGTCTTTAAAGATAAAGATATTGCTTTCCAAGTTCTCACTACAGGAAATTTAGTTTTTACCCACACATAAAATTGCTACACATAATATGTGTGGGTGATTAGCTACACATTTATTCCATATGTCTGGGTAAATCTAATATGATTAATTACTATATATTAGGCATTTATTATGTGTAGGTAAAAATGTATAGTTACATATGAATTTGGTGGGAAAATTTCCTTGCCAAATATTGAGAAATGGCGGCATTTTTGAAATTTTTTATTGCTGATGTGGCATTTTTTAATTCAGATTAAGTGTAGGTAAAAGTCAATAGTTACAAATGAATTGGATGAGATAATTTCCCTCCGAATATTGAGGGTTTGGCGGGTTTTTCCAAATTTTTAAATGCTGAGGTGGCTTTTTTTTGTTTTGCATTAAGTGTAGGTAAAGGTTAATAGTTACACATGAATTGGGTGGGAAAATTTTTCTCAAAATTGAGAATTGGTGGCATTTTCAAATTTTTTTTGAAATGCTGATGTCGGCCTTTTTGTTGGCCATATTACCCACACATAAATATAAATGTCATATATGTGTGGGTAAAGATAACTGTAGCATTCATTATAAGCATGATGATGTGGAAAAAAATGCCACATCATTTATACACACATATATTTAATATTATATAAGTAATTACAATTTTATCCATTTTTATTTATAAAATTACGCACATAAGATGCTTGAATATTAAATAAATAAAGGATAATTTTGTAAATTAACATCACATTAGTATATTTGTTAATAAAAAATAAAAGAAAATACAAGAAATAAAAAAAAAAAAAAAACAGCCCTACTTTTGGTTCTCATCCCCAAATCAATTAGTCTCACCCCCAAAAGACAGCCCTGCTCTTCCTCCCATTCCCAAAACAACTGCCGCCACCTCCCCTGTTCCACTCCTCGCCGTTTGCCCGTCGGCCAGCCAACCTGCTCCTCGCCGCCCCCCTCAACTAGCCACTTCCATGCCTTCTCTTCCCCATTGGTGCTCTCCATTACATTGAGTAAGGCCTGATAAGTATTTTTTTTCGTTCATAAACTTCTCATTTTTTTGGTGACCACCCACCGACTCGGTATCCATATCATTCACTCACGTTTTTGTCTTTTCTCTTGCTGCCCATTTTTCTGCAGGAATCTGGAAATAACAGTCTCTCTTTCATGCTCTTGGTTCGAGTTTCATTTCGTAGAAAAGTAAGGAGAAAGTTTGCAATTTTAAATCTGTAAGCTGTCAACCTCCACCCCCGGAAGAAAACTTTAGATGCAGTTTTTATTTGTTAAATTTGGATTACCAGTTTTCTAATTTGCATTTAATATAAAATCTGTAGTTTGTAAGGGTCGCATCTATTTATGATTTTTTTTATCTTTTTTGTTGTCTCCTTTTCCTCAATATTATGATTCCATTGCTTTTTTATCAGGTATGCATTCTTATTTCTTAGGTTTTCTTTTCCCCTTCTTTTTGAAATTTAACAGAGAAGACATGAAATTTTAGCAGATATACTAAAGTTTTTTGCTCTTGGTTAGTACATTAATCTGTTCTTTCTTTCGTACTTTTTTATGGGCTCTGCTTTGCTTTTTGGTTTTTATAGTTTGCTCTTAAAAATTCTGTTGTTATTGTTGCTTTCCCCCCCCCCCCTCGAGCATCTCCTAAGTTACTGTTTTTCTTCTTCTAGATTGAACTACGCCCCAGCTGTTTTTTGTTCCTGATCAAATCTCTCTCTCTCTCTCTCTAACGATTTGAACCAGTCTTTTATATGTTAGCTAGTTCCTTTTAACCTGGGATTTCTTGCTTGACTGTTGCTCCAATACAAACGATTCTGCTTACGAGTTGGGACAGCAAATGATTCTGCTTGGAATACTAAGGATAAAAAAGAATTAAAGTTCCTAATTTCTGACATTGTTTAGCAGACCACATTTCCATATTTCACATTCTCGGGCTCCACCACAAAGTAGTGATTTATACGAAGATGCTTTTGCACTTGAGTATGTTTAAGATTATTGGGTACACTTTTTTTCTTGTGTGCTTAAAAGGGTGGCATATCAGAATCAAGGTTAATTGAATCAAACCTTTTAGTAAATAGTAAGTTACTGCATTTGTTTATTTTTTTCAATTTCTACCACCCAAGTAATATTAGTCCCTTATAATCTTACAAATAGAAACTGGGAAGTCGAAGAGGACTGCCTAACTGAACTCGACATTCTATATGTTTTTCACCTAAATTTATGGAGGAAAGTTTGGTTGGTGTCTTTGGTGTTTTACCTATTCAACATACCTTTGTAGTTGAAGGTAGAGAAATTCCTTACTATTGTAGTTGGGAGGATGGCCTTTTATTTAGTCAACGGTGTTTCGTGCAGATAATAACTTACCTTTTCCTGCTTAGATGACTTAATCTCGCAAAACGGAAGACAAGTGCAAGAATGTACTTCTACATCTTGATTTTAGATTGCTTTGTATTATAAAAGCACTCACTGTTCCTCTGATAAGATCCATTTGAAGTGCTTGCATTAAACTTTGTTCTTTGTAAAGACAAATATATGCTCAACCTTTGAGCCGGCTGATATCTTTGTCTATACAATTTTTTTTTTCCTCTAAGGCCCTGTTTTAATTCTTCCCTTTCTTTGATCCCCACCATTTTTTAATTGGCTTTTCTCTTCTTGAAGAAATATTAGGTGTCTTTAATTAGGATAAAAAAATACGTATTATGAACTTTAATTTGATCATTACAGAATTAGAATTTGTTCCCTTTTTGAATTTGATATAATTTTAAATTTGTTCGGTCCATCACATCTTGAATAAAGGCAATGTAATATTTAAAAGAAATTCGAAATTGATACCTACAAAAAAGAAACTAATTGTACCATAATTGGAAAGATTTTCCTGAACTTTTTGTTCCAAAAACAGTGGGTGGCCACAGATGTCATTGTTTTTGTGGTAAGCAAAGAAAGTGCAACCGGACAACATTAGTGATGACCTACATCTATATGTACTATTATTGATTAATCAATATTACTGTTTAGTTGCCAGAAGCAGTAATAAAGATGAGATTCTTTTGCACTGCATCTCCATGGAGTACTAGTACTTTATTTATTCTTTCAATTAGAAAAGTTAAAGAGATAACTTATTTTATTTTACATTGTTTAAATATTAATCATTTTCAGAATTACACATGAAAAATTCTGGTTGTCAAACTTTGTTCTTTCAGAATCTAATTTTGAAGGCATATACCAATATGCTAGATGTTACTTGCCTTGATGTTATTCTGACCAGAAAACTGTAGTTTCTTGAGGTTAAGTAGAAGGTTCTCATCTAGTGATATTGCCTTATTGTATCTATCTGAAAACTTATTGTATCTATCTGAAATTCTAGTATATTTTGCAGCAACATAAGTCATCTATATTTTTTCACCTAAATTTATGGAGGAAAGTTTGGTTGGGAATTTCTCTTTGTCGGCCAATTTTGAAGGCATATCTCCATTTTTACACTATGCCAGCAATAGTAAGTTAAGTGGATGATTATTTTGATTACACTATTCCATAAGATCTCATGTCCTTGCAAAGAAACTATTTGATGTGAACATTGTTTTAAAGCCATAATACCGAAGCTTAGAATGAAATAATTTTTCAGATTATATAATTTCTTCATTCAATTGAGCAATGTAATAGAGAAAATAGAACATATTAAAGAAGTCTAATATACATGGCTTGCAAGGACATCGACAATAGATCAGTTGTTTTATTTTCTGAAGCTCTTGGCAATCTTCCCATGCAATTGTGTCTATTTATGTATCTTCAAATCCTAATAATCACATACTACATTTTTAGAGTGCATGGTCTAATTTGTAATATTTTGTGTCAGTTTATTGTTCATTTACTTTTTTATTTGATTTTTTGTTATTAAACTTACCAGAATTAATATATCTTAATTTGTAGATACAACTTATTGAGGACAACCCCAAACTTGTTGGGATTCATCAGTTCATAGAGAGTTGCTCTCACATACAAGCTGTGATTTCAAAGGTATGTTCCAAGTTAGAGTATCAAATAGCTATATTTTTTCTTTTTTTCACTGGGATTTCTTTTCGTGTTTACATTTATTGTGGACTGTTCATAAGCTATGTACTATTACATTTGTCTCTCTCAACAAACTCCACATTTTGTAACTATGTGCACAATGCTTGCTACTAGAAATAACCATGGAATGGGAAACTATTCTTGGTTTACTAATGAAATTGTGATGGCAATACAACTGGAGAGTATTCCTCTAATTTATCCGGAGGTCAAGTTTATTTAGTTATTTGTCGTTGTTCCCTTGTTTACTAAAATTTGAAAATTGCTTCTCGGAAAGACATTAAAATTTTTTGTTATTTTATTCCATCCAATAGGACAGGGTTATGAATTATATTGCAATTAGGTAAAATTGTTAAATGAAGGAAACTGTTGGTAACATCAAGTTTTTTACTGTAAAGTCAAACTTGGGTAAAAGGGTTATTGTTTTGGAGACTGAATGAATTTTCTTTTAACGCTAAAACAAGCATGCAGTTGGTTTCTTTTTGTAGTAGTTGCTACTGTTATTTTTTTTTCAGTTACAACTGCTGCTTTTTTTCGCAGCTATAAAACAAGCTCTTTAGAAATTCAGTTTTTTTTTGACATTTTACTAATGGAAATGTTTATATGTGCGTGTATTTGTACTTTTGTTGATAATTAAATTTACAATATAACTACTCCACTAACAAATCGAGTCCAAAAGGGTTCTGAAATTTACTACGATCTATTTAAGTGTTGTCAAATTTTAACATTGTAGGATATAGCGATTTATCATTTAGAATCTCTCAATGTGGCTAACTATACTCTTAGGAACTAGATTTACTAAGTTTGTTGATGACTTGCAAGCCACGAGAGACAATTGTACTCCTCATGTTCGAACATCTAATGCCATAGAACAAAAAAAGTCCCCCAAGTTAGCCATCTGGGATGTTGAGAAACTGCCAGATTTATACCTCTTATTGCATGGATGGGAAATGGACCTCTTTCGTCTTGATTAGTAGTATGAAGTGGGTAAAGGGAATTGAATTAGCTTGAGTGACTTTGTTTTTGACCTTGAGACAGCTTGCAATCAACCAAAAACTTTTTCCCAACACCATTATTGTTCTCCAAGGCTTGTTCATTTATTCAATTAGTTATATAGGGACACTAAGCTGCTAAAAAGTAAACAAAAACAGCAGAAATATGCATGTTTCAGACTTCAAAACCTCTGTGTGAGAGAGAGAGAGAGAGAGTGAAAAGGATTTTAGTCAAATTAGTTATTGAAATATCACTTCAATCTACGCTTGTCATCAAATTAGTTTTCTTGTTCATGTACTAAAATGACAGCAACCAGTTATAATTGCTGCTTTTTTGCAGCTATAACTGCTGCTTTTTTGAAGCTATAAATGCTGCAGTTGTGCTATTTTTCATTTGATTTTTCTACTATTACTTCTTGGTGTTTTATGTAATAGAGAATGATGGCTGAATTGAAGGAGTTCGATGATGAAGGGCCTTAGGGAGGGTGAATATTGCATTGGTTTCTGGAATTCAAACTTTTTATTGGTTTGCTTATTGCTGTTTTTACAGCATTTTTGTTATGCTTTGACGGAAAAAGTGAAATTGTAACTAAGATGGTGCTTTAAGATGTTGAATTGCTTGATTGGTTAGCTTGTTTTTTTCGGGTTTTTGTCCTCCACTATAACGCTTCTCTCAAAGCAATAAAATGTAAACGAACTTAAAGATGATAGTCTTTAAACAATTAAATCAATTATATATTCACTATGATGGCAAAAGGTATTAGTCAAGCTAAAGTTGATGAGATAATTGAGGTTGTATACAAGTCATTTCTTGATTTCACTTGTAGTAAGTAATCATCATTCATCAATCATCACAATCTTAGCATTTCTTCGTTTCTTGATTTCACTTGGATTCTAATTTTAGTTATTTGTGTAGTTTATATGAAGTTGTTTTTTACTCTCCGTTTGCTTTTTTTCATCCTAATTGGCACGTTAAGATCACGAAAGTATAATGATAACTCCAAAAATAATATAGTTTAATGATAATGACTAAATGTTGCCTCATTATAGGTTGTTAATACATAGATAATATGGATCATCAGTGGGTAAAGAACTGGAATCGAATATCTCCTGAGTATGTAGAGGGGATAAGGGAGTTTATTAAAGTTGCCAAACGGAATTTGAATTCTAAGGGTTCAACTTTATGCCCTTGCTTCAACTGTCTCAATTTGAGGCACCAAAACATAGATACAATTCGAGCTCATCTGATTACTGTGGGAATAGACGACTCGTACACACGGTGGGTGTATCATGGTGAGAAAGACGTTGACGAGGAAAGTGAGGGCAACAAGGATTTTGTAACTACTGAACTTGATGGTTTAGGAGCAGGATTGCATGATGCCATTGGTGATCAATTTTTCAATGTTGGGCCTACGGACGATTTAGCTGGAAATACACGATCAACTGCTGAAGAGGCTCGCTATGAGAAGATATATGAAGCTGTCCATAATCCTCTATACGAGGGATGTGAAATTTCTGCTTTGACCTTTGTTGTGAAGTTAATGAACATCAAAGTGATGAACAAGTGGAGCGACAATTCGTTTGAGATGTTGTTGAAGCTTCTCCATCAAGTGCTCCCAAAAGGAAATAATTGTCCACCAAGCTATTACGATAACAGAAAACTGCTTTGTGAAGTTGGTTTGGGATATGAACTTATTGACGTTTGTCAATATGATTGTGCCATTTTTTATGGTGAAGCTCAAAATGCTACCGTGTGTCCTGTTTGTAAAAATAGTCGCTATGTTCGTAACACGATACCACATAAGAGGCTGCGATATTTCCCTATCACACCTCGGTTGAAGAGACTTTATTCTTCAAGACATACAGCGAGAGACATGCGTTGGCATAAGGAGTTTCGTAAAGAAGAGCCTGGGGTGCTTCGTCATCCTGCTGATGGCAAGGCGTGGAAACACTTTGATGCGTTGTACCCTGAATTTGCTGATGATTCAAGAAATGTGCGATTGGGGCTAGCATCAGATGGGTTCAACCCGTTTAGCAATATGACAACAGCATATAGTCTTTGGCCTGTAATTTTGATGCCTTATAACATGCCGCCTTGGCGTACAATGCATAAGAGCAACTATCTCTTATCATTGTTAATTCCAGGGCCAAAGTCTCCAGGTAAAGACTTTGATGTCTTTTTAAGGCCTCTTGTGGATGAACTTAAAGTTTTATGGTGTGACGGGGTTCAAGCATATGATGAATATTCTCAGTCTCATTTCACCCTTCGTGCTGCAGTTATGTGGACGATCAGTGACTTCCCTGCTTATGCCTACTTATCTGGGTGGAGCACTATGGGAAAATTGGCATGTCCAATATGCCTTGGAGACACCCGATCAAGTCGAATTCGGGGAAAACAATGTTATACTGGGCACCGATGCTTCTTAAGCAATACACACTCCTGGCGAAGGAGCTTTGAGTACAATGGCAAAGCAGAAAGAAGGCCACCACCTCGTCAATTTTCTGGTGACGATATTTTGTTACAATTAGAGGAGTTACCTACATGCATTCCTGGTAAAGCTCCAAATAATGTGGATAGGAAGCGTAAACGCGGAGTTGATGAGTTAAATTGGTCGAAAAAAAGTATCTTGTTTGAACTTCCTTATTGGTCAAAGTTGTTGATGCGTCATAATCTTGATGTCATGCATATAGAAAAAAATGTTTGTGACAATATCTTAGGGACCTTGCTAGACGATCCCGTGAAGTCGAAGGATACTGTAAAAGCACGTCTAGACTTGGAAGATCTTAACATTCGCAGAGAATTGTGGTTGAGGGAGATGAATGGCAAATTTGTGAAACCACATGCTAATTACACGTTGAGTAAGGTAGAATGTGTAGAGTTTTGCGACTTTATCAAGTCAGTTCGCCTGCCGGATGGGTATGCATCCAACATCAGCCGATGTGTCACAGAGTCTAATACACTTGGGGGGATGAAAACACATGATTGTCATGTGTTACTTCAAAAAATATTGTCTGTGGCCATTCTTCCATTTTTTGAGAAAAAAGTACGAGCAACGTTGACAGAGTTTTGCCAATTCTTTCAAAAATTATGTGCCAAAACCTTATATGTTGAGGAACTTGAGGAGATGAAGGAAGGAATTGTTGTTTTGTTATGTAAACTTGAAAAGATATTTCCCCCTGCATTTTTTACTGTCATGGTGCATTTATGTGTGCATTTGCCAGAACAAGCATTGTTGGGAGGACCTGTCAATCAAAGATGGATGTTTGGCATTGAACGTTGCATGGGTACATACAAGGGATATGTTCGTAATTTTTCACACCCTGATGGCTCTATTACTGAAGCATATGCTGTTGATGAGGCTATTACCTTTTTATCTCGTTATTTACACGATTCTGAGACGAGATTCACACGTTTAGAACGTAATTGGGATGTACCTAGTGCAGAATATGAGATGGAGTTATTCAATAGCAAAATTCGTACATTAGGGTCTCCTAAATTTAGCAAACTTGGGGTTTATGGCAATATGGTGCAGTGGTATCTTCTCAATAATTGCGGAGATGAACTTGATGATTTCATAAGGTGAGTTTGGAACTTCTACTGGTATTTTTAATTTTAGTTCATCTTCATGCTGTAATACTCACATATTCCTCAAATGTAGTGAGCATAAGGAAGTTTTGCGCTCAAGAAATGTACAAGAAGAAGATATTGAGGGAATACAAAAGCACGAATTTCCTTCTTGGTTTAAGAGAAAGGTAAATAAGATACATATATATTTTTTTGGTAAAAAATTTAAATTAAAATATCTAACACTAGAAATTTATAATAGATGGCAATTCTTAAGCTGAACGAGGATCTTAGAGCAACTGATGATCTGTACTCACTTTCACAATTTGCGGATGATCGTTACACAAGTTGGCATGGTTGTATTCTCAATGGTGTTAGATTTCGTTGCAAGGAACGTGATGACAATTTGAAGACACAATGTAGTGGTGTTTGTACATGGGGTGGTGAAGAGAATAGTGATGTAGTTTATTATGGTGTTTTGCTTGAGATTTTAGAATTGGATTTCATTCATCAAAGAAAGGTATTCATGTTCCGTTGCAAGTGGTATAACACTGATCCGAAGGGAAAGAAAATGGTGGTTGAAAACAATTTAACATCAATTGACATTACATCGGATTGGTATGCTGAAGAACCATTTATTCTTGCCACACAAGCTCAACAGGTATTTTATTTGAATAATCGGGCTCGGGGAAAGAATTGGATGGTTGTACAAAGAGTAAATCATCGCAATATATATGACATACCCGAGCAAGACGATGAGGATGACATGAATGGAGATGTCTTACAGGAAGAAGATTCTTACGACTTACCATCTTTTCATCCAACAGAAGATGTAGATGATGCATCTCGATTAGTCCGAGAGGATGTGGAACCAACAACTGTGCCTCACGAGATGGTCCTTCAATTACGTACTGAAGGAGCCTCTCTTCGTGACCGAGGAGAAAACTTGTATGATATTGAGGACAGTGAGGATGAGGATATAATTTTTGGTGATGATGAAGCAACTTTGGAATATATATCTAGTGATGACTCAGATGACCTAGATGTTGATAATGTTGATGATAATGATGATATTGCATGATTGTTTTGTTGAAAAGGTTATTTTTCAAATCTAAATTTTTCAATAGTGATTTGTCATTGTCTAATTGTTTAGAAAAGTTCAAATTAAAATTTAAGAATTAATTCTACTTATTTCATAATCTGGCATTTTTACTTGTTTCGTATATAGATGGTTGGGAGAGGTCAACGAGGACGTGGTCGACGAGGGGGGCGATGCGGGGGCCGTGGTAGACCTGCAACTACATCACATTTTGGTATGAACTTATTAATCTTTGCTAATATAAAATTGCTCATTTTATATTAGAGGTAGATGTTATGTATATGTTAACTTGTTCTTATTTTATTTGCAGACTCGCCTCGTTTAGTAAAGCCACGAGATGGTTAGTTGATCCAAATAGCAGTGAATAAAATTTTTTTGCTTATATTTTTTGTATATATTTTGTTTTTTCATGGTTTCTTATCTAAATTGTTCATGCTACATTCACAGACACACTGCCAGTAGTGGAGCTACGAGTTGGTTAGTTAATCCTAGTAACATTAAATACACACGTTTTGTGTTATCTGCTATTTTTATTTTGCTTTTTCATGATTTCTTATCTAACTTGTTCACACTCCATTAACAGAAATACCTCCGGTAGTGGAGACACGAGCTGGTTAGTTGATCTTAATATCCTTAAATACACATGTTTTGTTATTATCTTTTGTTTATATTTTGCTTTTTCATGGTTTCTTTGCTGTGCTGTTTAATTATTATTAAATTAACTTGTTCTTACTCTATTGACAGACACACCTCCATTGGTAGAGCCACGAGTTGGTTAGTTGTTCCTAATAGCATTAAATACACGTGTTTTTTTCTTATTTGTTGTGTACTTTATTTTGTTTTTTCATGGTTTCTTATCTAACTTGTTCACATTCCATTAACAGAAACACCTTCGGTAGTGGAGCCACGAGCCGGTTAGTTGATTTTATTGCATTAAATACACATGTTTTGTTATTATCTTTTGTTTATATTTTGCTTTTTTGTGGTTTCTTTGCTATGTTGTTTAATTATTTTTAAATTAACTTGTTCTTACTCTATTGACAGAGACACCTCCGGTTGTGGAGTCACGAGTTGGTTAGTTGATTCTAATAGCATTAAATACCCATTTTGTTATTATCTTTGTTTATATTTTGCTTTTTCGTGGTTTCTTTGCTATGTTGTTTAATTATTTTTAAATTAACTTGTTCTTACTCTATTGACAGACACACCTCCGGTTGTGGAGTCACGAGTTGGTTAGTTGATTCTAATAGCATTAAATACCCATTTTGTTATTATCTTTGTTTATATTTTGCTTTTTCGTGGTTTCTTTGCTATGTTGTTTAATTATTTTTAAATTAACTTGTTCTTACTCTATTGACAGACACACCTCCGGTTGTGGAGTCACGAGTTGGTTAGTTGATTCTAAAAGCATTAAATACCCATTTTTTTATTATCTTTCGTCTATATTTTACTTTTCCGTGGTTTCTTTGCTATGTTATTTAATTCTTTTTAAATTAACTTGTTCTTACTCTATTGACAGACACACCTCCTGTTGTGGAGCCACGAGCCGGTTAGTTGATTCTAATAGCATTAAATACTCATGTTTTGTTATTATCTTTTGTTTATATTTTGCTTTTCGTGGTTTCTTTGCTATGTTGTTTAATTATTTTTAATTTAACTTGTTCTTACTCTATTGACAGATGCACCTCCATTGGTGGAGTCACGAGCCGGTTAGTTGATCCTAATAGCATTAAATATGCGTGTTTTGTTATTATCTATTGTGCAATTTATTTTGTTTTTTCATGATTTGTTATCTAACTTGTTCACACTCCATTAACAGAAACACCTTCGGTAGTGGAGTCACAAGCCGGTTAGTTGATCCTAATAGTATTAAATACACATGTTTTGTTATTAGCTTTTGTTTATATTGAAACTTCTTATACTAGTAGTTGAGTCCTTGTAAGTTTTTTGGAATTTTACAAGGAAGTTAAAAACATCTGGGGTTGGAGGGAGGAAGAATAATGAATGGAAAGGGGGATAGGAGATTTTTGGGATAGAAGTGTTGCAGAATTTGTAGGGAAGGGTGTGAATAGCTGTCAAAAGGTCTCATTAATTAAGGTTAATCACTTAAAATTGTGGTATGATAAGGAGAAAATGGCATTTATTTTATCGAGTGTAAACACATTCCCAACTCCAGAATTTTTCTTTAATATATTTGTGTGTTCACCAAACTTGTTTTATTTTAATCTTTGTTATGTTTTTAAAATATATGCTATTTAAGTTGTTTATGATTCTTTTACAGATGCACCTACATCAAATGAGCCACAAGTTGAGGCTATTAACACACAAAAGAGTTCAAGTACACGAGGCATTACTTGTGGTCACGGAGCTCGAAAGGTCATGCGAAATGCAAAGGAAAGATTGTCTGTAGAGTTTGACTTCACGTTGATGCAAGCAATATGTAGTAATGCCGAATTTTTTAACAATGAAATTGGGTATATTGTACGTAAGTATTGCAGCTTACGATACAAAGAATGGAGGCTTGTACCATCTGAAGTTCGGGGACCACTTCGCAACAAACTCCAAGTAAGAATTTTTATATATTTGTCAAATTCTATGGTTTGTTTATAGTGGTATTTAAATGATTGCATTTGTAATAGCTGGTTTGTTTGGTGATTTAGACACTTTTCAGTGTCGACGTTGAGGATGAGAATGTACGCAAGTGTATTGACAAACAAATGCAGAGAGCTTGGAGGGGACATAAATATAAGCTCCATGCCTACTTCAAAGAGATTGGGGGAGAAGAAGATCCAGTTATGGCAAGGAGTAAGTGCCATGAGGAGGTTAGCCAAGAGGATTGGGACTATCTTTGTGATCTTTGGTCTAATTCGACATATAAGGTAACGTATACAACATTTTTGCTTCAAATTTCTTATAAAAATATTTTTTGTTTTCATTGATTTTTTTGGTATATTAAGTTGTTGGACTATTGTTTACCTATTTCTTGAATACTGCTTGTTTATGGTTGAGTTTGGGTGTTGAAGGATTGGCTGAACTTTTTATGACCTTTTTTTTTTTAGTGGTTTGGCTTTTTATGACTTTTTATGTGATCTTTTGTGGTTTTTTATGGCTTTTTATGATCTTTGGTGGTTTGGTGGTTTTGCTTATGTGAAAATTTACATCCATATCATTAGGAATATTGCTTTGAGGAAAGGATTTTAAATATTGATATATCAAGAGTCAATTATGCATAGCTTGGAGATATGTGATAGGTCTTGCTTTGACCCATTTATACGTTGAAGTGGAGGTTGAATACTGCTTGTTTATGACTTTTTATAACCTATTTTTTGGGTGTGGATTTATGAAATTTCATCACAACCCTCAGGACTTTGATTCATACTACTTGCTGTTTGGCTTTCATTAATTTTTACTACTTGCTGTTTGGCTTTCATTAATTTTTTTTTATTGTTTTAATGCTCGATAATTTAATTATAAGAACAATGAACTAGAGAAAGAAGTGGTTTGGCAAATTTTTGGTAGATTTATGGTGAAAATTTCCTAGTTATTGAGACGAGTTCCAAGATTAGATATTTGCTCCATTTTGGTCTTGGTTTTGTAACATAAACGCATTATTTGCTGGTTCAATATATCTATGCATGTAAAAATGAATTATTCTAGGCTTTGTCTAGTAAGAGCCTCGGGTGCACTTATTAACCAGAACCGTGTTATTTTTTCAAAAAGTAAAGTTCAATAGGGTATTTTCCAAATGCAATGGAGCAATAAATATGAGTATACATTATATGGTAAGTCGTGTGTGCTTAACTGGTGAGTCGTGTCCTCGAGGCAGCGGTTACAAAAGTTCTTTAGTTCATGATGAAACATTTAAAATCCACAAGAAGCAAAAGACTTTAAAAAGCATTTTCTTTGTCTGAGAAAATCATGAAAATCAACTAGGGCCCTCATGGAATTAATTGGTTTGTGTGATGAAGGATAATTTCTACCTATCTAGCCAATATTTGAATAATTAATGACCAGTATCATTGCAATAATAAATGGCCATAACATACTTACCATAAACTTCTGAATCACATAAGTCTCCTATACCATGTGTGCAAATCACAAAATCTTTATCATTAATTTTGACATCTGAAATATCTGTATATATAGCAATCACCATTTGGAACTAGATACAACTCAACTTTTGAAACCTATCTACCATATTCTTCCCTTTGTTTGCATCTTTGGTTCTCTTAGCCATGACTAGGAAGAAGTTAAAACTAGCTTTCATCACTAATGATTCAGCAAGAAAAGCAACATACAAGAAAATGAAGAAAGGTCTGATGAAGAAGGTGAGTGAACTTAGTACCCTTTGTGGTATTGGTGCTTGTGCTATAATATATATTGTTGTAATGACTATCACCCATTACCTTAGTCTTCGATTTATTGATTTTGAAAAAGAAAAAAGTGAGTTCTTGTACAGCTTTTCAATGGCATAAGATACATAGATTGATTGGTTGTTTCTGAGTACTAGAAATCTTAAGAATCAAGCTGAAATTTTGAAACTGCAGCAATAGGGGTGGTGAGCAGCCAAATTGTGGCATGATTTTGCATTTCATTTTGTTGGAATTTGAGCTGACTTTCTTCATGATTGGTTGATTCTCAATGATCATGCATGCTTTCATGAAGTTTTATTTGACATGAGTTTTCATGAAGTTGCCTTTGCCTTTTTCTTGTGATAGCTAGTCAAATTTTGTGTGCGTAATGTGTAGCTACTATGTGCGTGGTTCTAGACTAGTAGGAGGACATTTTGTTTACCAGTAGGTGCATGAAAGTACTATTGGGCTGGCTATTGAAAGAGTGCTATATTGTTGTCTTCTTTCTTGATTAACATTGATGGAAAAATTTTAGTGTGGAGTATTGATCCTTTTGGACATATATATATTTTGTGCTCGTTTTTTTAGGAACGGTCGAAGAGGAATGCCGAAGCTCGTGGAAAACGTAAATGGGAATCCAGAAATGGCTCCAGGAGTACAGCACGACATCATATTGCCCGGGGAGTTGATTTGGATGCTCCTACTGGTCACATTGAGACTTGGCACATGCGACATTGGCACTCTGATCGAGGTTGGACATCTCAGTTGGCAGCATCTAAATATGTAAGTTTATTTTTCCTTTAATCAATTGTTTATTAATTTTTTGTTCAATTAGTTGACTATTATTTACACCGTTAAGGCATTGTAATTCAAGATTTAAGGTTTGTTATTTACTTCAACAGGAAGAAATGATGCAGTTGAGGAAAGATCACTCTCCTGAGGAGATGACTGATAAACAAATCTTAGAGAGGGTCATTGGCCGACATTCGGTTCGTTTGTTTGGTTGGGGACGGTCACCTACCACATCTGGGACTACAGGCAGCAGTGGGGATTTGAGGCGTCCCTCGTACACTCAATTGCTGAATACTTTGAGCCAGTATGAGTCTCGTTTTACTGAGCTCGAGGGGACTGTTCAGAATATGCAACATGTGTTAGCATCGAAGAATATTATGCCTCCACCATCTGTACCCCATGTGCCATCAGATCATGGCTCAGGACCATCTCAGCCCGGCACAGGACAGTATGATCCCGCCTCTCGCCATTCCGATAGCTCTCATTCTCATAGCAGTAGGGATGAGTTTGCTGATGCTAATTCAGGATATGATGATGTTGAGTGACATTTTATGTATTGCTGATACTGGTTCTATGGCTTTAGTAAGCCATCTTTTGTGATATTTCTACTGTTTTCTATTTGGACGTATTACTTTCTTACTTTTAAATTTGTGTTGGATGTTTAAATTTTTGGATGTTTGGATGTTTGGATTGTGATATGGAAATTTGTTAGTTTGTCTGATTCTTGTGTTTTGTTAGGCATGAATGTAATTGAAATTTAAAATGCATACAGGTACATTTTTGCCACATTTGCAGGTAGCTTACGTTTACATGCACATACTTTTACCCACACATATGAGTGTTTTACCTACACATACAAATGCTAAAAAAAAAAAAGGCTACATTATCTACACATGTATATACTTTTACCCACGCATACGAAGGGTCTTGCAATATATGTATGGAGATTTAGCCACACATTGGCCTATCTTTACCCACATATTGAGCGACTTTTACCCACACATTCAGTGACTTTTACCCACGCATAGAAGTGTATTGGAACATATGTATGAAGATTCAGCCACACATTGACCTCCTTTTACCCACACATTGTACTCTATTTACCCACACATATTGCTAAACCTTTACCTACACATAAAAGAAATGTCATGCCACGTCATATGACACATCACATGCCACGTCATCATACACGTCATACAAAACCTACCAACATGGAAGCATCGTCAGCAACCACGTCATCTTCCACGTCATCATAACACATTTGCCAGCTAAATTATCCACACATATTACAAATATTTACCTACATATATATGTGTAGATAAATGTTTTCTTATTACCCACACATAAGATTATGTGTAGGTAAAAACATTTCTCCGCGGTTTTTTAGCTACACTGGTCGACATTTAATTTATGTGTGGGTAAAGATGTTTCCTTACACATAACAATGTTTTACCCACACATATTGTGTGTGGATAAAACCTTAATTTCTTGTAGTGTCTATACATAACAACTAAAGCCTTCACCATAATAACACAAATAAAGCAAAAATGCATCAATTAGCTTAACCTTTAAAGCATAATAAATAGCTTCATGCATGTCATCTTTATAAACCTTATTCAAGCTTAAATAGCAATTAAATATGACAACACAAGAAGTCTCATCTAAATTCATCACAACACAAAAATCATAATTCATAGTAGATGAATCCTCAACAAAGTGGTGCATAAGATGACCATGCAAAGGACTAGACTCATACACAGTACTTGTACTGAAATGAAGTATGTCAAAATATTGAGACTTGCTATGCAAGAATGTATGATGAACTAAAACACTTAAACTAAACATAAGAGTATTAACGACGAAATCACCAATGGTAATCCATACTAAAGCATTGAAACCATAATGTAAATCATGCAATAATGCTAAATGCAATGTATACTCACTCCTATGAGCATAATCTCTAAATACACGGAAACATAATAACATGTAAGGACAAAATAGAGACCAATTATGAAAAGACAACAAATTTCAAAAATCAAATAAATAACATGACTCAAACTCAACCCTAGCAAAACGTGAAAAGGTAAGTTCCTCATGCAACGAAGGCTCCAAAACACAAACTAAAACAATTAGAATATGGTTTTTACACATAATCAAAGCTATAAAATAGAATGTAGGTGCATGCAAGTATATTTTAACACAAACAATGTTCCATAAAGAACCATATAAATTATGATAAACTAAGATACACGATGCACAATTAGCTAATCGATCATCCAAGACAAGACAATCATGTAAAGCTATATTATAATGTAAACCACAAACAAACATAAAGTTAGAAAACCAATTGATGCCATGCCACCAATCAAACACATAATCTAGCAACCAATTCTTAATAATGGCATGAGAACAAAAACTTATTCCAATGTCTGTGTAAACTATCCAGTCATGTCCTTGCTCCTTTTGTTGCCATTGGGATGGGAATTGACAAGTAAAAAAAAATTGGAATTTAGCACTTTTTTACGAGGTTATGGCTGTGGGTATTGCTCCTTGCAAGATATCACCAAAATTCTGCACAATGGGAACAAACACACTACGGAAATATAAGTTAAGAGAGTTAGTGAATGAATAGAAAGGCTTTGGCCTCAAGATCAAAGCACTTCTTTCCTCACTTTTGCTATCTTCCATTCTCTTGTCTGCTTCTTTTATCTCAAAATTTTCCAACTCAACTTGTTTCACATTGTACTCATTTTGTTTCCCCTCAATACTCACGCTCTTTTCTTGCACACACTCTTCTTTTTCTTCATTATTCTCACTTGATTGTGTGCTCTTCCATTCCCTCTCTTGGCACTCTTTTGCAATTCTCTCTTGATCCTTAGTAGCCTCGAGTGATGACAGAGGTACTAGTATGAGTTTCCGTCTATTCCATTTGGAAGAGACTCTATGATTCGACTCATCATACCTAGCTTGCTTATCTTATTTCCATGGATGCCCCAATACAAGATGACAAGTTTGGAGGGCACTATATTGCATAAAATCTTGTCATGATACTCTCCAATAGTGAAATCCACCCCCACTTGCTCAGTAACCTCTAGTTCTCCATGGTCAGTCAACCCTCGCAACTTGTATGGATTTGGATGCTTTGATGTAGGCAATCCTAACTTCTCCACAAATAGAACACTAGCCATATTAGTGCAACTTCCAAGATTTATATACACACTACAAAGCTTGTTGCTCACAATGCATCTAGTGTAGAATTTGCATTCAAGTTGTATTTCCTCTATGAACTCCTTCATTGGCAACTTATCTTCATGAACTCCTTGAACCCTCTTTTGGTCATCAACACGAGCTTCATGTTTATCCATAATCCGCTTCACACATTCATCCACAATAGCCATGTTGCGCTTGATTCTCTCTTCCTTTGTAGAACTAAGACATTGTACTCTAGAGGGTTTATAATTCACAGGTATCCTTCTCTTTGAAGCATAGAAGTATTGAGCTCCTTTTTCTATAGACATTTTTGAAGCCTTTAGTTCCCACTCCAAGTATGCCTCTAGATCATTCATTCCCTTGAATGGTGGAATTTTTATCCTTATGCTCCCCAAATTGCTATCACGTTGTTGAGGAACCCTCCTTCCTCGACGGGACACTACTTCCTGAGAATCATAGCCATCATCAAAATCATCACTTCGAGCATTCTGAGCCACATGTGATTTTCCCTTGACAGCCGAGTCAATGTCCTCCAACTTGGTAAACACACGCCTAAATTCATCTTGCATGGCACGCATGTTAAACTCTAAAGCACTGAGTCATTGCTCACTTTATTCACCCATAATAGAAACCTATCAAAATAAAAGTAAAAACCTACACAAAAATGTTAGTGGCACAAGAAAAAATCAAGAAAGATATCCTCACTCACTCCCTTTCGTGATTCACTCTTCACTCGTGTATCACACCAATGAAACTTGGCTTTTACCTGATGATGAACTCACACCTTAGCCTCTTACCACTCCTTGAGCTTACCTTGTATGCCTTTGGATAAGAACCTGCTCAATTGAGTTTGACAAAAACTCCAATCAAGTATTCAAGATGAGTAGTAGTGAAAATGGAAGCCTAGAGTAAGGTTTGAACCAAATAGAAGTCAAGAAATCAAGACACTAGAAATTTCAGATTTGAGAAGCACGTATGACACCCCTAGTGTGTGGCTTTTCTTGTAGAAATCTTGATTTTCAAAAGTTCTTTAATAACTTTAATGCACTTATGTTTAAACAGAAATAACAAGAAACTCCACCAAAACACTAAGAAACAAGAAGAGTAGAATCTGGTCAATTAAACTTTTGTACGTGGCGTTGTTCTCTGTCCAACGATCTGGATGTTTCAACAGATCTATTCCGTTACACAAGGACAGTATTCCAGCCAAATATACTTCAGTTTAATTGGTTTAGTTCGTGTGCTTGGCTTTTATCACTTTGCACGCCTCTTTCGCTGTCCTTTGTATTGCACGACTTTTCTTTGTGCAAGACTTTTTTTTCTTCACCCAACTTTTGGCTTTTCTTATAAAATCTCACAAATTTGCCTTTTTCCACTTACAAAAATTTTTTTTTTTTTTTCAATTCTAACAACCTCTCTCTTTTTTTTTTTTACTAACAACACAAACAACTCACAAAATACAAAATTCAACTCTCAAAAACAAACAAAAACAATTAAACTGAGAAAAAAATTTCTGGAAAAAAGAAAAAAAATTCGGATGAACAGTACCAGCGATGAACAGTATTCCCGTCAGTGAACAGTAAACTCCAGCGTGAACAGTGACGCGCGAGTGAACAATACCGCTACAGTACCGATGAACAGTACATTTTTTTTTTTATACCAGAAATCAAGAGTAATCTTCAGGAAAATTGTTTCAAGATTTTTATTTAGACCAAGATTCAATTTTTACAAAAGTTTTAACACAAGAAACATTAAAACACCAAAGAACAATTAAAAATAGTCAAGAAAATAAGTTTAAACCACACAAAAATCTACAATTCTTGATATGCAAATAGCAAGAACGACTCTATAGACTAGAACTACCCTAAAGCATGAACAAAAGACACAAAACACGAATTAAAGTGACTAGAAACACGGAGAAACAAAGTTGGACAGATTGGACAGCAAGAACAAACGCAAAAGGACACCATAAGAACGATAACAAAACACGAAAGAATTCAAGAAGAAAGAAAAAAAGGGATATAATCAAAATCTTCCAAAGAAAAATTTGGCTTAGAAAACCTGGATTTCAAGATGAACCAAGGCTCTGATACCAATTGATGCGTTCAATGGAAGAGATGACGATCCAAGACTCTCGAATTCCAAATATACAACCCAATCTTTTTGATCCCTTCGTAACTTGTCGAAGACTCCAAGAACAACTCGGATTTTTTTGCTTCAAATTCAACTAGATTCGTTGAACTCCCCCCTTTAAGAAACGATCCTAGACCCCTAACCAACAACATGGTGTAGACACCTAGTCGACAATCCTATTGGACAGATTCAAACCCTCAAAGATAAACCCTAAGCGAGATTCTTGAATACTCAACAAACGCCTTGCCAAGCAATCAAGAGTAGTTCTTTAGCCAAAGAACTAAGAAAACTCAATTTGCACTCGCGCACAATTGAAAAGAAAAACTCAATATTATTGATTAATGATGTTCAAAATTCGGATGAATAGTAACACCCTCTATAAAGAGGCGCATAACATCAAGATATAAACTAAATATGGAAACTAACTTAACCCTAGTTGTACCATAACACAGACTAACAACTAAAGGAACAACTTAATTAATAAAAATAGCATAAAAGAACAACTTGGGCTATTAAACTAACGAACTAAGTCCATGAAACCCATAACCTCAAGTGGCAAACGGGCTCTTCAACCAAATCCAAGTCCAGAAGTGGCATATGACTCTCTTGAGCTGGATGACTCTCTTGAGCTGGATTGCACGGATTGAGCTTCTTTGGATAGCTTAATTAGCTCCATTAATCCTTCCTTGAAGATGTATTTGATCCACAAATATAAGCTTACAACTTGGCCCCAACAATTAGCATAAACATTGCAATCTCCAAGCCCAAGATGAACAACATAATCGTACAAGAACTTTGGCCAACAACCTTTAGCTCGATCATGCAAATTTAGCAATCTTTCAAGCCTCCAATGAGCTAAGTTGTCAATCCTTCTATCTTCAACAAGCATGACTTTAGTAAGCGTTCAACGGATCCTATCATTCCCTCCCTCGCGAAGATTAGTCCTCAAATCGCCTACAACATAAAAATAGCAATTAGGATCCATATAAACTAAAGTAACACTGCTATTATTACCGAGTGATTCCATCTTGAAGGCTCTATTGAGAAATTCAAGATCCTCATGGTAGGGGCTAAAGTCTTTAAAGATAAAGATATTGCTTTCCAAGTTCTGTACATAACAACTAAAGCCTTTACCATAATAACACAAATAAAGAAAAAATGCATCAATTAGCTTAACCTTTAAAGCATAATAAATAGGTTCATGCATGTCATCTTTATAAACCTTATTCAAGCTTAAATAGCAATTAAATATGACAGCACAAGAAGTCTCATCTAAATTCATCACAACACAAAAATCATAATTCATAGTAGATGAATCCTCAACAAAGTGGTGCATAAGATGACCATGCAAAGGACTAGACTCATACATACTACTTGTACTGAAATGAAGTATGTCAAAATACTGAGACTTGCTGTGCAAGAATGTATGATGAACTAAAACATTTGGAAGAAATGGCTGTGTATTCATCAGTTGGGTTTTGGTGTGAAAAATTGGTTAAGGGCATGGTGAAAAAGTAGGAAAAGCATGTGCTGGTGGAGGGTACTGCAGATAATTGACACGATAGTTTGTGTTGGTTTGGAATTTGAGTTTGGGTCTCAGGCCTTGATTTAGCACAAAAACTGATTCCCTTTCCTTTTGTTCGGTTTTCTCCCCAATCTCTTTCTTCAAATTGTTGTTGTTCTGCAAATTTTCTACTTGTAATTTCATAGTAGTCATATTCACCACTTTTCCTTTCTTCACCCCTCTCTTAATGGCTTTCACCTGTTCAATAATTTGGGCAAAGGTTTTTCTAATTGAACCTACAATGGCTTGGTAATAGGGTGGATCTTGGGCGTCTATGAACAGCTTAACCATTTGATTCTCATCAATGGGTGGATGTACTTCTGAGGGTTTCTTCTTTAACTCTACTAAAGCAAATCTGTCAGGTGCCAAGTTGCAATTGAATTCATACTGTTTGATAAAAGCTCGTGAAAGGTCAGTCCAGTTCCAAATCTTTGAGAAGTCCAATTTCAAATACCACTCTACTGCGTCTTTTTCCAAACTTTCTCAAGAAGCCTCATTGGCAATTTGTCATTCCTAGTTGGTTTTCCCAATTTGTTACTAAATATCTTGAGGTACACCACAAGGTCCCCACTACCATTATACTTGGAAAACTCCAGTACTTTGAATTTCAGTGACAATTGAGCATTTGGGAACATATAGAAATCTTCATAGTCTAATCCACCATATCTATCAAATCTTTGACTCTCTTTGATAAAATCGTCAAATCTATCCAGTCTCTTCAATAAAGCTTTATCAATCATAAAAGGGTTCTCTTCCCTGGCGAAAGTTTCCATCTCCGTTTTTCTCGGATACCCAGTATTAAGCACAAAGTGACTGGCGTTAAGAGCTAGTGGTGGCTGAGTATTTTGGATGAATTGAGTCGCTTGCTGGGGATAGTAAGGTTGGCTCAAAGCATTCTGAGCATTTCTAGGGCTAGTTGGAATATGAATAGGCACTTGAGGATTTTGAGTAGGTGGGGGTGGAATCTGAGTGTCCTGGGTATTCAGAGATGAGGCTTGTATTTGGACAGTTGTATCATTGTTGTTCATACCAGGAGTACCTCCACTTGCATTGGGTTGGGTGTGAAAAGTTTCCCGAGTGGGTGGTATGTTCGAGATGGAACTATTGTTGTTCATATTGCTTATGAAGTGGGCAATGATTTGGCTACGGGAGGACACCTCGCGCGTTATCTCATTTATCTTGGTTAACATTTCATTCATTTGCGCCCTTAGCACAGTTAGTTCAGATGCCTGATTTCCTACTGGCACTTCGGAAGAATCGAGATGGTTACTCATGTTTATATGCAATAACTTGGCGTGAGACCACGTGTAAATAGGGCTTTAGTGAAAAGAAGCTATGATTTATGGTGCCTGAAAGACTGGAATTGAAAAAACACAATTTAGGTATTTATCTTGCACAACACTGTCAAATTTTAGGGTAAAACAAAAAAGAAAACAAAAAAGACCGAAGTTAGTAAATGTATAGACAATTCGGATGCATGTCTTAGGGGGTGCCCTTATTGTGCCAAAGGTAGGCCTAGCATGAAATGTGGTCCTTTAGGTGAGACCCCCCTTCTTCTAATGAAAAACGCGCCAAATTTGTCGAGAAGAAAATGCTTCTGTTTTGCTCGTACTACCTTACCTAGGGTCTCACCCTCCAGGATGGTACTGAAAATATAAACGTGCATGTCCTGATAGGATCCAAGGATCACTTACACATGTGAAGCATTGCCTAGCATGTTTCAAGCTAAAAGTGGAGTCATTCATCAATGATATAGGCGTGCATGAATGCTGTCCAAGTGTTGCATACAAGTTCAGTATGAATGTTGGGCTTGAGTTGTGTGATTATCAAGCTAGTAGATTGGGCCAAGGTTTAATGGATTGGCTTTGGATCAAATCTAATTATAAAGATAGCCCAATTGAAGGTTCTAAGCTGTCCATAACAAGCATACAAGGGGCTGGTTACTTGGACTCACTTGGAGGGCTCTTAAACTTGCAAGATAGAGGCCCAATAGTGCACGATGGAAGGGTCCAGCCCAAAGAGACTTTTATGGACAAATTTTTAATATTTTCTAGAGCTTATTTTATGTTTTGTTAGTTTTCCAAATTGTTTACAAATTGTTTTTGGTATTTTTCCAAAAAGTTGAGTATTTAGTTTTTAATAGTTGTCTTAAACTTTAAGTTCTAGAATTTTCTTGTAAGCCTATTTATAGGCCTTCATAATTCAATATAATAATCAGATTATTCCTCAAAAATTTGTATGAATAGTGTGTGCTCTTTTTAAGAGTGTTTTCTTGGTTCTTGGATTAGAACTACTCTTAGTCTTATCAAGCCTAAGCTTGTGGCGACTTAAATACTTGCTTAGAGTGATTTCTTCGTGTTTGATCAAATTCTTAAAGCCTTAGACTAGCATATTGATTAGCTCACATTGGTCTAGTTTAGGTCCTTAGGAGTTCGTGATCTTCATTGGAGAAGACTCGAGACGTTTGCTTGGAATCTTCAAGGGTCTTGGTGTGGTTCTGCACTTCCGTTCGTATCATGTCCTTTTAGGGTTATGTACCCAAGATCAAAGGACGGCTCTCCTATAATGGGATTCTCGAAATGGCATTCTCTCTCGGGTTTATGCATGATGCCAGTTTATTAAAGTATGTTAGAACAAGCAAAAATGCAAAATTTGAAAAATAATATAGAATTTCTTTGAGAAAGATGGACCATGAATTGTACAAAAGATTATTGATTTCAAATTTACTTGTTTGAAAAATAAATTGAGCCTTTATGAGGTTATAGGACACAACATTGAAAGAAAACAAAAATTATGACTTCATCTAGAAATATACAAGTCAAAATGCCAGTTTATTAAAGTCAAATGAACTATGTGTTAAAATCACTTTTTGTGTAATGTGGGATGGGAGGGTGGAGGATACAACAAAAATGACGCATTAATTTCTTTGAAAAAAAAAGATAAATATGAAATGTGCAAAAAGTTTGACCACTTGGATTCATTTATTGACTCGGAGAAAAATTGATTTGAACAAAACTGACAGGTACAACAAAGATGAGTAAATTTTGAAAAAGGTCTGAAAATTACAACTGTTATTCGAAAAGGTATAAGTTGAAAAATTAGATTCTGGAGATTTTACAAAATTTACATTGATCGGACCCTTGGGGTGCCTTGTTTACAACAAAAATGCAATTTCTAAAATTTTATTAAAATCTCCTTTCCATCTTTCTTGAAGAAATTAATGGTAAGACAAAAATTTAAACATGCCAATAATGGGTTGGTTTCCTACGAGAGTACCATGCCATGGATCTTTATTCTATAGTTGTGAATGCAATCAAAAAATGAAAGAGAGTGCGTTAGTTTATTCAACAAATATCACATAACACATTAATAAAGCAAATAACAGTAAACAATACAACATAAAAAATAAAGGGGGGTGGATTCCCTCCTCTCGTGCCTAGTGTACCTAATAGGGTGAGGCCGACTCTATCCTAGGCTCATTCTACATGGATACATGAGGTTGGGCTCACTAATAGATCTAGACTCGATTCGGCCATCGATTCCCAAGCCTTTAAGCTAAAGGGTAAGAGTCATCAATCCCAAAGCCCTTGGTAGGTGGCTTGAGTGATCCCCCGAACACTGCTATGTGCACATCGTGCCCCGGCCACGTGTCTGAGTGGATCTATTCTTAAAGTCCCAAAACTCTAAACTTATGGACTTAAGCCGAGAGTTTGGGTGATCTCCTAGACATGGTCACGTGCACATCGTTCCACGATCATATGTCCAAGTAGATCAATCCTACTCCTAAATAAGGATAGGTGGGTGACAATCACCAAAAAGATAAAAAAAAATGGTAAAATATCGAATGCACGTATGGAGTGCTCCTTATGAGAGGATGGAGTGATAAAGCATGGGTTTTAAGGGTGACTGACTCCCTTCCTATATGCAAGCGTGATCGAATATTGCAAAGATATATAAAACTTGCATTACGTAGATAGACGAGAGACGAGGTGTACGAAATGCAAAACAAATCCTAAAAATCTAAAAAAATAAAAATGCAATCCTAACATCCAAACACTATACAATAGAAGGGTTAAAGAAGGAAAAAGTGATTCAGCCTAGTGCTCAGACTCACTAGTGATCCCCAGTGGAGTCGCCAAAATCTGTCATGTCCCAAAAATTCGATAAGCACAGTAGCGTCCTAACTGTGGCACCCTGAAAGAGCAGTCCATTCCGGTGATCCTTTTCGAAAAGAAAGGTTTGGAAAAATTGTGCGTGTATGAGAAAAAATTGATTTTTTATTGAAAATAAGATAAGGCTGGGACTAAAAGTGCAACAGTTTTGGCCAACTGATTTTGAAAAAGGGTTTTATTTTTAAAATAGAGTTGCCACTTGATATTGAGTTAGGGTGTACCATGTCACCCAAAAAATCGTTTAACAAAACAAAAAAATAAAAATTTAAAAAAATGTTTGAAAATCCTTTTTTGACTCTGGTCTACGAAAAACAAGAGAAAAAAGTCTGAGAGTCACATTTGGAGAAAGGGAAGGCAAAGCCTTGCACCTAAGGCACCCTTTCCAGCTAGCCGAGGCTAGTTGCGAGGTTTAATCAAAATTTTCTAAATTAACCCTAAGTTTTATTGTGTTTGGATGTATTTATATGAATGCAACTCCTAAGTCTAACGTGAATATCGAGAGGGTCAATATGTTCTATCGAGGCTTGGTCAAAATTATCGCATTAATTGCAAAACTCGAGTCAAGACCTCGGGGGAGTCACGAGTGTAGATGCAAAATGTAATGTAAATAGAAAAGAAAAATAGTAATATAGATAATAAGTGATCGAAGAGAGGGGGAAATGCAACATAACGGGTACAGGGAACTAATAACTTGTGACTGATATTTTTCTACTCATGGAGGGGGGAATGGCCTGTTAATCCATCGCTTCCCACGTAAGTAGACGACTATTTTTAGTCGGACCACACAAATGTCCTAAAAGTCTAAGTGAAAATGCAACCTAGATGTCATGCACTATCAAATAGATAATAATGATGATTATGTACATGTATAAACATCATGCAAAAAGGATGAAAAACTAAAAAGAGAATAGTGCGTGAAATGATGTAAAATGCACACGAATGTGTGAGGTAATAAGGGGAGTAACGCAGCGGAATATTTAAAAATTTATTACCTTAGCCATGGATCTCTTTGATATAATCTATACGATTTAAGGGTGTTTAGCACAAATACTTCAAGCATAGAAGGTTTCTATGCTTCAAAGGGCAAGATCCTATTCGATGAAGGTGTTGATCTACCATGAAAAGCCCTCCAAGTGTAGAGCCTCCAACGGTATCCACACGAACACGATCTTTAGGAACCTTTGGGCTTGCTTGCCTTGCCTTTTGAGTGCTAGCTCCCTTGAATATCATGAAGAACACAAGAACAAGAAGAGGAGGAAGACAAAACCCTAACCCTTAGGGAGAAGAGGGTGTGGCATTTTTCTTGGGAGAAAACACGCCTCTCTTAATTTTTCTCTCTCTAAATTTTATCTTGTGTTTCATCAATCAATCAAGAGTCAAGGCATGGACTTATTTATAGATGTAGTATCCTAGTCTTTAAGGAAACAAGAGCAATTGGAAACCAAGAAGGTTTAGGAAGCTTGCCTTAACCTAATCCTATTCCTTTAGGAAACCAATTCCAAAAGGAAACCAAATAGCTTCTTAATTCCTTTTAGGAAACTAATTTCCATCAAGACTTAGAATATTTATAATTAAGTCCTTTAAGTTAATTTATCACATAAATTAACCCCATAAGTATCTTATACTTATCTTAATAACAATTTAACCCAAAGACCATGTTCTTATTGTGTGTGACCCATTAGGTTCCATTCACGTTGGCAATAAGTACAAATTATAACTCATCAATTAATTAATTAAGAGCCAGATAAATTAACACTTTAATTTATCATTAATTCACTAATTAATTAATTTGCACTTATAGATCATGAGTGGCGTCTAGCAATGCATCATGACCACCCAAGTGAATAGGAAAGTCATATGGTAGACTACACCTATCAATGACAATGTTACCGTGTAATTAATATCCTTTCACCACACTATATCCCAATTAGTCTAAGAGTGTAGTGCGCACTCTTTAAATGACTAATTAATGATTTCTTGTTCCCGAAATATAACTTTCCATAAAAGTATAACCTTGAAACTCTTTCAAGTCATACTTTCACTTTTGCACAAAAGATTCTTTAAGTCATATTTCAACAAGTGGCCAATCCGGGATATACTCTCCTATAATAAGGAGTGGTGAATCCTATATCGATTACTCACTATCCTTCCATGCTTCATACTATACCCAATCTCTACCGTATGGGCTACTCTTTTACGAGCACCGAGCAATAGAGTCAAAGCATAGCAATCCACACTCAAGATACCATGGTAATCTCAAGTCTAAGGATCACTTACACCATTGCCATTAAGAGTATAATTCATTAGCACTATGAATAGTAACTCTCGGTGGATCAATCCAATGAACTTGTTCTCTAACAAGCATCCACATACCAGCTTAGGTGTCACACGCCATAGTTGACGAGATCAACTACTACTTACCATAAGTAGAGGCAAAGTATGTGCTAGTCTTCCCATATTAATGATATCCAATCTCATTAATACTACGACTAGGGATATTTAAGAATATAACTTAATGTGTAATAAGAGTCTCATCATTGTAACTCTTACAATCTCTTATACACAGTTAATATTCTATGGACTTTATCAAATAAACAAGTAATATTAATAACAAGTATTAAATGACAAAGAAAATGCCACATATATAAATATAACACGAAATAAGCGTAATAAAAATCCCAAAAACTAACTTGGTTTTGGGGCATACATTAACAGAATGCACCTAGTACTAAAATACCTTAAGGGTCTAGCGTTGGACTAACCCTTTCTAGGAGGTTCCCCACTAGCGTTGGACTAGCGGGGAAGTGATAAAATCACAATTAGCGTTGGATTAGTGTGATGACAGGATAATAAAACTGATAAAACATGCACTAAAATAAAAAAAACATGAATTAAAAGCAACTAAACATATAAAGACATATAAGAGCAAATAGGAGCAAATAACACGTAGACATGATATCTAAATGCAAAAATCCTAAGGAAAGTGGTAAAACATATAAGCACACAAACACACGAAAGCATATAAGCCTTAGCTATTACATCGGGGGATTAGCTACAATTTTTTGGGGAAAAAAGTAAAAACGGCCTATCTATTACATTTGCTATCTAAAATACAAAATTTTGTGAAAGTATGAGAAAAATAATCTGATTATTACATCAATTACCTAAATACAAAAGATATGCTAAAATAAAGAAGATTGTGATCTAATTATTACATTTTTGCCAAACAATCAAATTTGAAATTAAATAACTTAAATATGTAAAAAGCACGTAAAATAGGAAAACATTTAAAGAAAATGCATAAATGTCAGATTGGAGAACATAAAGAGCATTTAACAAGTGATGGGAGTACCTTTTTGAAGACCCGGCATAAATACTGACAAAAATGAACAAACAAGTCAAGGTACTTCAATATAAAGAAATAAAGCCTAAAAAATATGTAAATGTTACAAAGTAAATTTTAACAGAGGGTAGGTGCAAATTTCTTGCAAGTCAAGGAGCAAAACATAAATTTCGTCAAGAAATGGGGCACAAAAATGTAAATTTCAAAAAATGCTTGAATTTGATTACAATTAATAGGGACCAATTGAAAGTAATAGAACCTAAAGGGGCAATCTGTAAACAATAGCGGGCTCAACTGCACATCATGAAACATTTTTTATTTTATTTTGGGCATATCAATAATACTCAAGAAAGTAAAGACTAAAACGTAAATATTTACTTTATTAAGGAATAACCAAAAAAGGAAATGCGCTAATCTAAAAATAATGCTTGAAACAAATTAAAAGAAATGCAAAAAAAAAAAAAGAATTAAAACAATATTAATTAACCCAAAATTTTGCTCATCCAAATTAATCAACAATTCAAGAATAAAGTAAAACAAAAAGATAAACAGATTAAACTTTAATTAAGCTAAAACTAAAACTGATAAAAAGAAAACAAGCCAATAAAATGCCCCTTCCCAATTAGTTTTCTCTTTTTTCTTCGGTCTTCTTTCCCATCTTCTCTGTTGTCTCTCTTCTTCACCACCGATTCATTCTTTTCTCTCTCTGTTCTCTCTATTCTTTCTTTTCCTTTCGTTTCTCTACACGTTCTCTCTCTCTCTCTCTCACTCTGGCTCTCTACTCCTTTTCTCCTCCCGATTTTCTCCCTTCTCTCCATCTCTCTTCTTTGCTCATTCTCTGTTCTTTCTCACCTATCTTTGTCTTCTCTTTTCTTTTTTCTTTTCTCTTTCCTTTTCTTATGTTCTGATATGGTAGCGTAGGAGAGCAGAGACGAGGGATTGGAGGTGGAATTGGGCGACTGAAATTAGAATTTCTGGTGACTGATGGGTGGTGTGGGGGTCTCTTGTGGTTGCAGGTGGAAAGGTGGTGGTGTGGTGATCGTGATGGCTGCGCAGTTGGGTGTGTTTATAGGTTTTTTGTTTGGGGTTTATTAACTGATTTGGGAGGGTATTGGGTTGTGATTTTACTGATGGTGGTGATTGTTTTGCAGGTGATTGGCCATTGGGTTTGGTTTTGTGTTGGCTTGAGAGGTGTGGGTTGTTGGTGGAGGTTCAACAGCATTGATGCTGATGGCCATGATTTTGACTTCCAGTGGACTTATGGGAATGGTTAATGTGGGTGTTGTGGCGAGGGTGTTGCTGATTTTTGCTAATTTTTGCAGGTGATTGGGTTGAAATTAGGACTGTCTTGATGAATTTGGGGCCATTGGTGGTTCCAATGGTTGTAGTGGTAGTTGGTTGTGAAATTGGTGATTTGGGGAAATGTATGGGTTAATTTGACCGATGTAGAATTCAAATTTTGACACACTATTTATTTTTCAAACATTAGAGGCATGTTTATATTTTTGGAGTTAAATTCTAATTTTTCAATGAAAAGGGGAAACAAAATCAGTTTTTTCAGGGGGCAAAACAGTAAGTTCCAATGTAAATATTTTTTCATTAGTTTTGAGGTTTTAAATTTATATTTTTACTTTCATACATATTTTTTTTAATTTTCTGTGATTTTTCTAGATTTAATGGGTATTCCTTTGATATTTTACTCGCACAAGGGCAAAATGGTAATTTTGTCTGTCAAACACCGTTTTCGCTCATTTCAGGTCCCAAATTTATTTTTCTAATTCTTTAAGCATGTCTCTAAATTTTCTTGATTTTTTTGGAGATGATTGCTATTTTTTTTGTAAATACTGCATATTGGGGCAAAATTGTCATTTCACATTTTAACGTATTTTTTGCCAATTTTTGAGTCATAAATGCATTTTCTAGGGTTTTAAACTTATTTTTAATTTTTGATAATTTTTCGAGGCTAATAGTTATTTTTCTATGAATTTTTGTTGTCGAAGGGCAAAATAGAAATTTTGCCTTGTGAATACCGTTTTCGCTCATTTCAGGTCCCAAATTTATTTTTCTAATTCTTTAAGCTTTTCTCTAAATTTTCTTGATTTTTTCAAGGACGATTGCTATTTTTCTGTAAATACTACATGTAGGGGCAAAATCATCATTTTACATTTTTAATGCATTTTTTACCAATTTTGGAGTCATAAATGTATTTTCTAGGGTTTTAAACTTATTTTTAATTTTTGATAATTTTTCGAGGCCAATAGCTATTTTCTGTGTATTTTCGTTGTCTAGGGGCAAAATCGTCATTTCACACCCTAAACGCGTTTTTGATCAGTTTTAAGCTCTAACCTTTATTTTGATATCTACTTTGAATTTTTTGAAAAATTTGCGAGATTTCTGTCATTTCTTTGTATTAAGTTTTAATTTTTTTAGGTTAAAAAAATATTCTTTTTAAAATAAAATTAGAATTTTTACTACCGGTGGCATTTTTGTTATTTTATAGTATTTTTGGTGACCAAGACAACTTGGCTCTATAAATATCCCCCTTAAATAAAAAAAAAGGAGAAAAAAGAAAACCCTAAAACACAATTACTTTTAATTCCCTAAAGATCAAAATGCATAGTTCACACCAAAAAACACACACTTGAGGCCACCATCTTCATCTCATTATCACTGTTCATCATCTTCAAGTTTCAAAACCAAAAAGAAGATTCCATTTTTCAACATTTTCAGCCATTTAAGATTATCATCAATCCTCAACAAGGTATTTTCTTATCTTTTATTCTTTGTTCTATTGATTTTATTTCCTTAAATCTGATGTTCTTTTCTGAATTTTTTAGATTTTTCTTTTGTTTGGGTTTTCTGTATTTTCCTGTTCTAGGTTTACTGGTTTACTTTTTTTCTCTTCACCGTGTCATCCCTTATCCCCAACCTTCTTCTCCACTGTTCAATCCCACCTCGACCACCAAGTCAATCTCCACCGCCTGCAAAGCCACCAAAACCACCGTTCTTCCTCCACCTCAAACCACCAGCTCCAAAAGCCAAGCCTCACAACCTGCACACAAATGACACAAAAGTAACCAGCAAATCAGTAACCCAATTCCAGTCAGAATCCATCCTCAACCAGTAGTCCCCACCACACAGACATATCCAATTTGCAACCAAAACAGCCCAGTTCCAATGCCACCATAAATCAGGTCTCCTTCCAAACCACTTCATCATCAATTTCTCCCTCACCAACAGCTTCTTCCAAGCTTGCAAAACCAACATCGTCACTAATGTCAAGCTTGACTATCACAAACAACTACTAGCAGCCTCTGCCTCCACTAGTGCCGGAATCAATCATCCGCAGCCAGGCCAACCCCGTCAGCCCCAAACCACGCAACCCATACAAGGCTGCCCAAATCAAAGGCCACCACCAAAACCCACTGCCTTCCCACCATAGAACATACAACCACCCAATCCCGTCGGAATCAACCCCCCTAGCCCCATCATTCGCCACCAGCTTTCAGTCAACCATTCTCAATCAGTCATAGTCAACCCCATGCCAGTTTCAAAATCACCACAGCAGCCCTATCTCTGTCTTCCCTGCTACCACTTTCAGCCCCAGATTCACCTCCAATTCTGCCTCCCCTGTCTCCAACCCAACCATAACTTGACAATTGCCAGTCCACTGCACCACCACAAACTGCCCCACAAGATCACAAGACTCCAACCTTCACACCACCGTCTCTTCCACCAGTCAAGCAATCAACACCACCAACCACTGCCCACAATTTCCCTATCCAAGTTATTACAATCGAATCGCCTCTGAAAACATCACCACCGACCCCCTGCAATTGCCCAAAACAGTCCTATTACCCACTTAGACCCACCACAGCCAGCCTCCAAAACCACGCAAATCAACCCAATTCCATCGCAGCCCATCCCAAACGCAACCTGCACACACAAGCAAACCAACACTCACTGCCCAAACCAACCACCAGTTTATTCGTTAGCTCAACCCCTCCCCTGCTATCACAACAACCCACCAGTTAATCCCACACCACAAGCCCACCAACGAACGACCCCTCAAACACCCAATTTCAGTCACCAATAGCATCAGGCCAGTCCTCCTGTAGCTGAAAAACCTCCCAAATCCCCATGACTAGCAAGAAAGGGGGGTGAGATAGAGAGAGACAGAGAGCGCGAGAGAAAGAGAAATCAGAAGGAAGAAGATAGAAACTAAGAGTAAACAGAAAAGAACACAAGGGAGAAGAAGAAGAAGAGAAGGAGAGAGGGACGAGAGCTGGAGAAATCAGAGAATTGAGAGTAAAAGATAGTTAGAACTTGAGGGAGAGAAGAAAAGGGGATAAAAGATAAAGTGAGGAGACTAGAAGTGAGAGATACGGAGAGAAGATAAAAGTCAGAGAAAAAGCTAAACAGAAGAAAAATAGAGAGAAAAAACGAAACAAAGAGAGAAGAAAAAGGAACAGATTTAGGTGGGGGAGGGTTTTGTTCTTTTGACTTTGTTAAGTTGGTTTATTTAATTTAATTAATTTCTGGATTTGGTTTCGTAGAGTCAGTTTAGTGTTTAGTGAGTCTAGTTAATTAATTTAATTAGTTAGTTCAGTTAGCTGATTTAAGTTAGATACTTATTTATTGATTTCAGTTAGCATTTTAGGTATGTTATTAGAGGATAGTTGTATACGTTTTAGCCCCCCAATTTTTTGTGCCATTTGCATATTTATTTTTTTATTATTTCTGCATTTAAGCCCCTCCATAATTGCATATTAACCCCCCATATTTTATATTTCTTTCAATTAAGCCCCTTAATTGCAATTTGCCCCACATTTGTTAGAATTTACTTTTTGCTTCCCCAACTCCACTCTAATTTGCATTTTGCCCCTTAGACTTGTGTAAAATTTGATTTTGCCCCTTAATTAGTTAGATTCTTCAATCTTATCCCTTAAGCTTTATGGAAATTTATGTTTAGTCCCCTTTAGTTGCCTAGACTTTACATTTTACCCCAAGTTGTCAATATTTACATATTTCGTACTTTATCCATTTATATTGCGATACCTTGACATGTTTGTTCGTGTTTTAAGTACTGGTACCGGAGTCTCCAAAGAGGTATCCTGATTTCTCGTTATTTTTCTTTATGTGCTCCAATGCGATTTTTTATGCATTATTTTTATTATTATTTGTTTCTTATTTTACATACTTTTTGCGTATTTATGTATTTAAGTTGTTTAATTTTGAATTTTATTATTTTGGCAAAAAATGTAATATTTTGTATTTAGCTAGTCAATGTAATAGCTAGATAATATTTCTCATATTTCTATCAAAATTTTGTATTTAGATAGCCAATGTAATAGATAGGTCGTTTTTATTTTTTCCCCTTCAAAATTGTAACTTAAATCCCTCGATGTAATAGTTAGGGTCAATTTGCTTTTGTGTGCTTGTGTGCTTATGTGTTTTACTGCTTTTATTAGGGTTTTTGCATCTTGAATATCATGCCTACGTGTTACGTGCTCTTCCGTGCTGTCATGTGTTTTATGTGTTTATTTGCTTTCGATATTATGTTTATTACTTTGATTCATGTTTTATTAGTTTATCATTATTCCATCACCACACTACTCCAACCCTAGTTGTGGATTTATCGTTTCCCCGCTAGTCCAACGCTAGTGGGAATCCCTAGAAAGGGCTAGTCCAACGCTAGATCTTTAGGTCATCTTAGTGATAGTTTCACTTCCCATGTGCATTTCTTATCATTTAACACACTAATTTTTAGAGATTTTTCATTTTTGCATGATTTTTGTATATATTTTATTATTATTACTAATTATTTTAGCATTTAAAAGTGCATGACATCTAGGTTACATTTCACTTAGAAGTTAGGCCATTTTGTGTGATCAAACTAGAAATAGTCACCTACTTATGTGGGAAGCAGTGGCATACATGCCGTTCTCCCCTCCGTGAGTAGGAATATTCAGTCACGAGTTGTTTAGTCTTCCATACCCGTTATGCTGCATACCCACTTTCTTCTACCACTTATTATCTATATTATTATTTTTCTTTTCTTTTTGCATATCATTTTACATAAACACTCGTGACTCCTTCGAGGTCTCGACTCGAGTTTTGCAATTAATGCGACAATCCTGACCAAGCTTCGACAGAACATTTTGACCCTCTCGATACCCACATTTAGATCTTAGGATTTGTATTCATATAGACACATCCAAAACGCGATAGAATTTAGGGTTAATTTAGAAAAATTTGATTAAACCTCACAACTAGCCTCGGCTAAGTTGAAAATGTGCCTTAGGCGCAAGCCTTTGCCTTCCCTTTCTTCAAATGTGACTCTTGGACCTTTTTCTCTCATTTTTTGTAGACCGGAGTTAAAAAAAGGGTTTTAAATGATTTTTCTAAAATTTTACTTTTGTTTTGTGAAACGATTTTTTCGGGTGACTTGGTACACCCTAACTCGATACCAAGTGGCAACTCCATTTTTAAAATAAAACCCTTTTTCAAAATTAGTTAGCCAAAACTGTCGCGTTTTTAGTCCTGGCCTTATTTTATTTTAAATAGTACTTTTCTTAAAATACACTCTTTTTACTAAAAACTTGATTTTTTATCACACACGCACGGTTTTTTCAAAAAATCTTTATTTTCAAAAAGAGTCATCGGACCAGACCGTCTTTTTGGGATGCGATAGTCAACGACCCCACCGTGTGTCATTTCGGGGCGCAACAATTGATTTGTTGAGTGATGGTCTGGAGAGAGGAACTTGTGTGTGTCTGTTTTTGCTTTTTCTTGCAAGTTGTGGTGGTGGAATAAACCTCACAGAGGTGGAATTGCTTGGTTTGCTGGTGATTATTTATGGGTTATTTGGTTGATTTCTGGGTCTACTTGAATGGTGATAGATGATTCTTGGTTGTGAGTGAAGAAAAGGAGGAGGTATATTGCTAATGGTTTGGGATAGTTGGGGTTAAGGTTAGAACATGTGGGATGGTGAAGATGGTGGTTTGACGCTTTGTGTTCTGTCTAGTGGCCTTAGGTGGTCTATCAGGTGGCATTGGGTTGCAGAGGAAAATGGTGATATCTAGTGGTCTGGAGGTTGGTTTTGATGGGGGTAGTGGTGAGAGTGAGGTTAAGGGATGAAGTTGGAGATGATTGAGGCACTGGTAGCGTTTGTGGTGGAGTAGTGGTAAGGGTCTGCTTGGTGGTTAATTGCCAATTGAGACTGTCTGTGGTGGTTTGATGTTGTTTGTTGAGACTATTTTGGGTGGCCCTGAACTTGGGTTTTAAGGTGGCAGTGATTGTGGGTTTGGTGGAGGTCAGTTGTGTGGTTGATTTGAGTGATAGAGGGGTTGGCTTTGGATGTGAAGTTGTTTGTTGATTTTGGGTCTTTGCAGGGGCTATGACAGTGCTTAGGTGTGTATTTATGGTCTGGTCAGTTGGGATTCGATGCCTGATGATCAAGTAGCTTGGGGTGGTTCGTGTGATGGTTGACTGGTTGTGCGAGTTGGGCTGACAGATGATTTTGGGATTCCAGTGGAAATTGGTGGAGCTGGTGGTTGTGACATTTCCGGTGGGATTTTGGTGGTGAATGGAGGAGGAGGGTACAGACATTGGCAGAGAGAAGATAATAAACTAGAAGAAGAAGATGAACAAAAGAAAATGCAGAAAAAAGAAGGAAAAATGAAAACAGAGATTTAACCACAAAAAATAAACGTATAAAAACAAGTGATAAGGTAATACCTTTTGATGTAGAGACTAGTGGTTTGATCAGTGAAAATCTGTGGTCTTCTTGTTGGCTTGGTAAAATTTGACAGGAACATTCCTTGATGTGTGTGTGTGTTTGTTTTGTGTGAAAGTGTGTGCTTTGATCCTTGTGTGTGCATTTGTGGTGTGTTTGTGTGTGTGTTTGATTTTTGTGTGTGCGTTTGTGGTGTGTTTGTGTGTGTGTGTGATTCAAGTGTGTGTTTGTGTGGTGTGTTAGTGTGTGTGTAGGATTTTGGTGTGTGTAAAATTGTGAAGTGTGTTCAAGACTTGTGTTGGAATTTTCTGTAGTCCCCATTTTATTTTTTAATGGGGGCATTTATAGAGCTTAGTAGTTTTGGCCCCTAAGAATACCCAAAAATAACGAAAATGCCACAAGCAATAAAATCCCAATTTAATCATACAAATAATATTTACACAAAAAATAAAAATTACTACAAAAGTGACAATGAACTCCAAAATTTGGCAAAAAATTCAAAATAGATTTGAAAAATGCAAAAAATAATGTTTAGAGCTTAAAATTGACAAAAAACGAGTTTGGGGTGTGAAATGTCCATTTTGCCCTTGGACAATCGAAAATACACAGAAAAATAGCTATTGGCCTCCAAAAATTTCTAAAAATTAAAAATAAGCTTAAAATCCTAAAAAATAAATTTATGATTCAAAAATTGGTAAAAAATGCATTCGGGGTGCGAAATGACTATTTTGCCCCTGAACGTGGTATTTACAGAAAAAATAGCAATCATCCCCGAAAAAATAAAAAAAATTAGAAAAATGTTTAAAATCCTGAAAAAAAAATTTGGTACTAAAAACTGGGTGAAAATAGTATTCGTGAGGCGAAATGACCCTTTTGCCCTTGCACTAATGAAATGTACAGAATAATATCAATTAAACCTGAAAAAATCACAAAATTTCAAAAACATGTATAAAAATACGAAAATGTACATTTAAAATCCCAAAACTAACAAAAAATACTTACAGCTAAAAATTACTGTTTTGCCTCCCAAACTTGTTGATTTTACCCATTTTTGCTAAAAAAATAGAATTTGACCTCAAAAATAGAAAAAAAATATCCCCCTAGTGTTAGAAAAATAAATGGTGTGTCAAAATTTGGTGTCTACGTCCGTTCTTTCTCTTTTCTTGTTTTGGCCTTTCTTTGTTTTTCTCTCTCTTACCCCTTTCTCTCGTTCTCTTTTGTTTCGTCTCTCTCTCTCGTTTTCTTTCTCATTTTTCTCTCCTATTCCTCTCCCCTTCTGTTTTCCTCTCTTTTTCTTTCTTTTATTTCTTTCTCATCTAATCTACTCTATTCTTTCTCTTTTGTTTGTTTTCTTCTCTTCCCTCTCTCTGTAATCACTGTTTCTTAACTGAAAGGTACGAAAACATCAAAATTTCCCAGTTTTTGAAAGTCAACCAAATCGATTTTCAAGATTTCATAGACTTTTTAGTAAAAAAAAAAGATAAAAGGACAAAAAAAATTCTAATTCTAATTCCATAGATGAAATTGAAGCAAGCCATGCCAGTTAAAGGGAAGACGAAAAAAGAAGCTGTGAATGATTACCTATTTTGGTCGAGAAATTGACAAAAATTGGTGGTGCTAGTGGACTGATTTGAGAAGTGACTTTGGAGACGATGGTTGTTTTTGGCTTCATATTTGTTTGTTGAGGTGGAGGGAGCTGTAAATTGGTAGTGATTGGGTTGCTTATGGGCTGTCTTTGGGATGCAATTTGTGGCCTGTTTATGGTAATTTTGGACTGTTTTCTGCGATGGTGAAGGGAGAGGTTGTTTTGTTGAGGCTGATGATTCCAGTGGTGATTGGTGGGAATAGTGTAGTGCAAGTGAAGTGAGGGTGTAGTATAGGTGAAGTGAGGGTGTGGTGTGTGTGTTTGTGTTGGTGCTGGTGAGCTTATGACTATGTGTGTATGGATTGGTAAGTGAAGGTTAAGAAGGAAGTGAGTTGTTGTGTAGGTGTGTTTGGTGATTGTAGACACCAAATTTTGACACACCATTTATTTTCAAACATTGGGGGGAGGGCATGTTTACATTTTTTGGGCCAAATTTTAATTTTTCAATAATCTTGGGGGCAAAATAGTAATGTTTATCTGTAAATATTTTTCTATCAGCTTTTGGAGGTTTTAAATTCATCTCAGCTTTTGGAGGTTTTAAATTCATATTTTTACTTTCATACGAATTTGTTAATTTTTTATGATTTTTTTTGGATTTAATTGGTATTCTTTTATATTTTTACCAACACAAGGGCAAAATAATAATTTCGCTTTGCGAACACCATTTTAGCTCATTTTAGGTTCCAAAGTTATTTTTCTAATTCTTTACGCATGTTTCTGATTTTTTTTTTTCAGAGACGATTGCTATTTTTTCTGTAAATACTGCATTCAAGGGAAAAATCATCATTTTACAGTTTAAATTCACTTTTTGTCAAATTTTTGAGTCATAAATGTATTTTCTAGGGTTTTAAGCTTATTTTTTTATTTTTGGTAATTTTTCGAGGTCAATAGCTATTTTTTTGTGAATTTTCATTGTCCAAGGGCCAAAATCGTTATTTTAGAGTTTAAATTAATTTTTTGTCAATTTTTGAGTTATAAATGCATTTTATAGGGTTTTAATCTTATTTTAAATTTTTGGTAATTTTTTGAGGCCAATAGCCATTTTTTTATATATTTTCGTTGTTCAGGGGCAAAATTCTCATTTCACACCCCGAGTGCGTTTTTTATCAGCTTTAAGCTCTAACTTTTATTTTTGAAATCTACTTTGAATTTTTTGAAAATTTTAGAAATCACTATCATTTCTTTGTATTAATAAAATTTTGGGGTTAAAATTATTTTTTTAAATAAAATTAGAATTTTTATTACCGGTGGCGTTTTTGTTATTTTGTAGTATTCTTGGTGACCTAGACAATTGGCCCTATAAATACCCCCCCTTAAGTCAGAAAAAACAAGGAGAAAAAATCAAAAATCCTAAAGACACTTTTTTATCCATTTAGCATCAAAACACACATTCATACGCTAAAGGCCACACACACTCAGCCGCCACATCATTTTTTGTTCACTGTTCATCGTCTTCTTCCAAGATCAACTACTGTTCATCAAATTAATCTTCAAGCTAAAAAGGTGAGTTCTTCCTTTAATTTTGCTTCAGTTTCTTTTTTTGTTTTATGTGAATTTGATTAATTTTAAGTGTTCATTTGGAATAGATACATTTTGAAAAATCTCTCTTCTTTCTCTGTTTTCTATGGGTTTTAAAATTCAAATTTCTATTTTCATTTCCGGTGCTTGCCGGAGTTCTTTGCTCTCTAATCTCACTGCCGCCTGGATGGACTGGTTGTAGCATGGAGTTGGGTAGTGGTTCTGAGATCAAGACAGATGCAATGAAGCATTCATTTGCGTCTGTGGTTTCACAAAAGGCAGTCACCATTCCATTGAAGGAAACAACTATGTATAAAGGTGAACCAGGAGTATTTTTCACTAAAGAAGAAGTTCAAAGGCTTGTTGCTCCTCTAAAATATGTGCTTGTTGGAAAATTTTCAAGAGGCAGACCTTCAATGGAGAGCTTGAGAAAGGAGTTCTTGGCCGTGGGTTTTAAGGGGCAGGTTTCATTGGGTTTGTTGGATAACTGGCATGTTTCAATACGGTTTGACTTAGAAGAAGACTTCCAAAGGTGCTGGATCAGAGGGTTTTGGATGTTTCAAGAATTTGGAATGAGGGTTTTTAAATGGACTCCAGAGTTTTCTTTAGAGGTAGAATCAGCAGTGGTACCAATTTGGATTGGCCTTAATCATCTTCCCCTTCATTTCTTTGACAAATCCACTCTTTTCTCCATTACGAAGGCAGTTGGAGAACCTCTGAAGGTTGATGCTTCAACAGCAGATATGGTGCAACCTAGTGTGGCGAGGGTATGTGTGGAATTGGATCTGTTGAAACCTTGTCCAGAAAGAGTGTGGATTGGCCAAGGTGAAACGGGCTTTTGGCAATATATATCATGTGAAAACATACCTGCATATTTTGTTAGTGTATGCCCTAAAACCAAGATGGTTTAAGGTGTTTAGTGTTACACTTATTTATATTATATTTATCCATGTGGTATTTTTCTTTATCATCTATACTTGTATTTTCATGTTATTTGTTTGATTGATAAAGTCCTTAGAATATTGACTGTGTATTAGAGATTGTAAGGGCTACAATTATGAGACTCTAATACATAAAGTTATATTCTTAAATATCCCTAGTCGTAGAATTAATGAGATTGGACATCATTAATACGGATAGACTAGCACATACTTTGCCTCTAGTTATGGTAAGTAGTAGTTGATCTCATTGACTATGGTGTACGTGACACTTAAGCTAGTATGTGGATGCTTGTTTGAGAACAAGTTCATTGGATTAATTCGCCAAGAGTTTCAACTATAGTGCCAATGGTTGAACTCTTAATGGCAATGGTGTAAGTGATCCTTTGACTTGAGATTACCATAGTATCTTGAGTGTGAATTGCTATACTTTGACTCTATTCCTCGGTGCCCGTAAAAGGGTAATTCATAGGTTAGAGATTGGGTATAGTTTGAAGCATGGAAAGATAGTGAGTAATCAATATAGGATTCACCACTCCTTAATAGGAGAGTATATCCCTTTATGGTCACTTGTTGGAAATATTAACTCATAAATCTTCTGCAGAAGTGATAGTATAACTTGGAAGTAGTTTCAAGGTTATACATCATGGAGAGTTATATTTCTGGAACAAGAAAATATAAATTAGTCATTTAAAAGTATGCACAATACTTATAAACTAATTGGGATATAGTGTGGTGAAAGGATATTAATTACATGGTAACATTGTCATTGAAGGGTATGATCTACCATATGACTTTTCTATTCACTTGGGTGGTTATGATGCATTGCTAGACGCCACTCATGATCTATAAGTATGAATTGATTAATTAGTGAATTAATGATAAATTAAAGGTGTTTAATTTATCTAGCTCAATTAATGAGTTATAATTTATACGTATTGCCAATGTGAATGGAACCTAATGGGTCACACACATAAAGAGCAAAATCTTTGGGTTAAAATGTAATTAAGATAAGTATGAGATACTTATGGGGTTAATTTATGAGATAAATTAATTTAAATGACTTATTTATAAATATTCTAAGTCTTGTAGGAAATTAGTTTCCTAAGAGAAATAAAGTAACTAGTTGGTTTCCTTATGGAATAGATTTCCTAAAGGAGAAGGATTAGCTTAAAGTAAGTTGCCTAAACCTTCTTGGTTTCCAATTAGCTTTATTTCCTAAAAGACTAGAATACTTCCTCTATAAATAGGTTCATGCTTTGACTCTTGAATTATTATTGCAACAGAAAAGAAAAACTAGTGAGAGAAAAATTGAAAGAAAGAAACACGCCTCTTCTTCTCTCTCTAGGCGTCTCTCTCTCTCTCTTCTAATTGTTAGGTTTTTCTTCTTCTTGTGTTCTTAAATAATTCAAGGGAGCTAGCACTCAAAAGTCAAAGAAAGCAAGCCTTCAAGGTTCCCAAAGAAGTTATTTGTGTGGATATCGTTAGAGGCTCAACGCTTGGAGGGCTTTTCGTGGTAGATCTAACATCTTCTTCGAAGGATCTTTGCCTAGAAGCATAGAAATCTTCTATGCTTAAGGTAATATTCATGCAAACCCCTTTGTTAATCATATAGATATGTCAAAGAGATCTATGGTTAAGGTAATAAATTTTTATTTTTTCGCTGCGTTACCTATGCTATTACCTTACATATTGCTCCTCTTACTTGAAATTAGGCCATTCCAATGTTCAATGTAAGTTGCTTGGGGGTAATGATAAAAACAATCTGGGAGGGAAGGACGTTTGCAGAGTTCCAGGGAATCAACGATGGACTCCAAAGAAACAAGTTACTGTACCTGAAAGGTTAGTGGTGATTCAGAACAACGTTAAGGAAAATTTGGATGACGAGCAGAATAAACTGGAAGCTGCACAATCAGGTGATAATCAGGAACTCACAATGCAGGTGACTGATATGGTGAACCATATGATTCCTAACGGAGATGCACCTCAACAGAAGCCTGGTGATACAGAATTAGAAGGGCTGGAGAAGTTGGGAGGAATTAATCAAGGTATGGAATTTCTCAGAAACAATGAAGAATCCCTTAATGATAATAATGCTCAGCAACTCATTCACCTGCAACACGAAGAACAGCAAAAAGATTATTCTGAGTTAAATGATGAATAGCAACTCGTTGAACTACTGCAACTTGAAGAACAACAAAAGAATCATTCGGAACACAATGATGAACGTCAATAGGAGCAACTGGTACTACGTGTTGATGGTTTGCCTATGGCAGGAAATTTATTACCAAGGAGTCACGTTTCATAGCTTCCTGTGGTTGACAAGCATTCAGATTTGCAGGCTTTGAACATTGATCAACTTCAAGAGAAAGATAAAGGATTCCAACAGATTAAGAGAGGGGGTATCCAAGCAAGGTTCACTTCGGACAGACAACTAAGATCATCTGCAAAGCCTTCAGTCAATGCCTTCCACATTTTATCCAATGATTAAGGTACTTTTTTGGAATATAAGAGGGATTTCTAAAAACTCTCAATTTAGGCATTTGAAGAAATTAATTAGGATGCATCATTTACAAGTAGTTGTGATTTGTGAACCCAAAACTATAGAAAATAAGTTTGACGAGGTGAGGTTAAAGCTGCATTTTGATTCTGGTATGATTAGTCAATCTGGAGATATATGGATGTTTTTTAACAAGCCTTTTGATTGCTCTTTTATCAGTAGTTCTGTACAGCATTTATCGGTTAGAGTTCTTCATCCACAACTTTGCTCTCCTGTTTTATGTTCTTGGGTTCATGCCAAGTGCACATCAGAAGAACGACAGGCCTTATGGGCAGGTTTGTTGGTTGATAAACCGTCTTATGGGGCTTGGATGATTTGCGGGGATTTCAACCTGGTAATTAGTGAAGAGGAAAAGTGAGGTGGTAGAGCTTTTCGTCCAAGTGAAGCCTTAGATTTTTTAAACTTTACTTCTTCTGCTGGCATTTTTTATGCAGGTTTTTCTGGTTCAAGCTATACCTAGTGCAACAATAGAAGAGGTCGGGCAAGGATATGGAAAAGATTGGATAGAATTCTTCTAAACGAGCTTGCAGCTGAGATCTCATCTTTGTCTGTGAGTCACTTAGCTCGTGATCCTTCTGATCACTCACTATTGCTGCTTGACTTCTCGACAAGATTGGATAACAAACCTAGACCTTTTCGATTTTTAAATGTTTGGACAAGACGTGAAGAATTTTTGGATGTAGTTAAGAGGGCTTGGCAGACGGAGGAAATAGGTTCTCCAATGGTGGTTTTGTGCAAAAAATTACGAGTGGTAAAGAAAGCCATACAACAATGGAATTCTCAAAGTTTTGGGAATATTTTCCAGTGAGTTCAACAAGTAGAAGATGTCGTTAAAGCAGCTGAAATTCAGTTAGAAGAAACCAACACTGAAAGGGATTTAGAGGAGCTGCAACAAGCTAAGGCAAAGTTAAGACATGCATTGAGCTTGGAAGAGGGTTTTTGGAAGCAAAAAGCACGTTTGAATTGGCTTACGGAGGGAGATAAAAATACAAAGTTTTTCCATTCGGTGGTTAAGCAAAGGAGATTTCAGTCAGTGATTCATAGAATACAAGATTTGGAGGGACAATGGATATCTGATGAGGAAGCTATTGGGCAGGAAGGGGTGAAATTCTTTTCCACTTTGTTCTCAGATGATTCAGTTGCTCATTTTCAGACGATTGAGGGGATTCCAAGATTGATATCTTTGGAAGAAAATGCTGATCTAGAAGTGATTCCTTCTGAGGAGGAGGTGCGTGAGGTGATCTTTAGTATGGATGGTGAAAGTGCAGCAGGACCAGATGGTTTTACGGGGCAATTCTTTTCATCCTATTAAAGAGTGGTAAATCCTACATTGATTACTCACTATCTTTTCATACTTCAAACTTTACCCAATCTCTAAACTATGGGCTACCCTTTTGTTAGTGTATGCCCTAAAACCAAGTTGGTTTTTGGGATTTTTATTACGCTTATTTCGTGTTATACTTATATATGTGGCATTTTCTTTGTCATTTAATACTTGTTATTTATATTACTAGTTTATTTGATGAAGTCCATAGAATATTAACTGTGTATAAGAGATTGTAAGAGTTACAATGATGAGACTCTTATTACACATTAAGTTATATTCTTAAATATCCCTAGTCGTAGTATTAATGAGATTGGACATCATTAATATGGGAAGACTAGCACATACTTTGCCTCTACTTATGGTAAGTAGTAGTTGATCTCGTCAACTATGGCGTGTGACACCTAAGCTGGTATGTGGATGCTTGTTAGAGAACAAGTTCATTGGATTGATCCGCCAAGAGTTACTATTCATTAGTGCTAATGAATTATACTCTTAATGGCAATGGTGTAAGTGATCCTTAGACTTGAGATTACCATGGTATCTTGAGTGTGAATTACTATGCTTTGACTCTATTGCTCGGTGCTCGTAAAAGAGTAGCCCATACGGTAGAGATTGGGTATAGTATGAAGCATGGAAGGATAGTGAGTAATCGATATAGGATTCACCACTCCTTATTATAGGAGAGTATATCCCGGATTGGCCACTTGTTGAAATATGACTTAAAGAATCTTTTGCGCAAAAGTGAAAGTATGACTTGAAAGAGTTTCAAGGTTATACTTTTATGAAAGTTATATTTCGGGAACAAGAAATCATTAATTAGTCATTTAAAGAGTGCGCACTACACTCTTAGACTAATTGGGATATAGTGTGGTGAAAGGATATTAATTACACGGTAACATTGTCATTGATAGGTGTAGTCTACCATATGACTTTCCTATTCACTTGGGTGGTCATGATGCATTGCTAGACGCCACTCATGATCTATAAGTGCAAATTAATTAATTAGTGAATTAATGATAAATTAAAGTGTTAATTTATCTGGCTCTTAATTAATTAATTAATGAGTTATAATTTGTACTTATTGCCAACGTGAATGGAACCTAATGGGTCACACACAATAAGAACATGGTCTTTGGGTTAAATTGTTATTAAGATAAGTATATGATACTTATGGGGTTAATTTATGTGATAAATTAACTTAAAGGACTTAATTATAAATATTCTAAGTCTTGATGGAAATTAGTTTCCTAAAAGGAATTAAGAAGCTATTTGGTTTCCTTTTGGAATTGGTTTCCTAAAGGAATAGGATTAGCTTAAGGTAAGCTTCCTAAACCTTCTTGGTTTCCAATTGCTCTTGTTTCCTTAAAGACTAGGATACTACATCTATAAATAAGTCCATGCCTTGACTCTTGAATGATTGATGAAACATAACACAAAATTTAGAGAGAGAAAAATTGAGAGCTTGGTGCGTTTTTCTCTCCAAGAAAAACGCCACACCTCCATCCCTAATTGTTAGGGTTTCAACTTCTTTCTTCTTCTTGTGTTCTTCATGTATCATTCAAGGGAGCTAGCACTCAAAAGGCAAGGCAAGCAAGCCCAAAGGTTCCTAAAGATCATGTTCGTGTGGATACCGTTGGAGGCTCGACACTTGGAGGGCTTTTCATGGTAGATCAACACCTTCATCGAATAGGATCTTGCCCTTTGAAGCATAGAAACCTTCTATGCTTGAGGTATTTGTGCTAAACACCCTTTAATCGTATAGATTACATCAAAGAGATCCATGGCTAAGGTAATAAATTTTTAAATTTTCCGCTGCGTTACTCCCCTTATTACCTTACAGTGGTATTAGAGCCTCCTTTGATTATATCTATATGATTTGTGTTTATTTAATTGTCATAAATATGGATGGTTTGTTCTTGATGAAATTTGTCTCAAAATTGTTTTAGAAAAATCAAGAGTTTGATTTTTAAGATAAGTTCTTAATTGTTTAAAAGTGTTTTAAATAATTAAGATGAGTTCTTATGGTTGTATTCAAGGTTTCTAAATTATTTTTTACGTGCTAAAAGGGTTTTAACATGTTTGATTCAAAAGAGTTTTGAAAAAGACCAAAGAATTTCAAAGATCGTATTTTCTGGACACAAACCGCGCGAAAACTCGCGCGCGTTTTAACCCACGGTTAAAAACTCGTACATTCTGTCGACAAACCGCGGATGAAACCGCGCACGGTTTGTCCCACGGTTTGTAAACCGCGGATGAACCCGCGCACGGTTTGTCCCACGGTTTGCTGGCAGAGTTCTAGCGGGATTTTTCCTAATTTTTTGGAAATCGTGAATTTTTAGAATTTTCTCTATAAAACACTTTCCAATTTTAATTGTTAATATTTGGAAAGTTAAATTTTGGAAACCTACACCTTCTATAACTTTATTTTTGAGACAAATAAATTCAAGAATATTGATCTAATTAAATTAGACCATGTGATTTATGACTAGAATTAAATAAAGTAATTTATTTAATTGTTAAATATTATGATGGCATGGTGGATGATTATGGACTATGACCAATGTGATTGAATGGTTGAATGTTTATCAATTTTGATGGTTGGCTTGTATTGGTTTTTAAAATAGGGCCTGCGCGTCCTGCCTTCTCTATTATTCTCATGTAATTCTCTTCTCACCTAACTCCCCTCGAATGTAACTCGAGGTTTCTTAGTCAATACATGTAATGTACATTGTGTAGGTTAGAGTTAGGTTTTAATTTTCTAAATTGTTTAGAATAGAATTACATGTGTAATGTACAAAGAAGATGGAGATGGAACCAAGGAGCAACCATGGAGGCTCATCAAGAGTTGAAGACCTCCCAAGGAATGCATCAAGGAGTTGATCACATCCCTTAGGAATTTGACCATATATTTTCCTTAAGGCTCGAGGAAAATATTTTAGTTAAGTCCATAATCATCCACGGTTTATTGTGCATGTTTTTATTTTATATGTCGATATATTTTAATTACATGCTATGATGAGACTATATATTGTATAATTAAAATAAAAATCCCTCAAATAAAATATTAAGTCACTAGCCTTCCATTATTGTAGTAAAAATCATAGTTCTTGCTAAGTGTTGACACGTTGGCCTCCGTCAAGGTCACCTTACCTAGAGCATGTTTTTTACTATGAGATATGATCTCCAAATAATGGGTCTGACTTAACAAAAATGCTTAATTTGTTGGTTTCCATCAAGGCTATGGTGTTTTTGAGGCGATATTAAGTCAATATATACAAGTTGCCTTCCATTATTATAGCAAAAACGAAGAGTTCTTATTAAGTGTTGACACGTTGGCCTCCGTCAAGGTCACCTTACTCGGAATATGTTCTTGCTATGAGATGTGATCTCTGAATAATGGGTATGACTTAACAAAAATACATAACGAGTTTGGCCTCCGTCAATGTTATGATATTTTTTGAGGCAATGTTGGGAAACACATAAGATGTGAATATCAAGAGTTGATACCCAACAATCTAGGAGTCACAAGAGTTGTGATTGATAAAAGTTATCTACCTAATCGAAGTTACCTTTGGGGCATTGGCCTCCGTCAAACCCAAAGTTAATTAGATGGGATCCTAGCCCACTAGGAATCTCCAATGGATTCCCGAATCAATATTTTGAGGGTTATTGATTTGAAGTAAAATAGTGGGAGCAAATCAAATAAATTCGAAGTCCACATTTTTGGTTTGCAATTATAACACGAAACAAATACTTGTACTATCTTTTCATTTGTTGTAGAATGAATAGTACACTTGAATACACTTATCATCCCTATATCTCCATATATATATATACGATTTTCTTGGACTAGTGTAAGACTTGAGAATAGTTCTTAAGCACAATTGGATATGTCATTGATACCCACTTCCACTTGTCCCATAGTGACAATTATAGTTAGGAAACAATGTGCATACAAGATGCATAAAAGATGATAATGATATTGCTACTTATATCATAATGTCATCTATAATTCCTAAGCTATAAAAGTAGCACAAATTGATAGATCTTTTTGTCTGTGATTGTGCATCTCAAAGAGTTGTTGATACACAATCTAGGACCATTAGATCTGAGATATCTAAAGAGTAGTCTATCAAGGAAGAAAGGGGCACTTTATTGCTTGTCAAGGGGAAACCCAAGCGTAGTCTTAAGAAGACCATAGTAGCTATGACAAAGCTTAAAGGTGTGATCAAAATGGACAAGTCTAAGGGCACATGTTTCCAATTCTATTAGAAAGGGAATTGTAAGGCTCGTTTCAATACTAAGAAGTTGAAGAGGCGAAGTAAGGCTTCTACTTCTAAGTACGTTTATGTTTGAGATAAATTTATCTACTAATTAAGACCATTGGGTATAAGATACTGGATTTGGATCCCATATTTGCAAAAATGTGCAAGGTCTTAAAGCATGGTAGATAATAAGTAAGGAGAAAGTCAAACTACATGTGATGAATGGAGCAAGAGTTGCTACACTCGTTGTAGAGACTTATACACTCTTTACCAACTGGGCTTGTTCTAGAATTTAAAACATTGTTATTATGTGATTCTTACAAAAGAACATGAAATCAATTCACATTAAATGTGAAAAGATTTACCATTACAAAAGAGAATATATACTGTTCTTTTACATAATGGTGTTCTTTGTGGTATTAGATCACTAAAACAACGTTTTACAAATCCTAGACCTTGATAAGTCCATTCTCAAACATAGACAAAAACTCTATATTAACTCTATATTTTGAAACAAATAACCTTCTGGCATTATAGACTTGGTCATGTGAATGAGAAACGCACTTCCAAATTACATAATAGTTGTGTACTTAGGACTCATTCAATTATGAATCGTTTGAGACATGTGATTCTCATTTACTTTGAAAGATGACCAAAACACCTTTTATTTGAAAAAGGTGAATGTGCTAGTGATCCTCATAGAACGTTAACATATAGATGTTTTTAGCTCAATGTCGATCCATGCTAGAGGACTGTTTATCATACTTCATCACTTTCATGGATGATCATATGGGATATGATTATGTGTATCATATGATACACGCATCCATGGCCTTTGAAATGTTCAAAGTCATTAAAGTTGAAGTAAGAAAAACAAGTTGACAAGGGTAAGATTTGACCTATGTGCATAATACTCAATGTCAAGTGTTTCAAAATAATTAAAGAAGAATGTGATTCTTTCTCAATGTCTCTACTTGACACACCATTGTTGATGATTTGTGAAAGAGGAGAAGTTGTACCCTATGAGATATGGTGCAAGTAATGATGAGCCATGCTACAATTCCTAACCTCATTTTAGGGGTTCTTGTCTTAGATGCCAACTCCTATACACTCAACCATGTTTCGACAAATGTCTATTTGTGGGGTATCCTTGTGAAAAACAATGGACACCACTTCTATAATCCCCTGAGCAAAACGTTTGTCTCAAGAAATGTCTTTTTCTAGAAAAATAGTTATTCTTAAAAGAGACAGTGGGAGTAAGATAGAACTTGAAAGGTTCAAGAACCATGAATTGACAAAGATCAATAGTTGGAACTAGAGCTTATGCCACATGTTGATGAGGTGCAACGGAAGCTCAAAGTACACAAAATCTTCAAAAGACTAGTAGAGTACGTTATACTCTTGAGAAATACAGATTTCTCACATATGAGATATATAGATTTTTCATTAGCAAGAGCAATAATGTACTAGTCATATATGATGACAAACCTTACTAGTCACGAAGAGGCTTTGTCTAATATAGACTCCTTGACGTGGCAAGATGCCATAAAATCCAAAATGGATTCCATGTACAAGAACAAGGTGTAGACCTTGCTCAAGTCACCTAATCGGATAAAACCCATAGGGTGCAAGTAGGTCTTTATGAGAAAGACTGACATGGATGGTAACGTAGTTGCCTATAAAGCAAGATTAATGGGAAAAAGGATTCAATTCAAAGGCTTGGCTTTGAAAGAAACTATTTCACCAATAGCCATGCTTAAATCCATTTAAGATTTTACTTGCAATAGCTGCTTTTATGGCTATGACAAATGGATATGTAAGACTTCATCCCTTAACGGGAATTAAAAGGTATGTATATGACACATCCCTTGGGCCTTCACCTCCATTGATAGTCATTGGATACGCAAGCTTCAAGGGTCCATTTGTGGACTCCTGCAAGTGTCAAGGTGTTGGAGCATTTGTTTTGATAAGATAATCAAAGAGTTTGATTTTCTCAAAAACAAAGACGAGCTCTGTGTAAATGTAAAGTTGAGTGGGAGCATTGTCATTTTCTTGATACTATATGTGGATGACATATCGTTGATGGAAACAACATACTTTAAAGGTAAAGATATGGTTGTCCAAGAATTTCTTAATCTAAGAGAGGCGATCTCTAATTTGGGAATTAAGATCTATATAGATAGATCCAAGAGGTTGCTTGGTCTCACTAGATCCACGTACATAGGCTAGATGCTAAAGGGTTTAGCATAGTGCAATCGAAGAAGGGGTTTTACCTATGTGATAGGAGATTACTCTTTCGAGAGACATGTGTCTTTGACACTTATTGAGGTTGATAGCATTAATAGATTCCATATGCTTTTGCAATAGGTTCTATTGTATATGCTATCCTATGTATGAGACCCGATGTCTTCTGGCTTTAAGTGTTACGAGCAATTCTGGTGAGTGTCACTAGATGGTTATCAAAGAATATTCTTAAGTACTCGAGTAGCACTAAAAGACTATTCTTGACTATGGAGATCACACTTAGGAAGTGTGTGGATTTAAAGATACAAACTTTTAATCCAATAGGAATGATAAGAAAATCATGAGATGAATTGGTGTTCACGTTGAACTGTAGTAGATAAAAGCGTTTTATGATAGATACTACAACATATTCTACAACAAAGGCGAGTACATGGTAGCTTTAGAAGTTACTATGGATCAAGGGATTCTTTGTTAGATAAAGAATAGTTCCTTCCATTGTTTTATGAAACAATTGAGCCATCATTTAATTAAGGAACTAAAGTCTCATCCATGATCCTAAAGTGTATTTAGGTGCCACCATCTATTTATGGAAATAGTTTGGTACAAATGATGAAAAGATAGAGGAAGTTCCCACAATGTAAGTGCCACTAATCCTTTCACCATGGACTTGTCCCAGAATAAGCATGATAGTCATGCTCATGGCCTAAAACCTATAGGTGATTGGTTTTAGTGCAAGTGGGAGTTTGTTAGTGTATGCCCTAAAACCAAGTTGGTTTTTGGGATTTTTATTACGCTTATTTCGTGTTATACTTATATATGTGGCATTTTCTTTGTCATTTAATACTTGTTATTTATATTACTAGTTTATTTGATGAAGTCCATAGAATATTAACTGTGTATAAGAGATTGTAAGAGTTACAATGATGAGACTCTTATTACACATTAAGTTATATTCTTAAATATCCCTAGTCGTAGTATTAATGAGATTGGACATCATTAATATGGGAAGACTAGCACATACTTTGCATCTACTTATGGTAAGTAGTAGTTGATCTCGTCAACTATGGCGTGTGACACCTAAGCTGGTATGTGGATGCTTGTTAGAGAACAAGTTCATTGGATTGATCCGCCAAGAGTTACTATTCATTAGTGCTAATGAATTATACTCTTAATGGCAATGGTGTAAGTGATCCTTAGACTTGAGATTACCATGGTATCTTGAGTGTGAATTACTATGCTTTGACTCTATTGCTCGGTGCTCGTAAAAGAGTAGCCCATACGGTAGAGATTGGGTATAGTATGAAGCATGGAAGGATAGTGAGTAATCGATATAGGATTCACCACTCCTTATTATAGGAGAGTATATCCCGGATTGGCCACTTGTTGAAATATGACTTAAAGAATCTTTTGCGCAAAAGTGAAAGTATGACTTGAAAGAGTTTCAAGGTTATACTTTTATGAAAGTTATATTTCGGGAACAAGAAATCATTAATTAGTCATTTAAAGAGTGCGCACTACACTCTTAGACTAATTGGGATATAGTGTGGTGAAAGGATATTAATTACACGGTAACATTGTCATTGATAGGTGTAGTCTACCATATGACTTTCCTATTCACTTGGGTGGTCATGATGCATTGCTAGACGCCACTCATGATCTATAAGTGCAAATTAATTAATTAGTGAATTAATGATAAATTAAAGTGTTAATTTATCTGGCTCTTAATTAATTAATTAATGAGTTATAATTTGTACTTATTGCCAACGTGAATGGAACCTAATGGGTCACACACAATAAGAACATGGTCTTTGGGTTAAATTGTTATTAAGATAAGTATATGATACTTATGGGGTTAATTTATGTGATAAATTAACTTAAAGGACTTAATTATAAATATTCTAAGTCTTGATGGAAATTAGTTTCCTAAAAGGAATTAAGAAGCTATTTGGTTTCCTTTTGGAATTGGTTTCCTAAAGGAATAGGATTAGCTTAAGGTAAGCTTCCTAAACCTTCTTGGTTTCCAATTGCTCTTGTTTCCTTAAAGACTAGGATACTACATCTATAAATAAGTCCATGCCTTGACTCTTGAATGATTGATGAAACATAACACAAAATTTAGAGAGAGAAAAATTGAGAGCTTGGTGCCGTTTTTCTCTCCAAGAAAAACGCCACACCTCCATCCCTAATTGTTAGGGTTTCAACTTCTTTCTTCTTCTTGTGTTCTTCATGTATCATTCAAGGGAGCTAGCACTCAAAAGGCAAGGCAAGCAAGCCCAAAGGTTCCTAAAGATCATGTTCGTGTGGATACCGTTGGAGGCTCGACACTTGGAGGGCTTTTCATGGTAGATCAACACCTTCATCGAATAGGATCTTGCCCTTTGAAGCATAGAAACCTTCTATGCTTGAGGTATTTGTGCTAAACACCCTTTAATCGTATAGATTACATCAAAGAGATCCATGGCTAAGGTAATAAATTTTTAAATTTTCCGCTGCGTTACTCCCCTTATTACCTTACACCTTTTACGAGCACCGAGGAATAGAGTCAGAGTATAGCAATCCACACTCAAGATATTATGGTAATCTCAAGTCAAAGAATCACTTACACCATTGCCATTAAGAGTTCAACCATTGGCACTATAGTTGAAAACTCTTGGCGAATCAATTTAATGAACTTGTTCTCAAACAAGCATCCATATACTAGCTTAAGTGTCACGCATACTATAGTCAATGAGATCAACTACTACTTACCATAAGTAGAGGCAAAGTATGTACCAGTCTATCCACATTAATGATGTCCAATTTCATTAATACTATGACTAGGGATATTTAAGAATGTGACTTTATGTATTAGAGTCTCATAATTATAACCCTTACAATCTCTAATACACAGTCAATATTCTAAGGACTTTATCAAAGTAACAAGTAACAGGGAAATACAAGTATAAATGATAAAGAAAAATACCACATGAATAAATATAACATAAATAAGTATAAATACAAAAAGCCTTAAACCACCTTGGTTTTAGGGTAAACACTAACAAACTCTCACTTGCACTAAAACCTATCACTCATTTGTTTTAGGCCAAAAGCATTTACATGAGCATCATGCTTTTTCTGGGATATGGCCTTAGTGAGATGATTAGCTATGTTGTCATTAGTGGGAACCTTTTCTATCTTTACATCATTCCTACCAACTATTTCTCTAATAAGATGGTAACGCCTAAGTACATGTTTGGATTGTGTCACCCGCGGCTCGCACCTGCGGATGTGTGGAGTAACCAATTTGCATCCGGGGCCGCGAAGTGGGTAATTCCGCAGCTTCGGACAGAGACTTACGATCTATAAGCCACGGGTCCAACCGCAGGTACCTTACCCGCGGCTGGGTTTTTGCAATTTTTCTGGTTACGATTTTTGATAATTTTTCAAAACTCTTTTGATCTAAAACATGTTAAAACCCTTTTAGCACACTTTTAAACAATCAAGAACTTTTCTTAGAAATCAAACTCTTGATTTTTCTAAAACAATTTTGAGACAAATTTCATCAAGAACAAACCATCCATATTTATGACAATTAAATAAACAAAAAATCATATAGGTATAATCAAAGGAGGCTCTGATACCACTGTAACGTGATAGTAGAGGTAACGCAGCAGAAAAATAAAAATTTATTACCTTAACCATGGATCTTTTTGACATACCTATATGATTATCAAGGGGGTTTGCATGAAGATTACCTCAAACACAGAAGATTTCTATGCTACTAGGTAAAGATCCTTCAAAGAAGATGTTAGATTTACTACGAAAAGCCCTCCAAGCATAGAGCCTCTAACATATCCACACGAACAACTTCTTTGGGAACCTTGTAGGCTTGCTTACTTTGACTTTTCAGTGCTAGCTTCCTTGAATTATTTAAGAACACAAGAAGAAGAAAAACCTAACAATTAGGAGAGAGAGAGAGAGAGACACCTAGAGAGAGAAAGTGGCGTGCTTTTTCTTTCTTCAATTTTTCTCTCACTAGTTTTGTTTTGTGTTACAATAATAATTCAAGAGTCTAAGCATGAATCTATTTATAGAGGAAGTATTCTAGTCTTTTAGGAACTAAAGCTAATTGGAAACCAAGAAGGTTTAGGTAACTTACTTTAAGCTAAACCTTCTCCTTTAGGAAATCTATTCCATAAGGAAACTAATTAGTTACTTTATTTCTTTTAGGAAACCAACTTCCTACAAGACTTAGAATATTTATAAATAAGTCCTTTAAGTTAATTTATCTTATAAATTAACCCCATAAGTATCTCATACTTATCTTAATTATATTTTAACCCAAAGATTTTGTTCTTTACGTGTGTGACCCCTTAGGTTCCATTCACGTTAGCAATAAATATAAATTATAGCTCATTAATTGAGCTAGATAAATTAAACACTTTAATTTATCATTAATTCACTAATTAATCAATTCATACTTATAGATCATGAGTAGCGTCTAGCAATGCATCTTGACCACCCAAGTGAATAGGAAAGTCATATGGTAGACCATACCCTTCAATGACAATTCTACCATGTAATTAATATCCTTTCACCACACTATATTCCAATTAGTCTAAAAGTATAGTGCATGCTATTAAATGACTAATTTATATTTTCTTGTGCCAGAAATATAACTCTCCATGATGTATAACCTTGAAACTACTTCCAAGTTATACTATCACTTCTGCAGAAGATTTATGAGTCAATACTTCCAACAAGTGGCCATAATGGGATATACTCTCCTATTAAGGAGTGGTGAATCCTATATTGATTACTCACGATCTTTCCATGCTTCAAACTATACCCAATCTCTAACTTATGGGCTACCCTTTTACGAGCACCGAGGAATAGAGTCAAAGTATAGCAATCCACACTCAAGATACTATGGTAATCTCAAGTCAAAGGATTACTTACACCATTGCCATTAAGAGTTCAACCATTGGCACTATCGTTGAAAACTTTTGGAGGATCAATCCAATGAACTTGTTCTCAAACAAGCATCCACATACCAGCTTAAGTGTCACGCATACCATAGTCAATGAGATCAACTATTACTTACCATAAGTAGAGGCAAAGTATGTGCTAGTCTATCCACATTAATGATGTCCAATCTTATTAATATTATGACTAGGGATATTTAAGAATATGACTTTATGTATTAGAGTCTTGTAATTGTAACCCTTACAATCTCTAATACACAGTCAATATTCTAAGGACTTTATCAAACTAACAAGTAACATGGAAATACAAGTATAGATGATAAAGAAAAATACCACATGAATAAATATAACATAAATAAGTGTAAATACAAAAAGCCTTAAACCACATTGGTTTTAGGGCATACACTAACAGGGTGAATTTGAATTTGAGTGTGTGTAGTGTGTGAGTATGGCCGAGAGAGGAAATGATGTTAATGTGTGCTCTGGTGTGTCCTTGGTGAGTCTGTCTGTGCTTGTGTGTGTGAAACTAGTGTCTGTGTGTGTGTTTGTAATGTGCAATGGAGGAGTGACCGAATGACTAGTTTTGTGCATAGTGGAGGGACAAACTTAGGGAGATGAGTGAATTCTGTGCAATTTTGTGTGATCTGATGATGATGGTGAATGCTGTGAAGATGGTGTAGGTGTTTTGTGGTATGTGAATGTGTAACTGGTGAAGTGAAGTGGAGTGTTGTGACTGTCTGCAATGTTTGTTCAAAGTGAGGTTGATAGTGTAGTGTGTGCGGTGAGTGAAATTGTGTTTGTGCATTGCAGAGAGAATGAGAGTGAGTCAATTGTGTGATTGTGTGTGAGTTAAAAAAAAAAAATTCAACAGCCTATCCCCCAAAATCTGGTTTAATGAGTGAAAGTGTTGAATTTTGATCGTGAGCTAGAGGGATGGGTTGGTGGTGTAGGGTGGCTAGAAAATGTTGGTATTTGGGTAGCGGTATATGACTAACTAATAGCCATAGTAGTAGCTGCAACTACCTTTTTTTTAACTTTTGCAAGGAAAATAAAAATTGAAATCAAATCAAATGTGGACTCCCTAAAATTAAAAGAAACTTACAAAATTCAATATTACTCAAAGAAAGAAACTTCATTATAAAAATCCAACATTGATGGAACATTGTGAAACGTGTTATTAATAGACAAAAAGATAAACTTTTGAAATAAATACCAATTGACCTCTAAAAATTATGAAATTTTTAAATAAAATCTATAAATACATACAAAACACATATAAAATTTTTCACACAAAAATTCTTTATAAAAATGTACATTGAAAAATGTGCCATATATGACAAAAAATTATGAAAATTACAAAAATACTAAATTACCTTTAAAAATAACAAAAATTTTACACAAAATACATTTTTTTGGCTAAAGACCCGTTCATGAGTTGGGGATGCTAGCCCCTAATTTATTTATAAATAAAATAAATAATACAAAGTGTTGCACCCCGAAATGACACACAGTGGGGTCATTGACTATCGCGTCCTGAAAAGACGGTCTGGTCCGAGACCTTTTTGAATAGATAGGTTTTGGAAAAACCGTGCGCGTGTGATAAAAATCGAGTTTTAATAAAAAAATGTGTTTTTTTGGAAAAATGATATTTTAAAAAGAAAAGAAGGCTGGGACTAAAAAGTGCGATAGTTTTGGTCAACTAATTTTGAAAAAGGGTTTTATTTTTTAAAAAAAAAAATAGAGTTGCCACTTGGTATAGAGTTAGGGTGTACCAAGTCACCCGAAAAATCGTTTAACAAAACAAAAGTAAAATTTTTAGGAAAAATATTTAAAACCCTTTTCTGACTCTAGTCTACGAAAAAACGAGAGAAAAAGGTTCGGGAGTCACAATTAAAGAAAGGGAAGGCAAAGGCTCCCGCCTAACGCACTCTTTCTACCTAGCCGAGACTAGTTTCGAGGTTTAATTAAAATTTTCTAAATTAACCCTGAGTTCTATCGCGTTTAGATGTATCTAAATAAATGCAAATCCTAAATCTAAATGTGAGTATCGGGAGGGTCGGAACGTCCCGTCGAGAATTGGTCGGGATTATTGCATTAATTGCAAACCCGAATCGAGACCTCGAGGGAGTCACGAATGTCTATGCAAAATGCGATGCAAAAAGAAAAGAAAAATAGTGATATATAATAGCAAAAAGAAAGTAGATATACAACATAACGGGTACGAGGGACTAACTACTCGTAACTAAATGTTCCTACTCACGGAGGGAGGAACGGCATGTACACCACCACTTTCCATGTGAGTAAGCGACTATTTCTAGTCGAATCACACAAATGACCTGATTTCTAAGTGAAATGCAACCTAAATGTCATGCACTAAATTTTTGTCAAAAATAGATAATAGATAATAATGATGATTGTATACATATACAAAATCATGCAAAACGATGAACAACTAAAAAAAGAATAGTGTGTGAAATTATGTAAAATGCACAAGCATGCACCTAGCGCTAAAATGCCCTAAGGGTCTAGCATTGGACTAGCCCGTTCTAAGGATGTTCCACTAGCGTTGGACTAGCAGGGAAGCGAGAAAACCACAACGAGCATTGGACTAGTGTGGTGACAGAACAATAAACTGATAAAAGCATGAATTAAAATATTAAAACATGAATCAAAGCAAATAAACATATAAAGACATACAAGATCACATAGGAGCACATAACACGTAATCATGCTATTTTAGATGCAAAAATCCTAATGAAAAAGCGATAAAACAAGTAAGCACATAAGCACACAAAAGCTTGTAAACCCTAACTATTACATCGGGGAATTTGCTACAATTTCGGGGAGGGGGAAGAAAAAGTAAAAACGACCTATCTATTACATTTGCTATCTAAATACAAATTTTTTGCTAAAAATACGGAATGAGACCTAACTATTACATTGACTAGCTAAATACAAAATATTACATTTTTGCCAAAATAATAAAATTCAAAATTACATAACTTAAAATGAATAAGTACATAAAAGTATGCAAAAATAAGAATCGTGTGAAGAAAATGCATAATAAATCACATAGGGGGCACATTAGAGCACATTGGAGCACTTAAAGCAAAATTAACGAGTCATGGGAATACCTCTTTGAAGACCTGGTACTAATGCTTGAGAACATGAGTAAACGCGTCAACGTATCACAATATAAATGAATAAAGCACAAAATATAAAATACTAACGAAATGGGGGTACAAGTGCAATTTTTAAAGGGGCTAGAAGCAAAATGTAAAGCTAGAATTAAAAATTCTAACTAATTGAGGGGAAAAAAAAATGAGAAATTCACGCAAGTCTAGTTGCAAAGATACAAATTAAAGTAAATTTGGAAGACTAAGATAGAAATCTAAGTAAACCCAACGACCAAATTGCAAATTCAAGCAAGCATAGGGCATAATTTGTCAGTTAAAGCTAAGTAAAGGGGACAAAATAAAATTCCTGCAAATATGAGGGGTTAAGATGCAAATTAAAGCAAGTTGGGAGAGGCCAAGCAATAAATTTCAGCATGTAGGGAGGTGAAATTGCAACTAACCAAGGACGTAATTGAAAGATAATAAACCTAAAGGGGGCAATCTTTGATTTATTAAGGACCTATTTGCATAAAACAAAATATGTTACGAGGCATATGAACACTACTCAAAACATTCAGGGGCTGAAATGTAAATATTTATTTTATGACACAACAACCAACAGGATTAAAATACATAACTAAATTGAAATTAAACTAATTAACTAAATTAATCTAATCATTAGGTTAAATATTAAGTTAAACAAAACTAAAACAAAATTGAACATCTAAAATTAAATAATTGAAAACAAACTAACTCAAAAGAAAACTAAAATCCCTAAAATCGTTTTTTCCAATTTTCTTTTTCTCTCCATTTTTCCATTCCAGATTTTCTTCCACTCTCTTGTGTCTTCTTCCCCTGCTTCCCCAGTTCAAATCTCTCTGGTTCTGCCTCCCCTCTCTCGCCTTCTCTTCTCTTATCTCTCTCTCTTTGTTCTCTCTATTCTCTCCCCGCTTCTGTTCCTCTTCCCTTCTCATCTCCTTATTTCTCTCTGATTATCATTCCAGATTATTCCTTCCTGTTCTCTCTCCTCACTCTCTCTTCTTCTCACTCTCGCCTTTCTTTTTGCCAAAATCTCTTCCTCTTCTCTCTCATTTTTCTATTTTCTCTCTCTCAGATCTTCTCTTCTTATCTTCTCCTTATTCCCATCTCAGTTCTCTCTCTGTCTTTGTGCCTCACTTCTCTCGTCTCTCTCCGATTCATTATTTTCTTTTTCTTTTCTTGTTTTTGTCTTCTCCCTGTTCCCATGTTTCCTTTTCTCTTTCACTTCATTTCTGTTCTTGGGTGTTGAGGATTGGGTAATTGACAGCTGCGATTGGTGGAAGTTGTGATGTTTCTGGCCTGGGCTAGGGGTGAGGATGCGATGGTATGTGGAGTTGTGGCCTTGTGCAGCCGTGGTTGTAGGTAATGGATTTGGGGGTGATTTGCTGTAGTTCTTTGGGTTAATGGGGTGTGATTGAGAGAGGCAGTAAGGTGGTGATTTGGGCAAAGAGGGAAGATGGAATGATGACTAAGATTGGGTTGTTTGTGGCTGTAATTCGATAATTTTGGGGACTGAATTGAGGTGCATTGGCAGGGGGAAAGCGATTTGATGGTGGGATATTGGCAATTGTGAGTGAGTTTCTATGATGTTTTCTTCAGATTTTGAGGGATGATTATGAACTATTCCGTGATTATGGCCGTGGGTAGTAGTGGTTGTTAGTTGTAGGGGAAGAGGCATGGAGGTCTGTGATTGAAATTTGTGAGTTCGGATGGCAACTGTGATGGTTGATTTGAGACAATTTTGTACTGTTCTTGTTAGCATGTAAATTTGTGTGCAATTTTGTATACGAATTTGTTTTGTCATTTGTGAATTTGTCAATGTTTGAATTTGTATGTTATTGTCTGTGAATCTATTCTATCTCTGTATGTGATTGGTTATGTCTGTGTGTAGCTATCCTGATGTTTGAGAGGTGTGATAGGTGCCAACTGGGGTTGTTTTGTAGCCATGGAGAAGGGAATTTGATGACTGGTGGTTTCAAGCGACTGCAGGCTTGTTGTGGTTGTTTTTGGGTTATGTCTCTGGTGGTTCTTGGGGCTGATTAGTGGTGGTTTAGGTGACGGTTTGGTGGGAGGTGGATTAGGGGTTGTTTTGTTGCTTTCTATATAGGTTATGGTGGTGAGGAGGTGGTCGGAGATGTGACTTGGGGTAGGGCAGTGGTGGCATAGATGACTAATTGGTGGATGGTGGTGGTAGGGAAAAGAATTGTCAATGTGAGTGTGGTGATTGAACGGTGGGGGTAGGAAAGAGAAAGAGAGACGGTGGAGAAAGAAGAAGGGAACTAGGAGAGAAAACCCAAACCCAGATAGATTAAGAAAACCAAAACAAGAAACTTAGGAACAAAACAAATTCAACCTAAATTCCAAATAAATGAATATAAACAATAAGATAAACAAAATAAAAATGAAAGAGAAAATGAATCAAAATTCAGAGAGAGATTAAGAACTTACCTTTTTAAGTTTGATAAGTTTGAAAGAAATCTGACGATGAATAGTGAAATTTCAGGTAGTGATGAACAGTAACCACCTTAGGAAGATGAACAGTAGCAAGATCAAAAGAACGGCGTTTAGTGTGTGTTTTTGGGTGTGAAGTGTGTGTTTTGATCCTTAAAGTATAAAAGTAAAAGTGTTTTTAGGGTTTTCAATTTTTCTCTTCTAGTTTTTTTTCTGATTAAAGGGGGTATTTATAGGGCCAATTGTCTTGGTCACTAAGAATACTACAAAATAACAAAAACGCCACTGGTAATAAAAATTCTAATTTTATTTAAAAAATATTTTAATCCCAAAAATTAAAAATTAATACAAAGAAATGATAGCAATCTCTAAAATTTTCAAAAAAATTCAAAGTAGATTTCAAAAAAAAAAAAAAAAAAGTTAGAGCTTAAAACTGATAAAAAATGCACTCGGGGTGTGAAATGATAATTTTGCCCCTAGACAACGAAAATACACAAAAAATGGCTATTGGTCTAAAAAAATTACCAAAAATTAAAATAAGTTTAAAACCCTAGGAAATGCATTTATGACTTAAAATTGATAAAAAATAAATTTAAACTGTAAAATGACGATTTTGCCCTTGGACAATGAAAATTCACAGAAAAATAGGCTATTGACCTAAAAAATTACCAAAAATTAACAATAAGCTTAAAACCCTAGGAAATACATTTATGACTCAAAATTGGCAAAAAATGAATTTAAATTGTAAAATAATAATTTTGCCCTTAAATGCAAGTATTTACAGAAAGATATAGCAATCGTCTCCGAAAAGAATCAAAAAAATTTAGAAACATGCTTAAAGAATTAGAAAAAAATAATTTGGAACCTAAAATAACCTAAAATGGTGTTCGCGAGGCAAAATTACCATTTTGCCTTTATGCTGGTAAAAATATAAAAAGAATACCAATTAAATCTAAAAAAATCATAAAAAATTAACAAATTCGTATGAAAGTAAAAATATGAACTTAAAAATCCCCAAAGCTAATGAAAAAAATATTTACAGAAAAAAATTACAATTTTACCCCCGAAATTATTGAAAAATTAGAATTTGACCAAAAAAAAATATAAACATGCCCCCCCAATGTTTAAAAAATAAATAATGTGTCAAAATTTAGTGTCTACACAAAGAATATTGAGGGGGGATGTAAGCCTGACCCTCCAGTACATGATAGAATGAAAAAAATAAGGGCTATCAAAAAGTGGAGCTAAAAAATAAAGGAGAACTATTCGCTTACACTAGTCTCCCTAACCTGAGGTAATCGTAATCTATCTGAATTAATAATTGATCTAATCCTCATAGGTAGCTGTACCGTTGAAGAAACAATGAAGTCCTAGGCTTGAGCCATAGTTGCAAGCCCATCTGTTGTAGTATTGGCCTGCCTGAGGACATGATGAATGGTAGCACCTAGAGCCTGCAAACACCATCTAATTCTCTTTAAAGCATAGCATAAACCCCAACAACCAACTGTATCTGCCTGAATAAGATTAACTAAGGATTTTGAATCAATCTCCACTGTGATGTTCTCCAATTTTTATTGCATACAAAGTTGAAGACCAAAAACCAAAGCCATGCTTTCAGCTTGAATGGCATCCATATTCCCTAATGCTTTGTGAAAAGCAAAAATAACTTTCCCTTCATGATTCCTTACCAAACCATCTCTCGCACACCACCTATTAGATAGACTTGCATCTATATTCAGCTTGAAGAAACCATTAGCAGGGGGAATCCAGTGCATCGCAATGAGCTTTACCTAAATTCGGGGTTTAATAACAAAGAAAGTTGAAATGCAGCAGTCCAAATCTCCCTTGAGTTGCCGTCTCTTGACTTTAGAACCTATATCTAGCTGTTTGAAGAATAAATTTATCTCCTATATGATAGCTTCAGCATGAAAGGCTTGGTGTTGGAAACGGGAAGCATTATGAGCCTTCCAGATGAACCAGCAGATTGTTACTTGAACTGTCCAGCGAACATGGTTTATCATTGGAGTTGATAAGCACCATGCTATCACTCTTGCTGCTACACACGATGCCACCGACTGATGAAACCCAAATCCTTTGCCAAAATGGTTCCCTACTTGCTGTGCTACCCATCCATTCAAGAATAAATAGTTTATGTTCTCCACATTTTCATACCGACATCTACATCTTGATACCAAATATATCCCTCTACGAAGTAAAATCATGTTCAAAGGAACATAGTTATACACCAATCTCCAAAGAAAGAAAGACATTTTCAAGGGAATAAGAGGACACCATAACATCTTGGCTACCATAGAAACCATTCTCCTTTGTATAATGGTCTCCTATACTAAAGATACAATAAATCAACCGCCTAGAGAAGCTGACCAGACAATTTTATCAGGTACCTTTGGCTGACAAGGAATATTACACATCTGTGAGACCAATCCCATCTGGCAGCCATATTTTCAATTTCTCCACATTCTAGCAACTAGAATCAATGAACTCGGCAACTAAAAAATGTGGCAGGTTTATCACCTTTGACATCTCCAGTTGTTGTTCATCACCACACCATCTATCAATCTAGAAATCTACCATTCCCTCCCCAACACACCATCTAATTTTTTTCTTTAGCAATATCCCTAATCCCTACCAATCACCTCCACGTCGTCGAAGGTCTCTTCACCTCCACATGTAGAGGGTGAACATCTTTAAAATACATAGAACGCATAAATTTTGCCCATGGAGACTCACCTGCTCTAAGTTTTCACCAAAGCTTTACACAAAAAGCCTTAACCATGTCCTGTAAATTTGGAAATCCCAATCCCCCTTCATCTATAGGAAAGCATAATTTATGCCACGAAGTCTAGTGATTCCTCTTGACATCCATATACAAAATACATTATCACACAAAACACATATACTAAAATTTTCACTCAAAAATTTTAACATTAACGCATTATTGAGAAACGTGCCATTATTAAACAAAAAGACAAAAACAAAATAAATACTCAACAACCTCTAGAAATAAAAAAAATTTATAGGTATACAAAATGCACATATAAAAATTTTTGCATAAAAAATTCTAATAAAAAGGCTACATCGGAAAATGCGCCATTAATTTTAAAATATCAAAATTCTAAATAATTACTACATGACTCCAAAAAATCATTAAAATTAAAAAATGATAAAAAATAAAAATATGAATTTAGAAATGAAAATAAAATAAAAAGGTATATACATGCTAAAATTACCATTTTGACCCTGATACGACTAATTAGTCATAATGTACACAAAATTGCAATTGGCCCCCGAAAAATAAAAATTAACCCGAATGAAGTAAAAACACACATTTTTATAAAGTGTATGTCAAAATTTGGCATCTACAACTTGGCCCTCTTTATCGAAAGCTCATAGAGATTCTAGACAAAGACGTAGACAATGCCAAATTTTGACACACCGACACATGAAACACAAATGCTAAACCTAATTGACATCTTGACATATCTAGTACCAACATGATACAAAATGTAAGAAGATGAACGTATGGAACATAGGTAAAGTTGACCAAGCTCTCTAGCATCTGCCCACATATTCCAATTAAGGGAATTAGGTTGACTGAACTTGCTGGGAGTAGCCTACGTATCCTAATTAAGAGAATTAGGTCAAACGTAATTCAAGTTGAGGAACTACTTATACCAAAATGCCAATGCAAATGAAAACAAGAAAGTTGACTAAACTCACTTGGAATAGCCTATGTATCCCAATTAAGAGAATCAGGTTAAATGTAGTTCAAGCTGATGAACTACAAATACCAAAATGCCAATGCAAATGAAAACAAGAAAGTTGACCGAACCCACTTGGAGTAGCCTATGTATCCCAATTAAGGAAATCAGGTCAAAAATAGTTCAAGAAGATAAAAGAAAACAACCATATGAAATATATTAATGAAAGCTTAATGTAATTGCAGTCAAAATAAACTATGGTAACAATGATGTTTTGCAATTGAAATAATAATTTTTCTCTTTTCTTTCTTTTTTCTTTTTTCTTTCAAGGGGAAGACATAAAAGTAAATGGACTAATACGATGACTAATTGCATGAGATGACAAAAGAAGACCATGAATGCGAAATTAAAAAATAATCAGGCATCTGAAATGAAATACCCTATAATGTTGCGAATAAGGGTTGCGAATAAGAATACTGGGAATTGAAACAAAACACGATGTCCAGTGCGTGAGTCAAAATTACCTGAAACAAAATATGCAAATCACTAAACAAACGCTAGATTAATGTACATTTGGAAGACATAACAAGCTAACAATATCTTGAAATTTCTCTCTCTAACCATCTTCTTCCACGATTTTTGAATTTCAAACTTTTCCGGCTAGATTCTAATCATTTTCTCGTGATTTCTTTCTGAATTTCTTTACTACGATAATGGTTGTTCTTTTTGGAGAAGGGCAGCAGCCTAAGTTTAATCGAACTTTGTAGAAGTGGTGCATGGCAAGGTGCCGTAACCCCTAAAGATTAAGGCTGTTAATTCTTATAGGGGAGAACCATCTGTTTGTTTTTCTCAAGAGGAGATTAATAAGTTAGCCACTTCTTTTCAATATGCGTTGGTTGGGAAATTTTCCCATGGCAGGCCAAGCATGGAATTGGAGATGAAAGCCGTGGTTTCAATCGGGTTTTCTGGACATCATTTAGTAAGTCTTCTTGATCATAAGCACGTCCTCATATGTTTTTCTTTGGAAGAGAATTTCCATAGGTGCTAGCTTAAGAGTCTCTGGATGACTCATGAATTCCCCATAAGGGTTTTCAAATGGTCACCAAATTTTAGACTGGATTCAGAATCATCAAATGCTCTTGTGTGGGTGGCTTTTGAAGGTCTTTCAGTTCATTTTGTTTGATAAAGTAGCTTTGTTCTCTATTGCTGTGCAGTTGGTAATCCTTTGAAGATTGATTCTGCAACTTCAACACTAGCCAGACCAAATATGGCTAGAGTATGCATTGATGTGGATTTGAGAACTCATTTACCTAGCAGAATTTAGATTGCAGTGGCAGATGGAGGGTTTTGGCAACCCATTTGCTATGAGAATCTACCATCATATTGTGATAGTTGCAACAGGCAAGGCCATGAGAAATCTTAATGCCGTCTTCTTCTGCCTAAGGCTGATAGGAAAGAGAATAATAAAGATGAGCATAATCAAAAGCAGGAGAAGATGATCTATGTTCCAAAAAAAGTCTCAATCGAAGCCTGTTGATTAAGTGGCATAAACATTGGTCCTAGAGGATATGGCAAATGATGCCCCTAGTAAGAATAGCAATGGAGCAATTGCATTGGAGAAGTAGGCTCCTCCATATATAAATGCTTTGACAGATGATATGGTTACGCAATAGGAGAATGGAAAGGAGGATCGAGTGGCAAGCAAGGAAGATATGATGATTGTGCAGCCTCCAGAAGCAGTCCAAGAAGAGGTTCATGAACAAGAAGGAAAATCTAACGGTGATAAAGACTTGGCTCTTATGTTGTCCAATGGTAAGGAGAGTGTATATGATGTACATGTTGCAATAGATGATCAGTAGAGGATGACCACGTTGTTGAAAATAATGAATTATCAAGGTCCATTGGTAATCTTTCCACTCGATTTGAAGGTCAGGCAAACAGCAATAGTGAGATCGATCATTCTGTCATTGCTAGAAATTTGGAGTCTTTGGTTCCTAAGCAAACAAGAGGCCTCAGAGCTAAACTTACTTATGATAGAGAGCTTCGGTCATCAGTCATCGGTAAAAATGATATGTGCGTGGTGACGCCCGTCTCAGTTTTAGAAGCTTTACTGACGAATTTCATCAACTTGGGTTATTTAAAAGTCTCAAGGTATTCAAAATATGACATTTGGGCATTGGAGGTTCACCATTTAGCATCCATTCAGAGAGTCAAAGACTAGTGGTCAAGTTTTAGGCCCAAAGTGTGAAGACGAATTTTCAAAGGACGAGACCAGAAGCCAGTCGCAGACATTCTGTTGGAGGCCGTACCCCAGGCCGTCCCACGGCCTTTCCCCATGGCTTGGATCAGAAAATGTGCCAAGGCCAGAGTAGCTTTTGACCAAGGCCGTGCCTAATCTGTAATATTGAATAGATGGATTTGGAAGCTCTTCACATATTCCCGTATCTAGCCTGTCTGTCTCAGTCCACATAAGGCATGACAAGCCTGCTCCTCAACGTTGTGTGGAAAGAGCTGTCACTTTATTCTCTGCTTTAGTTCATCCCACGCGTTGATTTGTAGGTGTTTCAACTGTATTTCAGCTTTCTGGGTATGCCACCATACTTTAATGTCACCCGACAGATTCATGGATGAAGTCGTCACCCTTGCGGCATCATCCCCGATGTTAATTGCCTCAAAATACTGCTCCTTGTCAAACAAGAAATTCTCAATCTCCCTTGTATCTCGGGCCATGCCAAATGGCTTTGGCTCGGGGACTTTTGGCCTGTTGAAAGCCCTTACCATGTCTGGAGCATGGGCCATAGCGTTGTTGTTGGCCACCGCCAACTGGACTATCCATATCTCTGCAAGAAGCTCTGTCATTATATTGAGCAATTCGGTGGCAATTGCATTTGTGTTGCCCACGACTCCTCCCTCAAGAGCTTGGGCGTCCTCATCAAGTTTTTGAGTAGTCCCTTGTTCCCTCTCAAGGTCCGCACTTAGGTGAGCAAGATCCGTCTTAGCCCGACCCACTCGCAGGTCTTAGGGAACGGCACCTTCATCACCCAAACAGATATTGGAGAGACGATTGACTACCTTCTCTAAGGCATCAATCCGTTCTTAATGTGTAGCCATCAATCCGTTACGTGATTAACGAGGGGTCTCAGGGCGAATTGCATCAAGTGGTATTAGAGTTATTGGATCTTGAAAGAAAATTAGGTTTTTTTGTTGTGTTTAACTCACTTGGGTATATCTTTTTATTGTCAATCCGCTTGGATATATGTTTTAAATTTTGGTTGTGTTGTTCTTGGTTCAAGATCTAATTTTTCTTGAATCAAAGTTATGATCTTTTGTTTTTTATTTGAAAAAAATTTTTTTTGCGTCACTGTTCACCTTATTGTAGCGTCACTGTTCACGCGGTTCTGTTCACATCACCAGCACTGTTCATGTTGGGTACTGTTCATCCGATTTGTCCAGAATTTTTTTTCCAGTTTTTGTTTTGTTTGTTTTTGGGAGTTGATCTTTTGTATTTTGTGAGTTGTTTTGTTTTTGTTAAAGAAAAAAAAAGGGGTTGTAAGATTGGAAGAATTTTTGAGTGGAGAAAGGCATAAAAGTAAGATATTCGTAAAAGTCGAGAATTGGGAGAGTATTTATTTATTTTTATAGGCTATTGATGTTGAGTTTCAAAGATTTTTAACAGTTTAATTGTAAATTTCAAAGAGGCTTCTATGAAAACAGAGATAGTTGGGATGCCAGAAGATCGATTGATAAGAAAAGCTATTCCAAATCCTCTACAAAGGCAGTTAATGATGAATATGCCTATGAGGTCAGTGCTACAAAGAGGAAGGTGCGGTCTTCGAAATCCAAATCCTTTAGGAAGCATCGTTTTGATTCTATACGGGATGAGGTGAAGGATCGATATGCATCTACCATAGAGGAGGGCGTGAAGAAATTTGTGGACAAGATTGAATCATGTATTGTTGCTCCAATAGCTACGCAAGTTCCAGTAATCCATGAGGAGGAACATCACTCAATTGAGACACTTGAAGTCGAAGAACGTCCACAACCAATGGAGGTGCATATTGAGGTTGAAAATGAAATACCATTGGAAGAGCCATTAGAAGAGCCACCAACTGTTGAACAATCCCTTGTGATTGTACTTGGTTTCTTATCTACTATGGGCAACGATTCAAGGACGAATTGTTTCAAAGAGGGGGAGTTTGATACGTGTGTGGTGACGCCCGTCTCAGTCTTAGAAGCTTCACCGACGAATTTCATCAACTTGGGTTATTTGGAGGTCTCAAGGTATCAAAACATGATTTTTGGGCATTAGAGGTTCACCATTTAGCATCCATTCAAGGAGTCAAAGGCTGGTGGTCACATTTCAGGTCCAAAGTGTGAGGACGAATTTTCAAAGAACAAGACTAAAAGCTAGTCACAGACATTCTGTTGGAGGCCGCACCTTAGGCCATCCTGCGGCCTTTCCCCACGGCCTGGATCAGAAAGCGTGCCAAGGTCAGAATAGCTTCTGACCAAGGCCACGCCTAAGGCTGCCCCGCGCGGCCTTCGTCTGCATATTTTAAATTTTGTTATTTTAATTAGTTTTATTTTAATTTTTTAAGTTATATTTAATTTAGACTTCCCATATTTAGTTTTAGGGTTTGTACACCTATATAAAGGCTAGCTATCGTCGTTTTTTATTATGTCTATGTTGAATTATGATTTAGTCAATGAAAATTGATGTTTTCTCCCTGTGTGAGAGTAGTTCTTGGGATGAGAACTATCGTGTGCCTTTCTAAGGGTGATTCTTGTGAGGTCTACTTTATACCTTACGTTCTATTCAACAGGTTTGAGTAGGGTTTAGGGTTTCATTCTTGTTAAATTCAATCGGTTTCATTCTACGAGTTGGTTTGGGGTTGAATGATTCGACAAGGGTTCGTGTATTTTGATAATTTGATCCAAATCTGTGGGAGGTTATTGGATTGGGTTATCACCTGATATTCAAGATGGTCCTTTGGGAAGATTCCTATGCGAAGATTTGAGGGTTTTAGGAGCGTCGTCATCCTAAGGCCTCGTTTCTCCATAAAAAAACACTCAAGCTTCTCCTCTTTTGCCTTTCCAATGATAGCATCCATGTTTTAGAATATTAGGGGCATTGGTAGAGCTTCAAATTTTAAAAGACTACAGAAATTAAGTTGTTTGCATAAGATTAGTTTTCTAATGATATGTGAACCAAAATAAAGCCTAGACAAGTTGGAATGGTTTAGAATATGTTTGAATTTTGACATTGTTTTGTCAAATTCTTGCGGGTCTCTATGGTTGTTCTATAATCATCCATTTAGTTGTTTAATGATTTCTCAAAGTATACAGCATGTTTCTGTTATGGTGATTCATCAACAGCTCTCTTCTTCTTTCATGGTTTCCATGGTGTATGCCAAATGTTTGCCTAAGGAAAGGGTGGATTATGGTCTTCTCTATTGCTAGATAAGCCTAACTCGTTACCTTGTGGGGATTTAAATTTAGTGGTTGATGCTTCGAAAAAAAGGGGTGGTAGGCCTTTTCATCTGGCTGAGGCAACTGATTTTTTGACATTTGATAAGTGTTAGAGTGTACTAGTTTTTAGTAGGTTTTTAAGTTAGGTTTATAGGATTTTCCATGAGTTTTTCTCTATTTACTTGCTATTTCTTCTTATTTTTGAGTTTAATAGCTAAATCGTGTGTTAAAGATAATTATTTGCATTATTCTTGTGTTTTCATAGGGTTTGCACATTGCATCACCAATTTAGATCAATTTGGATGATAATTAGAAAATATTTTAAGATGATTTGAAGTTTGTGATGAGTTGAAGTCAAGAAACCCTCAAATTGGTGCAAAGAATCAATGGTGGAACAAGAATTGGAAAGAAATGGGTTTGCAGCCTGGTTATGTTTTAGTGTTTTGGCAATAACTCTAGCTAGAGATATTGGATTAAGATGAATCTTGAGGTATTTTAAAGCTAATACAATGGTCTACAATTCATATGAAGACATCCAAGTCTAGTTCTCACGTTTCAATGGTCAAATTTCTAAGTTATTGAAGCACATTTGTATTATGAGGCTGTTCCGACCAGTTCTTAGTTTTTTGACCATATCTTGGGTTATAGATCTTCAAATGACTTGATTTTTATTATGTTGGAAAGCTATTGCAAGGGGCTACAACTTTTGTGTTTTGAGAAAAAGCTAATTCCATCGTCTTTGATGTCAAATCTAATATAGAATAGAAAATTGAGCTTCTGTCTGCATCTGAGACGTCATCCGTGGCGAGGATGACGCCACGAATAGGACCAGAAAGTCACTAGCATTCTATCCGCGGACGCGACTGAGTAGCGGATGGTGCCATGGCTTTGTTGCGAAAATCTGTGATTTTCTTTGTTTTGGGTGGAATCTTTTAAAGGAGAACCCTACCACTTGGGGGAGAATTACACACGCACCAAAGACATCAAAAACACACTTTTGCACACATCTAGAGAGATGTAGAGAGGAAAAAGCAAGAGTAGAGGGACCATTTAAGGGCTTCAAAGGTGCAAAGCATGATGATTTTATCAAGATGCAAGGGAGGATTCAAGAGGGCTGCATGAGAATGAGCTTTCTCTTTCTCTTGTCTTTTGTTAATTAATTCGTGTAATTATGAATTGAGTTGTTTATGATTTAGATGGGATAAACCCTAGATTCTTATGTCTATGATTTTATTCTTTGATTAATGAAACACCCACTTTGTTCTTAGATTTGTTCATGAGTTTATTTGTGTTTTAGATTGGGATTTGCATGCATCTTTCAAATTCAAGTATTGATTTTGTATGGATATATCGAGAGATTGCACATACAAGTAGATCACTTCATGAATAGAGAGAACTTGAATGAATCGCTAGAGATAGGATTACATGAGTTCTTCCTAAGTTGAGTTTTAGGGTTAAAGCTTAACCACAAATAGAATCCATTAATTAGAAATTGCATATTTTTGGGGTTTTAATTAAGAGATTCCAATTAATCAACCTAGAAGATAGGAATTGTATTACTTGAGAAAGGATATAACTCACATAAGGGATTCTAAGGTCTAAGCAATTGGGTTAATCATTAATCAAGTTAGTGTCTTAGCATGTTTGTTTAGGGGGATTGTACATCTACATTCACCTCTACTATTGATAATTCTCTCTATCGATTTCTATATGTTCATTTAGTTAGGTAGTAGTTTTAATTAATTTTCATTCGCATTTGATTTTATCCTTCACTTTGGTGGGTTAGATAATAAAAAGAAAGCAAGTACTAGTACTCATATAGTCCCTGTGGGATCGACACTCGGTACTCCTATACACTGTACTACTGAAAACGAAGAACATTTGCCTAAGTATCCATAGTATAGCAAAACAGATACCAACATTTCTTTTTTCTGGTGGGCAGGTTTTACAGGTCCAAAGTTTACTTGGTGTAATAATCATCAAGGGCGAAGAAAGATTTGGAAACGGCTTGATAGGTTGTGTATGAACTTGGAGTGTGCAAAGGAGTTTTCAATTTTAGTTACTCACCCGAGGAGAGCTCCATCTGATCATTCTCCTCTCCTTTTAAATGCTGCTACCAGATTAGATAATAAACCGAAACCTTTTTGGTTTCTTAACATCGAGATGTTGAATGAGGAATTCTTGGAAGTGGTTAAGGTTGTTTGGCAGTAGCCTCAATTTGGAAATCCGATGAAGATTCTTTCAGCAAAGCTGAGATGTTTGAAGATCGCGTTGAAACAGTGGAATAGAGATATATTTGGTGATATTTTTCTCAAGGTAAAAGAGACTGAAAATGCTTTACAATTGGCTAAGCAAAGAACAGAGAATAATGACTCTCTAGAGGTATTGGATCCACTAGGAATGGCTAGAGCGTCTTTCCAATATCATCTTTCGGTTGAAGAGCTTTTTTGGAAGCATAAGTCCAGTGTTAAATGGCTACAAGATGGGATTGTAACATGAAATTCTTTCATTCAGTTGTGAAACAAAGAAGGGCACAAGCTGTGGTGCATCGTATTAGAGACTTTTCTGGCTCTTGGTTAGATTCGAAGGATGCCATTAGAAGGGAGGCTGTGCATTTCTTTCAATCTTTATTTTCCACTGTTGATCCATCTTTAGAGGATGACATGATTAACAACATTATCCCTCAGTTGGTATCTATTGCTGAAAATCGAAAGCTGGAAGATACGCCAACAATGGATGAAGTTTGTGAAACAATTTTTAGCATGGATGGGGAGAGTTTTGCGGGTTCAGATGGCTTCTCTGGAAAGTTTTTCTCATCTTCTTGGGATATAATTTGTCATGATGCGTACAATGCAATTGTCGGTTTCTTTTGTGGGCTTGATCTTCCTCAAAGTATGACGGCTACCTCGATAGTTTTCATAATGAAAATCCAACAACCTCATGAATTTTCTCAATTTTGACCTTTTACTGTGTGTAACTTTATTAATAAAATTATTTAAAAAATTCTTGCTAATAGATTGGCTACTATTCTTCCACATATTATATCTCCTAATCAATGTGGATTTATTCATGGGAGAGAGACTTTGGAAAACTTTCTTCTTGTTCAGAAATGATTATAGGGATGGGAAGGAAAGTTAGAGAAGGGAATGTTACGTTGAAGTTGGATATGGAGAAAGCTTATGACCGACTGTTATGGCTATATCTATTGCAAGTGTTGAGAGCTTTTGGGTTTGGAAAATGCTTCATAGATATGATTTGGCAATTAATTTCCAATTCTTGGTTGTCTTGAATGGTGATGTTCATGGTTCATGGTTTTTTCAAATCCTCACGGGGATTGCGTCAGGGTGATCCTCTTTCTCCAGCATTGTTTATTATTGGATCTAAAGTTCTTTCACAGAGTTTGAATGCATCTTTTAGTGCTCATCCTTCTTTGTGTTTTGCTACCCTGCGGAGGTGCCTAATGGTGTCACATTTGGCTTATGCTGACGGTGTATTGATTTTTTGTAATGGTGGGGTTAAATCTTTAAGGAGATTGATGATAATTTTGCAAGAATACCAAGAAGTATCAGACTAGAAAATTAATTTGAATAAAAGTTGTTTTTTAGTTCATCAAGATGCTCATCCTCGAAAGAAGGCCAACATTGGACAGATTACGGGGTTCTCAAGGAAAAATTTTCCTGTACGGTATTTGGGGTGTCCATTGTATTTGGGTAGAAGGAAATTGGTATTTTTCTCTAATCTTTGTCAATCTGTTGTTCAAAGAATTGCATCATGGCAGAATCGGTTGTTGTCTAGTGGTGAAAGGATTATACTCATTAAGCATGTACTAACTTCTATTCCAATTCATTTATTGTTTGCAGCAAAACCTACCAAAGAAGTGTTGCGGTTGATAGAGAGGAAGATGGCAGATTTTTTGTAGGGAATGTCTGAAGGTAAGCTAAAGTTTCATTTGTTTAATTGGAATGATCTATGTGCTCTAGTTGATGAAGGAGGAGTTGGTGTTCGATCACTTTTAGATGTTTATGAGGCCTTCTCTCTCAAGTTAATGTAGCTTTTTAGATAGATGAAGTCTCTTTGGGCGGATCTTTGTATTCTTAATATTGTCAGTTTGATCATCCGGGGGTGGTTAAGCCAACTCTTTCAGGATTCTGATGCACTTGGACAATGGGATTCTGATGCACTTGGAAAACAAGTGGATCAACAATTATTACCCAAGATCCTTTGACTATCTTCTCCTTCATCTGATAGCCCGAATATCTATATTTGGGATCTTACTTCTTCGGGTCATTTCACTATTGCATTGGCTTTTCAGCTCATTCGGTTAAAACATAGGAGATCATTTATGTGTAGAAGTTTGTGGCATTCTGGTTTTCCTTTGAAAATCTCATTCTTCATGTTACACCTCATTAATGGTAAGTAGCCTTTGGATTATAACATGAAGGGTTTTGGTTTTAATGGTCCTTCCAAATGTGAATGCTGTGTGAGTTCACATGAAGAATGCATTGATCATTTGTTTTGTATCAGTGATTTGGCAAATAGTATATGGCTATATTTTGTGGGGAGTGTGGAATGTGCCATAATCATGTCTCTATCTGGCCTTTGCTAGCTACATGGTGGTTCAAGGGAGTGACGAATCCTTTTACAACTCTTATATTCCAGTGTCTTTATATGTTAGTTTGCTGGAATATTTGGAAGTGGAGGACTATTGCTAGATTTCAAGGGAGATGCTTGTCCTTTGGATCGGTGGTGCCTGTAATTACAACTGAGATTCAAGAATTGTTTTTGAACAGGTTTAAGAAGATGAGGCCGGTTAGGCAAAGTTGGCCTTCTTTCATTCTGGCTATTGGTCAGATGAATAGGCCTTACTCTATTCATATGGTGCAATGGCCAAGGCCTCCTCAATTGGAGCTTAAATTAAATGTTGATGGATGTTCCAGGGGGAATCTTGGATTTTGTGGAGGTGGAGGTTGTCTACGGGATGCCATAGGTAAGATGATTTTTGCTTTCTCATGTTATTCAGGGGAAGGTACCAGTTAACAGGCTGAAGCTAAAGCTTTATTATTTGAAGTTAGAAAGTGCCATCAACTTGGACATTTCAATTTTCTTGTGGAATGCGATTCAAAGCTCATCATCTTAATCCTAGGACAGAAGATCCATGCTCTGTGGTGTTAATGTATGCCCTAAAACCAAGATGGTTTAAGGTGTTTTGTATTTACACTTATTTATGTTATATTTATCCATGTGGTATTTTTCTTTATCATCTATAGTTGTATTTCCATGTTACTTGTTTGATTGATAAAGTCCCTAAAATATTGACTGTGTATTAGAGATTGTAAGGGTTACAATTTTGAGACTCTAATACATAAAGTCATATTCTTAAATATCCCTAGTCGTAGTATTAATGAGATTGGACATCATTAATGCGGATAGACTATTACATACTTTGCCTCTACTTATGGTAAGTAGTAGTTGATCTCATTGACTATGGTGTACGTGACACTTAAGCTAGTATGTGGATGCTTGTTTAAGAACAAGTTCATTGGATTGATCCGCCAAGAGTTTCAACAATAGTGCCAATGGTTAAACTCTTAATGGAAATGGTGTAAGTGATCCTTTAACTTGAGATTACCATAGTATCTTGAGTGTGGATTGCTATACTTTGACTCTATTCCTCGGTGCCCATAAAAGGGTAGCCCATAGGTTAGAGATTGGGAATAGTTTGAAGCATGGAAAGATAGTGAGTAATCAATATAGGATTCACCACTCCTTAATAGGAGAGTATATCCCTTTATGGCCACTTGTTGGAAATATTAACTCATAAATCTTCTGTAGAAATGATAGTATAACTTGGAAGTAGTTTCAGGGTTATACATCATGGAGAGTTATATTTCTGGAACTAGAAAATATAAATTAGTCTTTTAAAAGTATGCACTAACTTTTAGACTAATTGGGATATAGTGTGGTGAAAGGATATTAATTACATGGTAACAGTGTTATTAAAGGGTATGGTCTACCATATGACTTTCCTATTCACTTGGGTGGTCATGATGCATTGCTAGACGCCACTCATGATCTATAAGTATGAATTGATTAATTAGTGAATTAATGATAAATTAAAAGTGTTTAATTTATCTAGCTCAATTAATGAGTTATAATTTATACTTATTGCCAACGTGAATGGAACCTAATGGGTCACACACATAAAGAACAAAATCTTTGGGTTAAAATGTAATTAAGATAAGTATGAGATACTTATGGGGTTAATTTATGAGATAAATTAACTTAAAGGATTTATTTATAAATATTCTAAGTCTTGCAGGAAATTGGTTTCCTAAAAGAAATAAAGTAACTAATTGGTTTCCTTATGGAATAGATTTCCTAAAGGAGAAGGATTAGCTCAAAGCAAGTTACCTAAACCTTCTTGGTTTCCAATTAGCTTTATTTCCTAAAATATTAGAATACTACCTCTATAAATAGGTTCATGCTTTGACTCTTGTATTATTATTGCAACACAAAAAGAAAACTAGTGAGAGAAATTTGAAGAAAGAAAAAGGCACGCCTCTTTCTCTTTCTAGGCGTCTCTCTCTCTCTCTCTCTCTCTCTCTCTCTCCTAATTGTTAGGTTTTTCTTCTTCTTGTGTTCTTAAATAATTCAAGGGAGCTAGCATTCAAAAGTCAAAGCAAGCAAGCCTACAAGGTTCCCAAAGAAGTTGTTCATGTGGATATCGTTAGAGGCTCTACGCTTGGAGGGCTTTTTCGTGGTAGATCTAACATCTTCTTCGAAGGATCTTTGCCTAGTAGCATAGAAATCTTCTGTGCTTAAGATAATCTTCATGCAAACCCCCTTGTTATTCATATAAATTTGTCAAAGAGACCCATGGTTAAGGTAATAAATTTTTATTTTTCCGCTGCGTTACCTATGCTATTACCTTACATGTGGTCTATTTTTTAGGAAATTAAAGAGCTTCTTCAATTTGTTCCTCAATTCTCATTAATGATTCATTATTACAGGGAGGCGAATAAGGTGGCAGATGTGTTAGCTAACGAAGGGTGTTCTAGTAATCAATTTTCTATTTTTTATAACAAACAAGATTTGTCTAGAATAGCAAGAGGAGAATGGAGAACGGATAGTTTAGGCCTTCCTACTTTTCGAAAATGTAGAAACTAATGTCTCTAGTTTAGTCATCTTTTGTAAAGGAGTAGTACTCCTTTAATTTGCTCCATTTTGATTTATTTAGTAATATAACTCAAGGCATTTTTACTATTTTAATAAAATTTCAAGAGTGGCACCCCCCACCCATGTACGGGGTTTGCCATAAAAAAAAAAGATAACAATGTCCATACTGTTGGTAAAAATATATGCAAAAATCCTGGGTTGCCAGGATAAAATAAAATGATGAGTTTTGGCTACCAGACTAAAATGGACAGAAAGCAAGTTCAGGCTATTGGACAAAAAAAATGCAATGATCCTAAGTTGCTAGAATAAAATAAAATGCAAAGTTTGGGCTGCAAGACTAAAATGAACATAAAGTGAGTTCAGGCTGCTGGACCAAATAAATGCAACGATCCTGGAATGCTAGGATAAAATAAAATGCAGAGTCTGAGTTTCTAGACTAAAATGAATGTAAAGCGAGTTTAGGCCATTAGACAAAATAAATGCAACGATCCTAGGCTACTAAGATAAAATAAAATGCAAAGTCTGGGCTACCAGACTAAAATGAACAGAAAGCGAGTCTAGACTGCTCGACAAAAATTAATGCAATGGTCCTGGGCTACCATGATAAAATAAAATACAGAGTCTGGGATGCCAGACAAAAAATAAACACAAAGCGGTTTAGGTTACTAGACAAAATAAATGCAAAGAGTAAAATGTAGAGTCTCAGCTGCCAGACTAAAATGGATAGAGAGCGAGTCCAAGCTGCTAGACAAAATAAATACATAAAGTAAAATGTAGAATCTGGGCTACTAGACTAAAATAGACAGAAAGCAAGTCCAATGCTAGACAAAATAAATACACAAAGTAAAATACAGAGTTTGGATTGTCAGACTAATATAGACAAAAAGAAAGTCCAGGCTGTTGGACAAAATAAATGCAACGATCCTGGGCTACCAGGATAAAATAAAATATAGAGTCTTGGTTATAAGACTAAAGTGAATGTAAGGCCAGTCCAGACTGTTGGATAAAATAAATGCAACGATTCTGGGCTGCCAGGATAAAAAAGAATGCAAAGTTTGGGCTATCAGATTAAAATAAACAGAAAGTGAGTCCAAATTGCTGGACAAAATTAAATGCAAAGTATGGGCTGCCAAACTAAAATGAACATAAAGAAAGTCTAGGCTGCTGGACAAAAATAAATGCAATGATCCTGGGCTGCCAAGATAAAATAAAATGTAAAGTCTGGGTTGCCAGATTAAAATGAACAGAAAGCGTGTCTAGACTACTGGACAAAATAAATGCAATGATTCTGGACTGTCATGATAAAATAAAATGTAGAGTATGGGCTGCCAGACTAAAATGAACATAAAATAGTCCAAGATGTTGAACAAAATAAATGCAAAGATTCTGGGCTTCCAGGATAAGATAAAATGAAGATTTTGGGCTGCCAGGCTAAAATGAACAGAAAGTGAGTCTAAACTATTGGATAAAATAAATGCAACGATCTTGGGTTGCCAAGATAAAATAAAATGTAGAATATGGGCTGCTAGATTAAAATGGACATAAAGCGAGTCTAGACTGCTGGATAAAATAAATGCAGTGATCCTGAGTTGCTAGAATCAAATATAATACAGAGTCTAGGTTGCCAAATTAAAATGAACATAAAGCGGTCTAGGTTGCTAGACAAAACAAATGCAATGATCTTGGGCTGCCAAGATGAAATAAAATGTAAAGTCTGGGTTGCCAAAAGAAAATGAACATAAAGTGAGTCTAGACTGCTGAACAAAATAAATGCAATGATCTTGGGCTGCTAGGATAAAGTAAACTATAGAATCTAGGCTGTCAGACTAAAATGAACATAAGGCGAGTCCAGGCTCCTAAACAAAAATAAATACTGAATAAACTAAAATGTAGAGTCTGGGTTGTCAGACTAAAATAGACTGAAAGCAAGTCTTGACTTCTTGTCAAAATAAATACTGAGCAAACTAAGATGCAAAGTTTAGGCTGCCAAGCTAAAATGGACAGAAAGGGAATCCAAACTGCTAGACCAAATAAATGCAATAAAGATTTTAAGACAGAAAAAAAATTTAAAAATGAATATAGAGCATAGCATCCAAATCAACTCAAAAATTATTTTCCAAAATAGTTTTTTTCCCCAGTGCATGGCATCAAATCAATTTGAAATCACCTTTTTCATACTTGGGACCTGTGTAAAACATCAAAATTTGTTTGAAACTAGTCTTTCTAAAAAACATTGCCCCAGCATAAATCAAATGAAATTAATTTGAAGGCCAACCCCCCCTTTTTTAGTATAAATCTGTCTTTCCGAAATTCTACTTGAATCATAAAGCATCAAGAATCAATTTGAATTAATTTTTTTCTCAAAAAAAAAATTCTCCAGTGTCAATTTGAGTTTGCACCAAGTTAAGCCACCCTTAACTAAAAAATAATTGCCCCAATTTCATCCCTGGTGAAGGCCTTGAGTGATGACAGTGTGATCCCACATGCAAAAGAGATAACAAATACAATTGCAAAATGATACCACCACACGGTGGTCCTTGGACTCCATTAGCTCATATAAATATGAGATTGTCATCTCGAATAACTGATAATTTTCCTATTTTACTTTTTGCAGAATACCAAATTCAATGGATTCTGGTCCACCGTTTAGATCAAATACCCTACATAGTCTTTCATACCATGTATACATCAGACTGCCGATAAATTTAGGATTGCCCTGGCTTTTATTCAAAGTTTAAACAAAACAAACGTAAAATTTCAAAAACATAAATTTGTCAAAAAATATTTCACATGTAGTAATGTAAAAAAATGTCTGTATAATAAATATTATTTCAAATAAAGTACATAAAGCTTTTACTTTAAAATCAAAGAATAAATTATTACTCTTGGTTGAAAAACAAATTTTTAGGCAATAGCTCCAAGACATCTGCACTTTGACCCTTTGGATGTCATCTCATTTGACTCCCGAGATTGCCATAAGATGATCTATACGAAAGAAAAACCTCAAGTAACTACGGTCACCAGCTTCCACAAAGAATTCCACATCCAATGCAAGCATATCTTATTTCTTCACTTGTGAGCCTTCAAATGTAGTTACCCAAACTTAGCGCCCTTTTAGGTTTTCACCGAGGCTTTCCTCACCCATTTCTTTTCTTCTTTTTTTCTTTTTCTTTTTATTATTTTTTTCTTTTCTTTTCTTTTTTTTTTTGTTTCTTTTTTTTTTGAGATGCCCTTTCGGGTTTTCGCCTTTGTAGAGAAAGGTGAGAGTATATAATATTGAAGACCTGAACGGTCATTCCCTTTTCATTAAATCAAACTGATATTAAAACATTTGGCATCAGTAAAACAATCTTTCCTTAATTGATTTGGGATGGATATATTAACATCATATGCCCTTTTTATTTACAAATTTTCATTTAAAAAATCTTCACAAAATGAAGGCGGAGGTCGGTAACATTCTCGCTCCTGTAATGGGGTCATGTAAAGTACTACAAATGTTAAGGTTGGAAAGTAGAATTCATTAAAGGTTTAATTAACTTTGAGGTCACATTTCCTTTGAGGTCACATTTCCAAATAATTCATCCCAACTTTACTACTTGCTCTTGGGGTTTTTCTTCTCTTTTCTCTTTTTTTTCCTTTCATTTTTTCTAAAAACATTTGCCCTAGTTTTGTTACTTTCTTTGGGCTTTCTTTTTCAATAATCTTTTCTTTCTTTCGTTTTTTTTTTTGGAAGCATGAGTTGAGATCAAATTAGCCCCCGTGTGGGATGAAGTCACTACAAAATTGCACCAGCATAGGCATGCGACCTCAAGTGGGTTGTCAAACGAAAATCACATATTCTGGAGGCCTAAATGATACAATTGGCAGTGTCGCCCTCTCGTATATCACAGGAACATCATCCCCAAAGGACCGTCTTGAAAAGAAATCCATACAAAATAACCCAATCTTCTTGACCCCTTCGTAACTTGTCAAAGACCCCAAGAACAACTCGAATGGGTTGCTTCGAAGACTCAACCAAGATCGTTGAAATCTTCCTTTTGCGTCACAAGTTAGACCCCTAACCAACCGATGGAATAGACACCTAACCAACCTGTGGAATAGATCCCTAACCAACCCGTGGAATAGACCCCTAATTGACAAACCCAAAAGAATGAATCAAATCACGTGAAAGAAACTCTAAGAGTATGTTTTGGTCGCCATGGAATCACTCTAATAAGACCAGGATTTAGTTCTATTCCAAGAACTAAAGAAAACTCTCGTAGAGAGAAAACTCAAAAATTTTATTGATTCATCATAACATGTAAAACTTATCTTAAAATAATACAAGGAATGCCCTTTTATAGGCTCGTGAAGAATATTCTAGAAAATTTACTTAAAACCTATCACTAATTGTAACCTATCACAATTAAATAACTACCATAAAGATTACAACTTTGTAAACAAAGTAAAACATGACATAAAAATGCATCCCAACTTTCTAATGAAGGCCATGGCACGGACTTGGGTGCGGCCTTGGTCAGAACCCTTTTTTTGTGCTATTTTCTTCATGCATTTGCTTCATCTAATCGTTTCACGATGCTCCAATCTTTTGCCTCTTGAGTGGATCTTAAGTTGGTTATTTTTGTCTTGCCCTAGGCTCTTGAACTCCTCAAAATAGCATAGACGAACAATCAACCCCGTTGAGGCTTGAATGATACGTTTGGAGCTACTAGAAACGTATCACTAAAGGGGAAAACTAAGAGAATAAATGTTTTAGGAAAAAGTGATAAGTGTCCAGCTTGCATATTTATTAGTGTGTTAGTTGTTTAGTTTAGGCTAGTTTTTAGGTTTTTATTGATGAACTAAGATCATTTTTACGTCCATTTCGTCCTATCTCGAGTTTGTTAGCTAAATGTGCAAATGAGTGGTTTAATGTGCAATTCTTTGTGATTTGTAGATTTTAGCTATTTGATCATCAATTCAAATGAACTGAAGTATATTTGAATACTATTTAGAAGTGCTTTGAAGTTGATGAGAAGTGGTAAACAAAGAGGACCAAAGATGTAGCATGAAGAAGCAATGATAAAAGAAGAATTGGTGATGAAAAGGTTTCATTGCTCCAACATGTTTTGGTATTTTGTTTGTTTTATTAACTTTTCTTGGTTCAGTAGGTTGAAGGAGAAAGGATCTCAATTGTGCAACCATGATTTGAAGATATGATGGATTATTATGATGATTAGACTAATGAAGGGGATGAATTGTTAAAAGTACATATGGATGAATTGTTGAGCATAGTTAATGTGTGATTTGGTAATGGTTCTTCTTATTCTCAAGTAATTGTTATTTATTGTACCTATTGGTGGAAATCATAATTCATATGATTGTTTTAATTGTAGACAAGTACAATATGATGACCATTATTACCATCCCCCTCAATATGACCCCTACCCCAATATCTATGACCCGGGGTGGAGAGATCATCCAAGTTATGAATGGGAGGATAACTAGAACCATCAACAACCTATTTGAGAGGAACCTAGTTTTCAATATTATCCATTTCCTGTAGAGTCTAAGCCTGAGTAGGAATTGACGCTTGAGAAATTGGCTCAATCAACGTTAAAGAGATTAGATAGGGAGGAAAAAAATTTTGAGGATCAACTTAAACAAATTGCTAAAGCTCTGCAATTGTTGAGGAAGTTTAGATTATTGTTCATTGTAGTAATTGTTGTGTCTGAATTGTTTGGTTTTTTTTTTTTGGAGAATATTGGTTGCATTGCGAATGTTTAATTGCTTGGCCACCAATTACAATTTGTTTAATATTTCTTGACAAAATTTTTCAAAAAAAATGCCCAACAATTTGAAAGGGCTTAATTGGTTAAGTTTTACAACCATTATTAGTCAAATTCTCTTACCCTACTTGAGAAAATTTCATGTGTTTTGAGAATTTCTTTCTTGAATGACTAGGAAATATTTATTATGTGATTATGAATTTTAGTTTTTAGAGAAAGTTTATTAGGTAAAGTAGATCAAAATTATGCTTAGATTTTGCATGTTTGACAAAGTTTTTTGTCTTTGCTTGATTTTTTTAAGTTAGGTGGAATATAGTTGGTGCATGCAATATGTGTTCTATGATTATTGATGTGTTAGAAAGGGACTATTATGCACTTATTTGAAAATTTTTGAAAAATAAAGAAAAGATAAGCTTAGGTTTTACTCCTATGGTTCTTGTATTGAGTAATCAAGAGTCTTCATTTGTCAATGTCGACTTTTGCGTAAAAAGGTACTAGAATTATGAGTATGCATAGTAGCTTGGGTGAATAAAGTGTTGAGTAACTGGGAATCTTCACTTGACCAATGTCGATCTTAATGTAAAAAAGACAACTTTATGTCCCAAGTAAAGGCTAAGCTTATAATAAAAAGTCCCTAAATTATTAAAAGTTCAAATAATCATAGGCATGTGTACTTGTTGGCTATATGAGTTGCTTACTTGTGAAAATTAGGTAAAGTTGAGAAATTAAGTTGAACTAGTGAAATTTAGGTGTAATCACTTCTCCTTTTCTTAATATTTTGAGTATTTAAGCAAGACAATTATTGCATAATGATTATTTACATAGTTTTTGAGAAATTGTTTTTGAAGATGCATGGGTTATTTCCACTATGTTTGAGTCATTGTTTTGGTTTGTATTGGTGTGTTAGTTGTTTAATTTAGGCTAGCGTTTATGGTTTTATTGATGAACTAAGGTAATTTTTATGTTCATTTCTTCCTATCTTGAGTTTGGTAGCTAATATGTGCAAATGAGTGGTTTAATGTGTAATTCTTTGTGTTTTGTAGATTTTAGCTATTTAATCATCAATTCAAATCAAGTGAAGTGCATTTGAATACTATTTAGAAGCGATTTGAAGTTGATGAGAAGTGGTAAACAAAGAGGACCGAAGATGTTGCACGAAGAAGCAATGATAGAAGAAGAATTGGTGATGAAAGGATTTCACTGCACCAACATATTTTGGTATTTTGGTCATAACTTGAGTTAGAGATATTGGATTGAGACGATTCTTAAAGCATATTAAAGTCAACAGAATTGTCTGTGATTCTTAGTGAAGACATCAAAGTTTGATTCTCACATTTGCAATGTCAAATTTCCAAATTACTGAAACATACTTGTGCAACTATGCTCTTCTAACCACGTCTCGGTATTTTGGCCATATCTTTGCATACAAAACTCCAAATGATTCGATTTTTGTACTCCTGGAAAGCTAACTCAACGGTTATAAATTTTGTAGTTTGACCAAGAGTTGATTCTATATGACTAGAGAGTAATCACGACAACAATTCGTCTACCGATACAAAGGCAGATATAAAGGCACGGATGGGCAGAAAGTTTTTTGTTCGTACGACAGTATCCATCCACGGGAACCATCACGAGAATGTTGTGAAAACTTCTATTTTTTTTGTGCGCAGAATATCTCTTGCAAAACGAACCCAACACTTTATGAGTCAAATTTTGAGTATTCTAATTGTAATTTTTAGACTAGGGTAATCTATATATTGAGGGTTTTAACTCTTTAGAGAACCCAACTACTTTTACACCTTATCCACTAGAGAGAGAGATTAGAATAGAGAGTAGCAAGGGTCTCTCTTAGAGAGATTTTCTCTCTTTGAGAAAGCCACCCTTATAGTTTTGGAAATCTCTCTATAGAGTAGCTATACTTGGAGGATTCTTTTGTACACATCAAGATCGGAGGAGAAGTAGAAGAATTGAAACTTGTTCATAAATCAATAAGATTTCTTTATTCTATTGTTGTCTCTTTCTTGATTTATATGGATTGTTCTATTCAAGATTTGATCTTTTATGTGAAATCCATCATAGGTATGTTCTAATTTGTTAATCTAGGGTTTGAGGAAAGTAATAAATTCAGCATATGAAAATTCACCCTATTTTGTATTTGTTTGTTCTCTATTTTGGCTTGTATGGATTTGTAGTTTCTTGATCACCAAATATGATTTATTAGTTGTTATTATGCAACAAGAGTTGGTAATAATAATGAAAAAGGAATAGTTGAAATCTAGGTTGCATGTCACACGAGAGTAGTGGTGCTCCTAGGTGGGTCATTAGGTAATCTATAGGGTAGATAAACCAGTACTAGTATCTTTACCACGAGAGCAGGAAAGAACTAGTAGGGAAGTAATCATTACTTGTCGTGAGAGTGAAGGTTAAGTACACTTGGGATTGGACCCTAAATAAGACAAGAACTAATAGCATGAGTTGATCCTTTCATTTATGTGTATGGTCATTAGTTAACTCTATTCCCTAGAATCTTAAGATTGCAAGTTTTCTCCAATATTTTTATTCCATAGAGTAGTTTAATTTATTTCTTTCGTTTTTATTTTGCTACTTGTCTTTTGATTTGGCTGTTTAAATAATAAAGTTAGCGATAACACCTTAGTACTTCTATACACTTTTTCCTATGGGATAGACGCTATTACCTTGTACTACTACACAAACTGTACACTTACAATAGATAGGGTAATTAGGTTTTATAACTTGATTATTTGTGTGTAATAGAATTGGATTATTTGCTATATCTTATTGACCTAATTACACCTTACCAAAAAGAAAGAAGGCCCACCTTTGATCTGTCTTTCCTTGCAATTTTTTTTAAAGAAAATTTACTTAACCAAGTGAGAAACTCCTTGATAGTGTCTGAACTAATCTAGGGAAATATCTGACCATCTATTTCTGTTAGAACATGGTTTTCCTTGGGTAATGTGTCTCTCTTTTCTTTTTGGATGAGAGGAATCGTGCTGTAATTGATCCAAATTCTGTTGACATGGCATTATCCTGCAAAAATCCAAAAAACTTGTGTGTCAATCTACTCAAAATTTTGAGAAAAAAAACCATAATAGTAATTAGTCAATATACCAAAATGTATAATTTTGACACTTGTCAATTCCCTCACACTTGAATCATTGTTTGTCCTCAAAAAATATAAGATCAATTAATGATTCAAGCATTGAAATCACAAATGTGTACTCTAAAATGTATTTTGTCAAGACTAAGTAAATAACCATTATGCAATTTATTGTCTTGTCTTTAATACTCATAACATCAAGCAAAGGAGAAGGAATTATATCACAATCAAGCCAATTCAACTTAATCTCTTCGCCTTACCAAATTTTACAGGTTAATGAATCATGTGATCAATCAAAGAGCATCACATGTCTATGATAAATTTCATTTTTCACTCGAGGGAATAACACTTGACTTTGGTGAACTAATTACTCAGAATATAAGAATGTCCTTTGACGCGAAAACTGACATTGGCTCATGAAGGTTCCCAGTTACTCAACATCTCAATCTTTAAGCAAGTAGCAAAAACTGTATTTGAAAAGTAAAATAGCCTTATTAAGCAAGAATCAACATTGGTTGGATAAAGACCCCTGGTTACTTAACAATGTACTTACTTAAATTTACAATGCGTTACTCATAGTTCAAGTGTCATGCAACATGAAAGTTAACATTTTGGGATGAAGAATCCTGGTTACTAAATGCAAGAATCATTGGAATAGGAAAAAAAGATGCACTATTCTCTTCACCTTTTTTTTTTTTTTTTTACATTCTTTCCTTCTTCTCCCTTTTTTTTTTTTTGGAAATATAAAAAATCCCTCATAATAGATGTTACATCATAGATTACATGAGAGCACTAATTGACCATAATCGGCATTTAATGTGTGAAATTAAGTAAAGAAGAGAAATTTCCATCAAACATGCAAAATTTAGGTGTAATTCCAACCACTTTACAAAGTGTACTTTCTATAAGAACAAAACTCCAAATCACATAATAATAATTTCTAAGTACTTGAAGAAAGCATTGTCAAAACACATAAAGTAATTTCAATGAGTAAGGGAATTAGACAAAAATCATGATTGCTAGCAACAAATCACAAGCATGTGACATCCCCTATCTTAATTTCATAGTGGTCTATACAGTACACTCCCAATGTAAATAAGAAATTGTGGATATGAAATAATAAGACTCCCCTTATGAATTAGTTGAAGTTGTATTCTTTGTAGGTCCATTCTTTTTTGTTATGCTTGAATTCTCCAAACATACATCCAGACTTGCTTTGACAATTCATTATGGTCCTCTTTCTTGATGCTTAAACGTTCACAAGTAGAACCTAATTGATAAATCCACCGCTGAAATTAAGCCTTTTCAAGGAACTTTTCGCATCTCTCTAAGCCTTTGTAATTTGGAGAACATGCTCACTTGAACTTCCTTAACCTCTCTATCTTAGGGCCATGTCAATAACTTCTGGTCCTTCTTAGTTAAACTTGGGTTTTCCTCTATATTATTCAGAATCCCTTGACATGGCATCTATATTTCTCTTGAGTTTTCCTCTAGTTATCATTAACAATTTATATTATTTCAAAATCTAGAGGGAGATCGAAGTTGCAATCATCAGCTTCAAATAAGACGACATCCAAGGATCATAGGCATTTACTTTTAGCCATCCGAAATTAAGGCAGAACATCCAAGAAAATAATTTTCTTTTCATTCAATTTTGAACTTCCATTAACTCAGAGAATATTTGCAATAACACAAACCTAGCATTAGACTTTGAGAAAAAATGTGATTTATTTCAAGGCCTCATCAAAGAATAATTTTCTCAATATATAAAAAAGAATCAGAAAGAAATGCTTTTCAAAAGATAAATGCCAAACATAAAGGGAAAGTCTATTGCCACAAACAATTTTTAGAAAGCAACTGTTTAATGTTTCATCTGAAAAGGATTTTGAACACAAGGCAATCTTAAATTTATAGGAAAAGAACCATTATTAGGATCCAAATTATTCTTGTTGTGATTATATATAAAATGGATGATTGTCTGGATATGAAATACAATTTCATCGGTCACATTGGTCATCCTAGTCAAACTCATCTATCTGGACCCTCAGTACTATCAATTTTAAAAACTTGTTTCCCATGGTCCTTCGAATAATTCAAAAAGAGCAGTTGTGTTTCTATGGATTGTAGATGTCAAATGTATGGCTCTTCACTTGAATAAAACAATGACTTAAAATACTTGAACGTAAAAACCAAATATGCATCCGATGTCTTTTCCAATTTGTTGTGACCAGTAATAATTTTACCTATTTTAAGATAATGTTTTATATGTGGTTTCAATGTGTTTTTAATTATGTTTTTGATAATTTTGGTATTAAAATGGTTCAAATTTCATTACTTTCCATCAAATCAAGGATTGTACTAAAATTAGGGATTTTAGTCTGAAAATTAGGGTTTTCAGACAAAATTATTATTTTGAACAAATTAATGCCCAATTTTATTTGATTTTGTAGGAAAATCATGACTAACTACATTTTGGATTAATAGGAGCACAAGGAATATCAAATTCAAAGTTGATTCAAGATGTCACATTTTTGTCATTTAAACTCGATAATTTCTAGAATAAATTTTCTTCATCAATTCTACCAAACAAACTATGGTTCAAATTGTGGAAAAAGGTCTCAAGGGCATGGAAGAAATAACCAAAAATTGAAAAGGGCAAAAGGGTCAACGAAAAGTGATCAACGGGTCACATCTGCGGGTTGCTAACTTGCGGCTCGGCCCCCACTTGTAGAATTTTGGCTCTTGCAATTTGCAACTTGTTCACACAACTTTTGTAGATAATTCAAATGTCTAGCTACATCTACACTACCCTAGGAGAATATTGCAAAGTTCAAGGCAAGATTTTCCAAGATTTGGAATCAAATTTCATCAATACATCTTCAACTTGGAAAGGGACTTGAGCTAGAGTTTTTCCTATAAATCATGCCTTTGTAGTTCATAGAAAGTATGCTTGGTTTTATGCTTGAAAACGTTAGAATTAGAGTTTGGTAGAAGAAGCACTCCTTGTAAATACATAGTTGAGTTTTCTTTCTTAGTTTTGTAGTAGGAAATTTCATCTTCTTGTAGCAAAATGTTGGAGAAAATTGTATTCAACATGCTTGATGGAATGAAGGAAAAAGATTTGAAGCCATAATTGAGCATTTCTTACCCTACTCTTTCTTCTTTCATTCATGCATGCTTGTTACTCTCATTTATATGCTTGAGTTTATCTTAAATATGTTGAACCAAGTTGATTTCAACTAGGTTTAGGATGAAACTATGATATGAATTGGTTCATGGCCTATTTATTATTGTTTATTCATTTACTTAGTCTTTAACACTTGGTGTTTTTTTTTTATTTTTTGGTTTTTTTTTATTTTTTTATTTTTTTTATTTTACCTAGCAAAAACCCCGTACACGGGGAGGGACGCCACCCCTAAATTTTATTAATATTAAAATAAAAAGAGGGGGACATAAACCTTACCTCAGAAAGTACAAGAATCGAAAATAAACAATAAGGAAAAACTCTAAGTCAACGATAATGAAATGAGGAGTACTTACTCCCTTACATGAAAATGTTGTACATAAGAGGAAACCTTAGTGGAATCGAAAAGAGGGAAAACCTAACAAATCTAGTCTTAAGGCACCACGAGCTTCCTTGGGAAGATATGAGAAGTTCCTATACACATTATTATTCTGGCACTTTAACACTTGGTGTTGATTAGCTATCAAATTCAAGTTATCTAGTTGTTATTTGACAAAGAGATTTGCACTTAACAATGGAAAGAGTAAATGGAACTTATGTTGAATCTCACAAAAGTAGTGATTCACATAGATGGATTAAGGTTTAAAGCCACAATTCATGAGTTCAATGAACTAGTGCATGCAAAAATTTACCACGAGAGTAGAAATCCTCATGTATTAGTAGTCTACCATTCATAGAGAGATCTAGTTTGGAGTACAAATGAAATTGAATCCTAAACATGAATAAAATCATTATTGTCATAAGCTAAACTTCCATATTTTGTGGATTCTTAAGCCTAGTCAACTTTGTTTAACTAGTTTCTTCATATTTTATTTACTTAAATTTGATTTTTCCTACCATTTCTCTACCTCCAAAGTTTGATTGTCTAGATAATAAAGTAAGTTAGTAGCTTTGGTAGTTGCTAAATCTTGTTTCCTCGTGGGATCAACTCTAATATTTGTCACAACTACAATTGACACGTGCACTTGCGGAACGAGTATTAGGTTATAAATTTTATTACTTGTTTGTGTTGATTTGTGCATGAATTTGATAATAACCTAAACTCACAATCAAGTTTTTGGCCCCGTTGCAAGGAAACATTGAAACTTTGGCAATATCAAGGTGAATACAAACTTTATTAGTCTATTCATTTTTTATTTTTCTTGTTTTGACATCTTGTGCTTGGTCTTTTTGTAGGTACCACTTGAATCTATGTGAAGGAAGGTGAAATCAAGCAAGAGTTGGTTCAAGCATTTCATCGAACATATGGAAGGCAACTCTTATTGGAACAACTATTGGCATTATGATGAATATGAGTTTAGTATTCATGGAGATATGTCTTTAAATGATGAATTAAAAATGTTAAAATCACAAATGGATACATTAGAAGGCATGCTAATGAATATATTTGGATATGATTCTAGTGTAAATGTTCCTTGTGCTATTTATGGAGGAAATAATTGCTCAAAATTTGAAAATAATTGCACTTATTCACCTCAACATGAAAATTATGCTCAAAATGATTATTTGGGGTTGATGGACCAATGGAATTAACCAAATCAATTTACTTATGTTGAACAAAATTCATCTGGGGAATTAAAGCCTAATGCTAATATGAAAATGAACATGTTCAAGATCAAGTAGTTGAAAGTAGGAATGAGGAAATCAATGATCAAATCATAAATAATCCTACTTCTGATAAAAATGAAGTTAAAGTTAAAAGAAGTGCTTGTGAGAATGATATGGAAAACATGGGTTAGTATGGTGTTTATGATTCTTATGGTTATGCTTACAACTTTACCCTTACAAAAAAAAATTAAAAATCTATGTTCTCTCATAAAAATAGAAAAAATTAAGAAAAAGGTAAATAATAAATTTGTTAATAGCAATTCACCCCGAAAAAAAGTTAGAAAAACTTAGAAACATGATTAAAAACCTAAAAATGAATTTGGGACCCAACGATGGCGAAAAAATATTCAGGAGGCGAAATGACTGTTTTGCCCCTATTTCAAAATTAGTTGGCCAAAATTATCGCACTTTTAGTCTCGGCCTTGTTTTGTTTTCCAAAATACCATTTTGTCTAAAAATATACTTTTTCACTAAAAACCCAATTTTTCTCACACACACACGTTTTTTTTTTTTTTTTTTTGAAAACCTATCTTTTCGAAAAGGGTCACCGGACCAGATCGCCTTTTCGAGGCACGACAGTCAACGACCCCACCCGTGTGTCCTTTTTGGGCCGCGACAGATTTGGCGACTCCACTGGGGATCACTAGTGAGTCCGAGCACTAGGCTTAATCACCTTTTCTTATTTAACCCTTCTATTCCATCGCGTTTGGATATTAGGATTACATTTTTGTTTTTTAGGTTTTTACGGTTTGTTTTTGCATTTCACACACTTCGTCTCTCGTCTATGTAATGTATGGTTTAATTATCTTTGTTATTTGATCGCGCTTGCATTTGGAGAGGTCAGTTACTCTTAGAGCCCACACGTCTTAGCATTATATTTCCTCCTCTCATAAGGAGCATTCTATACGTGCATTCGATACTCTTTACCCTTTTTATCTTTTTGGTGGTTGACACCCACCCATCCCTATTTAGGAGTAGGCTTGATCCACTTGGATATGTGATCGTGGCACGATGTGCACGTGAACATGTCTAGGAGATCACCTGAACTCTTGACCTAAGTCCATAAGTCTTGAGTTTCGGGACTTTAAGAATTGATCTACTTAGACACATGGCCGAGGCATGATGTGCATGTAGCAATATCCGAGGGATCACTCGAGCCACCGACCAAGGGCCTTGGGATTGATGACCCTTACCCTTAGGTCTAAAGGCTTGGGAACCAATAGCCTAAATGAGTCTAGATGCATTAGTGAACCCAACCTCATGCATCCATGTAGAATAAACCTAGGATAGAGTCAGGCTTACCATATCAGGTACACTAGGCACGAGAGGAGGGAATCCACTCCCCCTTTTCTATTTTTCTTTTGTTCACTGCTATTTTCTTTATCAATATGTTATGCGATATTTGTTGAATAAACTAATGCACTCTCTCTTATTATTTGATCGCATCCACAACCCTAGAATATAGAGCCTTAGCATGGTGCTCTCATAGGAAGCCAACTCTCTTTCGTCATGTTTAAATTTCTTTTTCATAATTAATTTCTTCGAGAAAGATGGAAATGAGATTTTCATAAAATTTTGGAAATTACATTTTTTGATGTAAACAAGGCACCCCAAGGTTCCAATCATTGTAAATTTTATAAAATTTCAAAAATCTAATTTTTCAACTTGTACTTTTTCGAATAAGATTTGTAGTTCTAAACCTTTTTCAAAGTTTCATTCATCCTTATTGTACCTATCAGTTTTGTCTGAACCAATTCTTCTCAAAGTCAATAGATATACCCAAGTAGTCAAACTTTTGCACAATCCGCATTTATCCCTTTTTCAAATAAATTAATGCGTCATTTTTGCCGTATCCCCCACCCTCCCTCCCAAATTACACAAAAAGTGATTTTAAAACATATTTCATCATACTTTAATAAACTGACATTTTGACTTATAGGTTCCTAGATAAAGTCAAGATTTTTTATTTTCTTGCAATATTATGTCCCGTAACCTCATGGAGACTCGATTTTTCAATCAAATGCATTTGAAGTCAATAATCTTTTGTACAATTCATGGTCCATCTTTCTCAAAGAAATTTTACATCATTTTTCAAATTTTGCATTTTCGCTTATTCTAACCTGCTTTAATAAATTGTCATCATGTATAAACCCTAGAGAGAATGCCACTTTGGGAATCACATAATAGGAAATCCATCCTTTTGTCTCAGGTACATAACCCTAAAAATATGTGCACGTTTATATCTTCAGTACTACCCTGACGGGTGAGACCTTAGGTAAGGTAATACGAGAAGAATTGAGGCATTTCTTCCTAGTGGATCATGCACACTTTCATTAAAAAGGAGGGGTCTTACCCTAAAGGATCGCATTTCATGTTAGGCCTACCCTTGGCACAATAAGGGCACCCCCTAGGACATGCATCCGAATTGTCTATACATTTACTAACTCCGATCTTTTTCGTTTTCCTTCTCAGAATAAAATTTGATAGTGTTACGCAAGATAAATACCTGAATCATGTTCTTTCGATTCCTATCTTTCAGGTTCTGTAAATCATAGCTTCTTTTCACTGAAGTCCCATTTACATGCGATCTCACACCAAGCTACTGCATATAAACATGAGTAACCATCCGAATTCTTTCGAAGAGCCAACAGGGAGTCAGGCATCTGAATTGACTGCGCTAAGGGCACAAATGAATGAAATTCTAGCCAAGAGGAATGACATGACTTACGAGGTGTCCTCCCACAACCAAATCATTGCTCACTTCATAAGCAATATGAACAATAATGGCTCTACCTCGAACGTACCCCCCACTCAGGAAACCCAACAAACCCAACCCAATGCAAGTGGAGGCACCTCGGGTGTGAACAACAATGACCCAACTATCCAGATACAAGCCTCATCTCTGAATACTCAGGACACTCAAATTCCATCACCACCTACTCAAAATCCTCAAGTGCCTATTCATATTCCATCCAGCCCTAGAAACGCCCTGAATGCCTCGAACCAACCTTACTACCCCCAGCAAGCAACTCAATTTACTCAGAATGCTCAGCCACTACCGACTCTTAATGCCAAGTTTGTGCTCAATGTTGGATATCAGGACGGAGTGGAGATGTAACCTTTCGCTAGGGAAGAGAACCCTTTTATGACTGATAAAACTTTGTTGAAGAGACTGGATAGATTTGATGATTTTACAAAGAGAGTCAAGGATTTGATAGATATGGTGGATTAGACTATGAGGATTTCTGCATGTTCCCAAATACTCAACTGCCACCAAAATTCAAGGTGCCAGGATTTTCCGAGTATAATGGCAGTGGGGACCCTGTGGTGCATCTCAAGATGTTCTTTAACAAATTGGGAAAACCAACTAGGGATGAAAAGTTGCCAATGAGGCTTTTGGAGAAGTTTAGAAAAAGATGCGTTAGAGTGGTATTTGAAACTAGACTTCTCAAAAATTCGAATCTGGACTGACCTTTCACGGGCTTTATCAAGTAGTATGTATTCAACTGCAACTTGTACCTGACAAATTTGCTCTAGTAGAACTAAAGAAGAAACCCTCAAAAAGCTATGTGGCTTATGGCCAGCGATGGCGAAGTGTTGCTGCTAAAGTGCATCCACCCATCGATGAGAATGAGATAGTCAAACTTTTCATTGATGCCCAGGACCAGCCCTATTACCAAGCCATTGTGGGTTCAATTGGAAAAACCTTCGCCCAAGTTATTAGAACAGGCAGAAGCCATAGAGAGAGGGGTGAAGAAAGGAAAAGTGGTGGATATGGCTGCCATGAAATTACCAGTAGAAAATTTGCAGAACAACAACAATCTAAAAAAGCGACTTGGAAGAAAACTGAACAGAAGGAAGGGGAATCAGTTTTTGTGCTAAAACAAGGCTCGAGACCAAAACCTAGATTCCAAACCAACAGAACTATCGTGCCAATTATCTATAGTACTCTCCACTAGCATATTCTTTTCCTATTTTCCACCGTGCCCTCAACAAATTTTTCACACCCAAGCCCAACTGATGAATATGCAGCCATTTCTTCCAAATGTTCAACCCATGTTTCAAAATTTTCAGCCTGCACCACAAAATAACCTGTGTCCTTCACTTCAACCTCACCTAAGACCTATTCATTCCAATACTTATGTTCCACCCAACCAGCCTCAAAATGCTATGGGTCCATCAAACCACCCACAAAGAGGATCCAGGACCTTCACTCCTCTTGGTTGCCCCTTGGATCAAGTCTATGAACAACTGAAAGCAGCAGGTAAGATCATCACGATACCTGAGGTGACTTACTCTAATGGGCTTCCCTATCACTACAACCCCCACGCCATTTGTGCTTATCATTCGGGAAGCCGAGGGCATTCCACAGCCAATTGTTGGGCTCTGAAACATATAATTCAAGACATGATTGATGATGGATAAATCGTATTGAGGAAAGGAAGGGGGCAAAATCCAAATGTGAATAACAATCCTTTGCCTCAACATGAGCCCACTGTGGGAATGATAGAGCTAGATGAGAAATTGACAATGGGGTTCAAATTGGATACTGCTGATTTCAAGGTCATCGATGAGGGAGCGCTGAACAACTAGATAGTTGATCACTTTTTGGTGCTGAGGGAGTAACGATGAATTTAGGATTACCTTTGCTTCTAAATTCATTTCCAGATAGAGCCCTAGAATGGACCTCTTTCTTCAATGATTTTATTGTCTGGCTCATATCATGTTTTGCTTTTATTTCGTGGGTCGTGAGTCTTTATTTAATTTTAAGTAAAATGTTTTCTTTTAAACTTGGACTGTATTTACTGCTTTCCAAAAGGTCGGTGCCAATTTGTGTGTTTGTAAATACACTCTTTTCAAGAAAATGCAAGTTGAGTTCAATGAAATGGAAGTTTTCCTCATTTGTCTATTTATTTAGTTGTTTCCATACTTTCGCATTTTTTCCCTTCAAATGGCCAAAATAAATGTCTATGATTTTGGATGTCACCTCACGTGAAGCTAATGATTGCCACTTCGATATTTTCATGGATTTTGAAATAGTGCAAACTATTAATGAGAACTAGGGTGATACCCAAAGAGAGGTATAGACTCTGTGTTAAGGATTCCGAGTGGTGTAAAAATGAACTCAAGTTTAACTCAAAATGGCAGAATGGCAGATTTGTTCTCTAGATTTTCACTTACAGGCACTTAAGTTATTAAGAAAAGAGTCGTAATAGTTATTGAGTGAGTTTGGATGTTTGTTTGGAAGATTCAAGTACAACAAAAAGAATAAACATGCAAAGGATACAACTTCAACCAATTCGCAAGGAGAGTTATATTGTTTCATATCCTAACTTTTCTCACTTGCATAGGTTAATTGTGAGCTTAAAATAGAGTGATGTCATATGCTTGTGAGTTATTGCTTTTGTCTAATTCCCCTACTGGTTGAAATTATTTTATATGCTTTGGAAAATGCTTTCTTCAAGCACTAAGAAATAATTATTATGTGGTTTAGAGTTTTGTTCTTATATAAAATATTTCATGTAAAGCAATTGAAATTATGTCTAACATTTTTGCATGTTTGATGAAAGTTTCTTTTCTTTACTCAATCTTACACGTTAAATGTTGATATGGTCAATTAGTGCATTCATGTAATATGTGATATGACATCTATTATGAAGGATTTTTATACTGTAAAAAAAAAGAAGAAAAGAAAAGAAATAACGCAATTTTCTACTCTAATGGTTCTTGTGCTTAGTAACTGGAAGTTTTTATTCAAAAATGTCGACTTTTGCATCAAACGGTACTTGAATTATGAGTAATGCATTACAAATTCAAAGAAGTAAATTGTTGAGCAACCAGGGATCTTCATCCAACTAATGTCGATTCATGTGTAAAAAGGTAGTTTTACTTCTCGAATATAGTTTCTACTCTTTGCTTAAAATTGAGATGTTGAGTAATCGGGAACCTTCATAACCAATGTCGGTTTTCACGTCAAAAGACACTCTAGTATTTTGAATGATTAGTTCACTAGAATAAAATCCCCTCAAGTAAAAACTGAAATTGATCACAGACATGTGTTGCTCTTTAATTGATCATATGATTTATTTGCTTGTCAAATTCGGTAAGGTGAAGGAATTTAGTTGAACTGGCTTGATTGTGATATAATTCCTTCTCCTTTGCTTGATATTATTGGTATTAAAGACAAGACAATAAATTGCATAATGGTTATTTACTTGGTCTTGAGGAACACACTTTAGAATGTACATTCATGATTTTAATACTTGAATCATTAGTTGATCTTGCGTTTTTCAAATCGTTTGAGGACAAACAATGATTCAAGTGTAGGGGAATTGACACATGTCAAAATGATTCATTTCGATATATTTGTTGACTCAAAATTTAGAATTCTGAGGTAGAAATAGTTTTTGAGTAGATTAACACACAACTTTTTATGATCTTTTTATAGATTAATGACATCCAAACAAAATTTGGATCAATCGAAGCATGACCTCTCTCGTCCAAAAGAAACAAGGAGAAGCATCACTGTGTTTTGGTAAAACTGTATGGCTGGATATCTCCCTAGATTATTAATTCAGATCAGTAAAGGAGCTCTTTTCATTCGACTTAACAAATTTTCTTTTGAAAAATCATTGCAAAAGTGACAAATCAAAGGCAGACCTTCTTTCTTTTCTTGAATATTTATTCCTCTAATTTGCCCTTTGAGCATCCAGAACATGTGATTTTCATTTGACGACCCACTTGAAGGTCACACCCCTTCCACACTGGGACAGTTTTGTGGTATTTCATCCCACACTGAGACAAATTTTATTTTGACTTGTGTTTCAAAAAAAAAGACAGAGAGAAAAAGAAAAAAGAGAGAGAAAGAAAAAAAAAAGAAAGACAATTGAAAAAGAAAGCCCAAGGACAGTAGTAAAACCGAGGCAAATATTTTTGGAAAATTATGAAAAAAAAAGGAAAAAGTGAAAGCTGTCAAAACTGGGGCAAATGCTTTGCAAATGCGACCTCAAGGTGTTTAAACTTTTCATAGTTGCTTCTTTCCAGCCTTAACAATTCCAGCAAATTACCTGACCTTATCATAAGAGCCAAGAATGTTACTGATCTCCGTCTTCATTTCGTAATGGTTTTTGAAAGAAAATTCGCAAATCAAAGAAGGCAAATGATGTTAATATATTTATTCCCAAATCGACAAGGGAAGATTGCCTTACTGATGCCAAACCTTTTCCAAGTGTTAGTCTACTTTAATGAAAAGCAGAAGGACTATCTCAAATTTGGATGTTGCTATTCATTTCTCTTCTTTATTTGAGGTTGATAATCTGAAAGGGATCTACAACTGGGTCAAGGTGATAGTTGAAATTTCATAAGTGCGAAAGTTAGTATGCCGATATGGAATCCATTTGGAAGTTGGTGACTACAGTTGTTTGAGATTCCTCTTTTGTATTGGTCATTTTGTGGCAATGTCAGAATTCGAATGGGAATGACATTCAAAGATCCAAAGGCATCTTTTAAATCATCATTTCAAAATCAATTTTTTGAAAAATCTTTCATTTAATTGTATTTCATTTAGTCCTTGTGTGTTTCGTGTTGTTTATTGTACAAAATTTCTCTTACATTATTGTGTGTGAAGCATTTTTAGACCAATTTAAGTTTTGAAAAATTTGACATTTGCTTCGTTTGAATTTGAATAAAAGCTAACACAATCCTAAATTGATCGAAAAGTGGAGGCATACATGAATTGAAAGATTATTTTGGGGGATTTAATCTAAGTCATGAATCAAAGGCCACTAAATTCGGGAGACTTGCAGAAAATAAAGCAAGAGACTGTATCAGAGATTCAAGATGGCAATCCTCATATTTGTATGTGCCAGTGGAATCAAGGGACCACCAAGTGGTGGCATTATCTTTGCAATTGCTGTTGTTTTTCTCTTTTGTAGGTGCGATCACACCATCATCAATTGAGGCCTTCATCAAGGATAAATACTAGGGCAATTTCTTAAGTTAATGAGAATTTAATCAAGGACATGATTCAATTCAAAGATTGATTTCAAAAATTGACACTAGGCAAATTTTTTGAGAAAAAATTGATTGCAAGATTAATTTTGATGCTTTATGCTTGAAGCAAAACTTGTAAAAGACCGATTCATACCGGGGCAAACTTTTTAGAATGATTGATTTGAAATGAATTTTGATTTTAAATGGGTTTGATGCCATACAGTGGGGCAAAAAAATTTTTTTGAAAATTTTGATTTTTGAGTTAATTTGGATGCAATGTTCGATAGTTGATTTAAGTTTTCCTATGTTTTAAGTTTCTCTATGTATTTTGTCCAATAGCTTGGACCCCATCATGTTCATTTTATTCTAGCAGTTTAGACATTACATTTTGTTTACCAGTTTAGTATCATGCATGCATGCATTCATCCAATAGCCTGCATCACATCAACATGTCTCATTTTTCTGAATAAGCATTTGTTTAGCATTCGTCTTGCATATTGCACATTACTTTAGTTTGTCAAGCATTTTACATACCACTTTTTGTTAGTTTTACTCTAACTAGTTCATTGGGTTTTAATTTCTGTCATGTTCCAACTCGTCTGTTGGGTTTTAATTTCTGATCATTTTAGTCTGACAGTTCAAACTCTGCATTTACATCCTATGATTCCTGACAGCTCAAGATCATACATTTGTCATTTACATTTCCAAGTCTAATAGCCCACACTTTGCATCTCATGATTCCTGACAGTCTAAAATCATGCATTTGTCATTTACATTTTCAAATTTGACAACGCAGGATGATGTAGACTTTGTATTCCGTGATTCCTGACAGCCCAGGATCATGCATTTTTTATTTACATTTCCAACTCTGACAGCCAAAACTTTGCATCTCACGATTCCTAACAATCCAGGATCATGCATTTGTCATTTACATTTTCAAGTCTGACAACGCAGACTTTGCATTCCATGATTTTTGACAGCCTAGGATCATGCATTTGTCATTTACTTTTTCAAATCTGACAGCTCAGACTTTGCATTCATCAACCTTGGCATCCCAATGTCACACATCCATCCATCAGCCTAGTCGGTATTTGTTTATTTACATTTTTAAGTCTAGTAGCCCAGACCTTGCATTACATTCTATGATTCCTGATAGCCCAGGATCATTTATTTACATTCTCAGTTTGGTAGCTCAAACTTTGCATTCATCAACCTTGGCAACCCAAGGTCATACATCCGTCCAGCAGCCTGATTGGCATTTGTTTTATTTACATTTCTAAGTCTGGGAGCCCAGACCTTGCGTTGCATTTTATGATTCCTGATAGCCCAAGATCATTCATTTATATTTTCAAGTTGGCACCCCAACTTTGCAGTCATCAACCTTGGCAGCCAAAGATCATACATCCGTCCAACAGCCTGGTCGGCATCTGTTATTTATATTTCAAGTTTGGTAGCCCAAACTTTGCATTCATCAACCTTGATAGCCCAAGGTCATGCATCCATCCAACAGCCTGATCGGCATCTGCTCATTTATATTTTCAAGTTGGTAGCCCAACTTTACATTCATCAACCTTGGCAGCACAAAGTCATGCCTCCATCCAATAGCTTGGTTGGCATCTGTTTATTTACATTTCTAAGTCTGGCAGCCCAGATCTTGCATTGCATTCATCAATCCTGGCAGCCCAGGATCATGCATTCTTTCAGCAACCTAAACGGCATATATTATTTACATTTCAAGTTTGGCAGTCCAAATTTTGAATTCATCAACCTTAGCAACCCAAGGTCATGCATCCGTCCAATAGCCTGGTTGACATCTATTTATTTATATTTTCAAGTCTGGCAGCCCAAACATTGCATTTAGCTTATCGGTATTTATTTTGTCTAGCAGTTTGGATCCATTTTTGGTCTATTAGTTTAAGCACTTTATTTTGTCTTGCAATTTTTACTACTTTATGTTATCCTTATTTAGATGTTCAAGTGTTGCGTTTCCTTCTCTATTTCTATCACAAGTTTTGAAAAGTTGGAAACCTAGTGTTATCAATTGCAGTTGTATTATCAGTCGCATCAACAGTTCACTTGCATTCGAACTACATTTGACCTGATTCCCTTTACAGGGATACGTAGGTAGCTCCGTGAGAGCTTGGTCACATGTTTTTCTGTGTTCTTTGGTCATTAGTTTACATCTCATCACATTCTCATACTATGCATGACTAGATGTATTGTTTACAGCAGTATCAATTTTAACATTTGGTTAAGTCAAAACTTGGTGTTGTCTACGTCTTTATCTGAAATCTCTACGAGATTCTCGACAAAGAGGGGCAAACTGTAGACACCAAATTTTGACACACCATTTATTTTTCAAACATTGGGGGCATGTTTATATTTTTGGGGTCAAATTCTAATTTTTCAATATAAAGGAAGAACAAAATTAGAAAATTTTTGGGGGCAAAACAGTAATTTTTAACTATAAATATTTTTTCATTAGTTTTGGAGTTTTAAATTCATATTTTGTACTTTTATAATTATTTTTTAATTTCTGTGATTTTTTCAGATTTAACTGATATTTTTTATAGATTTTGACAGTACAGGGGCAAAACAATCATTTTGCCTCCGGAATATTTTTTCGCCATTTTTGGGTCCCAAATTCATTTTTAAGTTTTTAAGCATGTTTCTAAGTTTTTCTAATTTTTTTTGGAGTAAATTTCTATTAACAAATTTATTATTTACCTTTTTCTTAATTTTTTCTATTTTTGTGAGAGAACATAGATTTTTAATTTTTTTTGTAAGGGTAAAGTTTAAATTTTGGTAATCAAGGGCGTTTTGGTCTTTTAGTCATTTCTTGGAAAATAAGTCTTTTGTGCACTATAAATAGCCCATTTTTGGGATAAAGAGAAGAGAAAAGAGGGAAAAAAAAGCCTAGAGAGAGTTTTTAGCTTTATCTATTACACCAAGAATACCTAGAACACACTAGTACATCGTCAAACCTACACCTAGAACACCTAGAACACAGACTAGTACATCTTAAAACTTACACCTAGAACACCTAGAACACGCTAGTGTATTTTCAAGCCTACACTTAAAACACCTAGAACACACAGTAGTATATCTTTAAGCCTACACCTAGAACACCAAGAACACACACTTCTCTAAATCTCACACACCTCACTTCACTTTCTCTTGCACATACTACACACTCTTCCATACACTTCTTACACTTTCTCTGTCACACACTACATGCACAAACACACAGTATCACACACTTCACACGTTTTTCTCTCACACACTTCGCACATTTCTCTGTCATACACTAAACACATAGTCCACACACAGTTCATAATTCACACAATCAGACACACACACAACACACACAAACACACACTGCTCGCACAATCACATGGCTCATATACTCACACACAAATCACAGAGCTCTTTCACACACCGGTTCTCACACACACACACACACACACACCAAAATCTCCATCACCAAACCATCATTCCAATCCACCCCCACAATCATCACAATTTCCACAAAATTTGCCTCAATTAATCACCATAACCAGCCCACCACCTGCAAGAAGAAACAGAAATAAACACAAAACCAATCCATTAGCAAATCCCAAGCCACCAATTAGGGCACAAACAACTCACTGCCAACATATCAGCACCTAAAAACAATCTTCAAATCCTGATCACAACCAATCAAATAACCACCAACAACCAAAAAAATCACCCATAGCTGGTCAATTTGCCGGACTACCCCTATCACTAGCCAAAGTAGCCCCAATTGTAGCCCCTCTACAGCCTAATCCCACGTAAAACAGTCAGGAAATATCAAGCCAATGAGCGGTTACCTCCATCAGACAAATCACAAAAATCATTCTTTGCCCACCGGTAGCACCGCTCACAATTGAAGAACAATTGAAGACAACCATTCAACCACACCGAAATCAACAACCAAATTCACAATCTCCACCCCTATTAGACGTTATTACCCAAAAGCAGTAACTATCATTTCCCTCTCCTCCATCACACAAGCCCCTCCAAATTGAACCTCACTTCCACTACTTTGCTCCATCTATAACAATCCAGCAACAACCACACCAGCCAATCAAGCAACCTATAACCACATTTGTTCTACCAAGAGCAATGACCACATCCATCAAGCCAAGTCCAATCACAAATTGATAACCGCAGCAGCAATTACCACTAAAGCTGCTATTTGAATCGAGCTGTTCGTGAACACAGCTCAGTTCGGCTCGTGAAAGCTCAAGTTCAGCTCGTTCGTATAGCTAAACGAGCCGAGCCCAAACAAGAAATTGAGCTCGTTTATTAAATGAGCGAACACGATCCTTGTTCGCGAACGCTCGTTTGTGTTCTCGAACAAGGGGCAATAATATCTTTTTACTACTATTCTCCATACCTTAATTGACTAAACGAGCTTGTTTGTGTTCACAAACGCTCTTTTCAATTATTTATGTTAAACAAGACGAGCTCATGCGAGCTCATTCAAGCTCAGTTTGTTGGTGTTAAACGAACCGAGCTCATACGAGCTCGTTCGAGCTTGGCTCTTTAGTGTTAATCGAGTCGAGCTTGAGTTCGAGCTCGAGCTTCTTATTTTTTTAACAAGCCGAGCTCGAACAAAAAATTTGGCTCGTTTAATAAACGAGCCGAGACGAGCCTGTTCGTTTATTAAACGAGCTCAAGTTCGAACATCAAATACTCAGCCCGGCTCAGCTCAGCTCAAATAACACCTCTAATTACCACCAATAACTCAACGTCCCACCAAGGCACTTACGAGCCTTCACTAGCCTCAAAACTGCTCACTGCTCTGCCATACAACCCACAACCTGCAAAGAAACAACCGATGAAGCCATCCATTCAAGAACTAATCGTTGGTTTGAACCAGTGGCCCCACCAGACCTTCAGCCAGACACAAGATCACCACCAAGGCCACCAATAGCCTCCTCAACACCACAACCAACTTCTCCGTCAGCACCGCAGCGACCTATTTCTGTAGAGTCAAAGCCCCAAGCCACACCAAGGTCACTAAACCACCATCAGTCTTGGCCATCAATCACCGAACTCGTGGCCAAACAAGTTCGTTGCTGCCTCCACTGTCCTTTCAACCTAGGTAAGATTACTGGCCCCCTGTTTCCATTATCATAGAGTAGGTCAATTTGGAGTAGGATTTAATTAATTTGTGTTAAATTCGATTCAGAAGAGGTGGTATTTTGAGATGTCGATTTGGGCGAATTTGGGGTGGAAAAGGTTCAGGAAGTTAGTGAGGCAAGAAATGATTTGGGGGGGAAGCTTCATTGTTAGGATGAAAAATGGAAGAGAAGAGAAATCTAGAGAATGGAAAACTTAAGAGAAAGGAGAGAAACAGAGAATGAAACTAGGACAGAAAAAGAAAGGAAGAAATGAGAGTGAGACAAAGAGAGAGAGAGAAAAGAAAGGAGGAGAAAAAGAGACAAGAAAGAAGGAAATCTAGAGTGGAAGAACTAAGAGAAAGAGAGAAAGTTGGAAGAGAGAAACTGATTTTGGGAAATTTTGGATTTGATGTTTTTCTTAGTTTAATGATTAGTTAATGTTTTGTGTTTATTTATCTTTTTGTTTTTTGTTAGTTGTGATTAATTTAGTTAATTATTTGGTTAACTTATTTTGTTAATTATTTGGTTAACTTAATTAAACTTAGTTTTTGTTTTCTTTTAACTTAATTCGATTCTATCTGTTTCTATATTTTCTCTTTTGGTTAGTTTATAACCATTTACATTTCCAGCCCTTAGGATTCTTGAGTAGTTTCAACATGCCCCTTAACATTTTGTGTTACTGCATTTTTGTCTTAATATTTTCAGATTGGCCCATTTATTTCTTTCAATTTGCTAATAATAGCAATTTGCCCCACTTTTGCGGGAATTATTGCTTTGCTCCTTCCCACTTTGCTTTAATTCGCATCACTACCCCCCTAAGGTTTATAATTTCGTCTTTAGCCCTTTGGCTTGGTTAAATTTACATTTTTGCCCCTAATTTGTTAGTAGTTCAATGTTTTGCACTTTATTTCGTTAAATAGTGGTACCTTTAATGCGTGTGTTCCTTTTGTTAGCATTTACTACTAGGGCTTCAAGGAGAGGTATTTCTTTCATCTTTTGATTTCTCCTTATGTGCTCCTCGATGACTTTTATATGTTTTTATGTGTTGCTTTCGTTTTATTTACTTTTTTAGTATTTTTTAATTTGTTAATTTAATTTTTATTTTCAATTGTATTTTCAATTGTTCTAGAAATGTGATAACATGTATTTTACTATTTTTACAGGTTTTTTATCTAGCTAGTCAATGTAATATTTAGATTACATTTCTTATATAATTTTAGTGAAATTTTGTATTTAGATAGCAAGTGGAATAGATAAGTCGTTCTTACTTTTTTTTCCTTAAAATTGTAGCTAACCCCCCGATGTAATATTTAGGGCTTAGGTGCTTTTGTGTGCTTTTGTGCTTATATATTTTACCACTTTCATTAGGATTTTTGCATCTGGAATATTATGCTCAAGTGTTATGTGCTCCTACATGCTCTTATATGTCTTTATATGTTTATTTGCTTTCGATTCATGTTTTATTATTTTGATTCATGCTTTATTAAATTTTATTATTATTACTATTCCGTCACCACACTAGTCCAACGCTAGTTGTGGCTTTATCGTTTTCCTACTAGTCCAACGCTAGCGGAGAATTTTTAGAAAGGGTTTGTCCAACGCTAGACCCTTAGGTCATTCTAGTCCTAGTTTTACACCTCATGTGTATTTCATATCATTTCACGCACTATTTTTTAGGAAATTTTCATCTTTGCATGATTTTTTGTATATATCTTATTATTATTATTATTATTATTATTATTATTATTATTATTATTATCTATTTTTAACATTCGACAATGCATGACATTTAGGTTGCATTTCACTTAGAAGTTAGGTCATTTATGTGATCCGACTAGAAATAGTCGTCTACTTACGTAGGAAGCAGTGGATTGACAGGCCGTTCCTCCGTCCGTGAGTAGGAACATTCAGTCACGAGTTATTAGTCCCCGTACCCGTTATGTTGCATACCCATTTTCTTTGAAACTTACTATCTATATTATTTTCTTTATTCTTTTGGCATTTCACTTTTGCATCTACACTCATGACTTCCTTGAGGCCTTATTTCAGATTTCATAATCAATGCGATAATCCCGATCAAGCCTCGACGGGATATTCCGACCCTCATGAATCCCACGTAGACTTAGGATTTGCATTCATTTAGACACATCCAAACGCAATAGAATTTAGGGTTAATTTAGGAAAACTTGATTAAACCTCGTAACTAGCCTCGGCTAGGTGGAAAGGGTGCCTTAGGCGTAAGCCTTTGCCTTCCCTTTCTTCAAATGTGACTCCTGGACCTTTTTCTCGTTTTTTGTAGACCAGAGTCGAAAAAGAGTTCTTAAATATTTTTCTAAAAATTTTTATTTTTGTTTTGTTAAATGATTTTTGGGTAACTTGGTATACCCAAACTCAATACCAAGTGGTGACTCCATTTTTTTAAAAAATAAAATCCTTTTTCAAAATTAGTTGGCCAAAACTGTCGCACTTTTAGTTTCGGCCTTGTTTTGTTTTCCAAAATGCCATTTTGTCTAAAAATATACTTTTTCACTAAAAACCCGATTTTTTTCACATGTGCACGGTTTTTTTTTTTCGAAAACCTATCTTTTCGAAAAGGGTTACTAGACCGAATTGCCTTTTCGAGGCACAACAGTCAACAACCCCACCCGTGCATTATTTTTGGGGTGCGACATCCCTTATCACAACATACTTGAAGCCCAAGCAACAACGCCTTAAATTCAGCTTACAAACTATTACCTTGTCCAAAGGAAGCAGCAAAGGCCAAAATAAATTGACCATGTTCATTCTTGTGGATTCCTCCACCACTGACAAGTGTTAAATTTAATTATGTTATAATATCTTTATTATATATTTTTTAGTGTGTTTTTAATGTATTTAAGTGAATTTGGCTCCAAAAATATCATTTTCCTCCAATTAGGTTTATTTTACCTAATAATTAGGGTTTGGCGAATAATGATAGATTTTGGTATTTTATCAATAACCTGAGATATATATATTGGATTGAGATGTTTCTTATGTCATTTTGAAGCTAAGAAGATGCTCTACAATTCTTATCAAGACATCAAAATCCAGTTGTCAATTTTTCATGGCCAAAATTTGTAATTACTGAAGTACATTTATTCGATCGCGCTTACATTTGGGGAGGGGTTCAGTCATCCTTAGAGTCCATGCTTTATCATTCCCTCCTCTCGTAAGGAGCACTCCATACGTATATTCGATATTTTACCCTTTTTATCTTTTTGGTGGTTGTTACCTACCCATCCTTATTTAGGAGTAGGATTGATCTACTTGGATATGGGATCGTGGCACGATGTGCACATGACCATGTCTAGGAGATCACCCAAACTCTTAGCTTAGTCCATAAGTCTAGAGTTTCAGGACTTTAAGAATAGATCCACTAGGACACGTGGCCGAGGCACGATGTGCACATAACAGTATCCAGGGGATCACTCGAACCACCGACCTGGGATCCTTGGAATTGATGGACTTATTACTTTTTGGATCCCTCAGTCTAAAGGTTTGGGAACCGAAGCCTTGTCGAGTCTAGATGCATTAGTGAGCCCAACCTCATGCATCCATGTAGAATAAGCCTAGGATAGAGTTAGTCTTACCCTATCAGGTACATCAGGCACGAGAGGAGGCAATCCACCCCTCTTTATTTTTTTTGTTGTATTGTTTATTGCTATTTACTTTATCAATGTGTTATGTGATATTTGTTGAATAAACTAACACTGATAGGATCTATTGGACGCTTACTGAAGTCATGCTTGACGAAGATGGAAGTATTGACAACTTAGCTCATTGGAGGCTTGAAATATTGCTGAATTTGCATGATCGAGCTAAAGGTTGTTGGCCAAAGTTCTAGTACGATTATGTTGTTCATCTTGGGCTTGGAGATTGCAACGTTTATGCAGATTGTTGGGGCCAAGTTGTGAGCTTATATTTGTGGATCAAATACATCTTCAAGGAAGGACTAATAGAGCTAATTAAGTTGTCCAAAGAAGCTCAATCTGTCCAGTCCAGCCCAAGAGAGTCGTACGCTACTTTTGGACTTGATTTAACCCTAAATGGGCTCACTTGGAGATCTGTCCAGTTCAGCAACATTAGAGGCATGATTTAGTGTGTTTTATACTTAGATATTTAAGTCTTTCATGTTCTAATTGTTTACTTTGAGTACAAATTGTAATCTTTAATAGTTACCTTTTGTGACAGGTTACAACTAGTGTTAGTTTTCAAGTAGTCTTTAACCTTAATTAGCACAAAGTGTACCCTATATAAGGGTTGTTACTATTCATCCAAATTGAACATGAATTATTTAGAATTTTACTTCAAACGTGCTTGAGAGCATATTGAGTTTCCCTTAGTTTTTTGGCTAAAGAACTACTCTTGATTTCTTGGCAATACTTTGTTGAGTTTTCAAGATTCTACTTAGAGTTCATCTTGAGGGTTTGAATCTTTCTTGTAAGAATTGTCAGCTAAGTGTCTATTTCACAGCTTGGTTAAGGGTGTAGGTTTGTTTCTTGGAAGGGGGAGTTCAACAATCCAAGTTTGGATTTGAAGCAACACAATTCAAGTTGTTCTTGGTGTCTTCGACGATACGAAGGGTCAAGAAGATTGGATTGCATCACCTGCGAACTTCAAGAGTCTTGGACCGTCATCTCTTTCATGGTCTCACATCAATTGGTATTAAAGTATAGGTTCATCTTGAAATCCAGGTTCTTCAAACCAAATTTTCCTTTGGAAGGATTTGGCTATATCCCATTTTGTTTTCTTGAGAATTTGAGTCTTAAATTTTGTGTCTTGCAGCGTTTGTTCTGTCCAGTTTTGTAGTTTGTGTTTCTTGTTCCTTTAACGTGAGTTTTTGTGCCTTTTTTTTCGTGTCTTAGGGTCTTATTTGTCCTTAGAGTCATTCTTGATATTTGCATATCAAAAATTCTAGGTTTTGTGCAGTTTAAACTTGTTTTCTTGACTGTTTTCAATTGTTCTTTGGTGTTTTAGTTGATCTTGTGTTAAGAACTTTAAAGAAAATTGAATCTTGGCCTTAAAGAACACCTTGAAGCAATTTTCTCGGAGGTTTGGGTCGTGAATTCTGGTTATAAAAAAAAAAGAGAAAAGAAAAAGTCTTGCACAAAAGAAAAGTCGTGCATTAAGAAAAAAGGTAAAGAAAAGGCGTGCAAAGTGATAAAAGCCAAGCACAAGATTAATTCCAAAATTGTTCTTGAAGGTTTTGGTACATTCCTAGTATGTCTTACACGTTCAAACTGAATTTAGAACATACCTAAATTGCTTCCTAAACTATACAACCTGTTTTGGCAACTTTCTTGAATTCTTGTTTTCGATCTTGAAGAAGTGGTGGGGCTATTTCTTATAATTCTTGAGATTTCCAGCTTGTGTGTACTTTAATCTTGAAGTAATTTGTTGTTTCTTGAAGTTCTTGAGTTGTTCTTAGTGATTCTTGAACAAATTCTTGGTCAAAACTTCAATTCTTGAACTACCTGTGTGCTGGAATTTCCTTCCTTGAAAATCTTGGGTTGCCTTGTGCGATTTCTTGAGACTGCTTGGGAAAAACTTGAACTGTCCAGCTTGATGTTATTGTTTCTTCAAGTCTTAAACACAAAATCTTGAAGTTCTTGATTCAGTTTTTGAGCTTCTTGAAGGACTTCTTGAAAAATTTTGGCTATTGTGTTCTAGTGTTTCTCCTAAGGTTGCTGTTTTTGATCTTTGTGTTGCATAGTTGCTGGAAATTTTCTGTTTGTGTTTAGTTTGGTTGGTCCACGATTTTCCTCTATAAAAGTGATCAGATTAGGAAGTTAAGGGGCTGATCTTAGCTTTAATAAAGGGTGGAAAGTCACCAAATCCTTGTTGGAAAAGATCTCCAACAGCTCGTATCCATCTTTGGCAACTAGTGCATGTGCAAGTTTTTGCATGTGCACCAACAGCTCTTTAGCAGTTCCAGCTGTTAGTTTGCTTCATTTTTGGTAACTTCTTGTTGTTTTCAGTTGCCTTAATTGTTTCCAAGTGTTCACACTATAATTTGGCAAGATTCTTGATTCCTTTGAATTAGGATTTCCACCAAAATCCTAATTCAACTAGGAAAGTTTTTAATTTTCTGTTTTTGCATAAGTTCATTAAATCTATCAAAGAGCTTTTGGAAATCAAGATTTTCTTACACAAGAAAACCACACATTAGGGGAGTCATGTTGTGATTCTTGAGTCAAAATCGTGTCCTTTGTTTTTCTTGAAATTCTTGTGATACAAATTTTACTCTAAGCTTCCAATTTCATTACTACTCACTTGATTACTTGATTGGAGTTTGTCAAGATCAATTGAGCAAATTCTTATCCAAAAGCCATATAAGGTAAGCTCAAGGAGTGGTAAAAGGCTAAGGTGTGAGCTCATCATCGGATAAAAGCCAAGTTTCATTGGTGTGATATTATACGAGTAAAGAGTGAAACACATAAGGGAGTGAGTGAGGATATTTTTTTTCTCGACTGGTTTTTTTTTTTTTTTTTGTGTGCAAGTTTTCTACATTTATTTTGATAGGTTTTCCATTACGGGTGAACAAAGTGAGCAAAGACTCAATGCTTTAGAGTCTAACATGCGCACCATGCAAGATGAATTTAGGCGTGTGTTTACCAAGTTGGACATTGACTTGGCCGTCAAGGGAAAATCACATGTGGCTCAGAATGCTCAAGATGATGATTTTGATGATGGTTATGATTCTGAGGAAGTAGTGTCCCGTCGAGGGAGGAGGGTTCCTCAACAATGTTTGGGAAGCATAAAGATGAAAATTCCACCATTTAAGGGGATGAATGATCTAGAGGCATACTTGGAGTGGGAACGAAAGGTTGAGCACGTGTTTGATGTTCACAATTATTCTGAGGAAAAGAAAGTTCAACTTGCTTCAGTTGAGTTCGTGGAGTATGCTAGCATTTGGTAGGATCAACTTGTGAAGTCTCACAAGAGATGTTGGGATGAACCAATTCGCACTTGGGCTGCTATGAAGGTGATTATGAGGAAAAGATTCATTCCAAGTCACTATTCATGGGATTTGCATAGGATGTCAGTGTATGCTCTAAAACCAAATTGGTTTTTGAGATTTTTATATTACACTTATTCCGTGTTATACTTACATATGTGGCATTTTCTTTGTCATTTAATACTTATTATTTATATATTACTTGTTTATTTAATAAAGTCCATAGAATATTAACTATGTATAAGAGATTGTAAGAGTTACGATGATGAGACTCTTATTACACATAAAGTTATATTCTTAAACATCCCTAGTCGTAGTATTAATGAGATTGGACACCATTAATACGGAAAGACTAGCACATACTTTGCCTCTACTTAGGGTAAGTAGTAGTTGATCTCGTCAACTATGGTGTGCAACACCTAAGCTAGTATGCGGATGCTTGTTAGAGAACAAGTTCATTAGATTGATCTGCCAAGAGTTACTATTCATAGTGCTAATGAATTATACTCTTAACGGCAATGGTGTAAGTGATCCTTAGACTTGAAATTACCATGGTATCTTGAGTGTGGATTGCTATGCTTTGACTCTATTGCTCGGTGCTCGTAAAAGAGTAGCCCATATAGTAGAGATTGGGTATGGTATGAAGCATGGAAGGATAGTGAGTAATCGGTATAAGATTCACCACTCCTTATTATAGGAGAGTATATCCCGGATTTGCCACTTGTTTAAATATGACTTAAAGAATCTTTTGCACAAAAGTGAAAGTATGACTTGAAAGAGTTTCAAGGTTATACTTTTATGGAAAGTTATATTTCGGGAACAAGAAATCATTAATTAGTCATTTAAAGAGTGCGCACTACACTCTTAGACTAATTGGGATATAGTGTGGTGAAAGGATATTAATTACACGGTAACATTGTCATTGATAGGTGTAGTCTACCATATGACTTTCCTATTCACTTAGGTGGTCATGATGCATTGCTAGGTGCCACTCATGATCTATAAGTGAAAATTAATTAATTAGTGAATTAATGACAAATTAAAGTGTTTAATTTACCTAGCTCTCAATTAATTAATTAATGAGTTATAATTTGTACTTATTGCCAACGTGAATGGAACCTAATGGGTCACACACAATAAGAACACGGTCTTTGGGTTAAATTGTTATTAAGATAAGTATATGATACTTATGGGGTTAATTTATGTGAAAAATTAACTTAAAGGACTTAATTATAAATATTCTAAGTCTTGATGGAAATTGGTTTCCTAAAAGAAATTAAGAAGCTATTTGGTTTCCTTTTGGAATAGGTTTCCTAAAGGAATGGGATTAGCTTAAGGTAAGCTTCCTAAACCTTCTTGGTTTCCAATTGCTCTTGTTTCCTTAAAGACTAGGGTACTACATCTATAAATAAGTCCATGCCTTGACTCTTGATAAATAGATAAAACATAGCACAAAATTTAGAGAGAGAAAAATTGAGAGCTTGGTAGCGGTTTTCTCTCCAAGAAAAACGCCACACCTCCTTCCCTAATTGTTAGGGTTTCAACTTCTTTCTTCTTCTTGTGTTCTTCATGATATTCAAGGGAGCTAGCACTCAAAAGGCAAGGCAAGCAAGCCCAAAGGTTCCTAAAGATTGCATTCTTGTGGATACTGTTGGAGGCTCGACACTTGGAGGGCTTTTCATGGTATATCAACACCTTCATCGAATAGGATCTTGCCCTATGAAGCATAAAAACCTTCTATGCTTAAGGTATTTGTGCTAAACACCCTTTAATCGTATAGATTACATCAAAGAGATTCATGGCTAAGGTAATAAAATTTTAAATTTTCTGCTGTGTTACTCCCCTTATTACCTAACATAGGAGGCTACAAACTTTGAAGCAAGGTTCTTCCATAGTTGATAAATACTACAAGGAGTTGGAGACACTCTTGATTCGTGCTGACATCCAAGAGGATGAAGAGGCTACCATTGCCCGATTTATAGCTGGTTTAAACTCCAAAATTGTAGATATTGTAGAATTACAACATTATGTGGAGCTTCAAGACTTAGTGGAAAAGGCACAAGAGGTGGAGTGCCAACTCAAAAGCAAGAGGAACCGAGGGTTTGTAGGGGCTCAAAGCCGTGGCACATGGAGGGACTCATGAGATAGAAAGTTTGATCAAACGCCACAAAAGCCCATGAAGACTTTAAAGAAGGGTGAGTTGAGTTTCATGAGCAACAAGCCAAGGAGTGAGATTTCTTCATCTAAGCCACCAAGCAAGGGTAAGATTGAAACTCCTATGAGGCAAAGGGATGTTAAATGCTTCAAGTGTCAAGGTTATGGGCATATCTTGTCTCAATGTCCAACTAGAAGAAACATGATCATCCTTGATAATGGAGATGTGGAGAGTGAGCATTCAAGTAATGATGAGATGCTTCCACTCGAAGGTCCTAGTGATGATGATTCGTGTCATGGAGATCCACATGAGGTTGATCTGCCTAGTGGTGATATATTAGTGACTAGGAGATCATTGAGCATTCAATCTAAGGGGGAGGAAAAGGAGATGCATAGGGAGCACATATTCTACACTAGATGCGTTGTTCAAGGCAAGGTATGTAGTGTTATTGTTGATTCCGGTAGTTGTACTAATGTTGCTAGTGCATTTTTTGTAGAGAAATTGAAGTTGCCTACAATTCGACATCCAAAACCATACTACTTGCAATGGTTAACGGATTTTGGAGATATGAAGGTAACCAAGCAAGTGCTAGTGGCATTTGCTATTGGAGGATACAAAGATGAGATACTTTGTGATGTAGCTCCAATGCATGCATGTCACCTTATATTGGGTCGTCCTTGGCAATTCGATCGAAGAGTCTATTATGATGGTTTCAAGAATACATGTCATCTGAATTGGAAGAAAAATGAGTTCATCTTAAAGCCACTCACACCATCAAAAGCTTATAAAGATCAAGTTAAAATAGCTGAAGAGTGTAAGGTGAGAGTTAAGAAAAAGAGTGCTCATGTGAGGAAAGAAAAGAGTGAAAATTGTTTGAGCATGAGTGGTAAAAATTCTAGAAAAAGTGAGGTAGTTAGTGAGTGCTGTAGACACCAAATTTTGACACACCTTTGGTAAAAATATGTGTGTTACTTTATTTTAGAGGGTATTTTTCATTTTTCGGGGGTCGAGTACTATTTTCGCGTATTGTATCTAATTCGTCGTATCAGGGGCAAAATGGTAATTTCACCATGTAAATATTAGTTTATTTTATTTTATTTTCCTAAATACATAATTTTACTATTTTTATCATTATTTATGATTTTAATGATTTTTGGGGAGTCATTTATTATTTATTTAAAATTTTAGTATTTTTAATTCAACGGCACATTTTTCAATGCGCTATTTTTATGAGGATTTTCAAGTGAAAAAATTTTATATATGCATTTTAAATACTCATAAATTTTCTGTAAAAATCTCATAATTTTTAGAGGTCGTTTAGTATTTATTTAATTTTTATCTTTTTGTTTATTAAGGGCACGTTTCTCAAGAATGCGTTAATTTCAAATTTTTTGAGTGAAAATTATAATATGTGCTTTATGTGATAATATATGTTGTGTAAAATTTGTGTGATGTCATTTATTAATTTTTATAAATTTTATAATTTTGCCATATTTAGGTCACGCTTTCCAATGCACTTTTTATTTAAGATTTTCTTTATGAGAATTCTGTCTACAAGCATTTTATAAATTTTCATGTTAAACAAAAAAAAAAAAGGGGGGGGGGGGAAGCAGAGTAGGCTGCGTTTGGCAGCCTGCTGCTGCAGCAGTATGGCTGCTGCAACCATTAGACCAACTTCTCCATCATCATCACTCTCCTTCCCCACTTGCAACCCCTTCATCAGATTTTGAGAAATTTTGTTCAAAATTCCTTCTAAAATCATCACACAGACACACTCATCTGCTCACAACTGCAAAGCCATTCCCTCACTTTTTGTTTGCCCTCTGCCACACACATACACCAACTCACAGACTTCACCCTCTTTGCCTTCCCTCACGTCTGCACTCACACACACACACACGGATCACTCACACAATTCACACACCAGACACACACTTCACCTCACCCTCTTCTCTCTAAAACACCATCACCTTGATCCCACAGACATCATCACCAACACTCACTCATATTCTCTCTGCCTTCTTGCATACTCCCCCCCTCCAGAAACACCCCCCTGGCTTCCTCTGCTCACCATAAACACACACAATACACAGACACCATTACACAACCTCACCTTCTTCCCTCTCTCGGATCCTCCCTGCACTCTCACAATCTTCACCAGGACACACACCACACACACAAATTCACACATCAGTTTACACACACACACATCAGTCCACAATTCCATTCTCACGACATCACACCTGCAACACACGCTTGCAAATCATACACCCAATTCCAGCATACACACAAGCACAGAACACCAAACACACACCTGCACCTCAAATCCTCACCTGCACTACACAGAAACACACAAACACACACTTACACAGGCACACAAACGCAGAACGCAAAACACACCTGCACCTCAAATCCTTCCCCTGCCAAAAACTTCACAGACACAACATACACTTGCACAATCTCACAAATCACACACATTCAAGCACACACATTCAGGCACCCATTTAACCTGTACACAACACATACACCTGCAAAACATATACGCACACACCTGCAAAATTCGAAAAAAAAAAAAAAACGACAACAAACAACAACAACAACAGCAACAACAATTGCAACACAGCTTCTATTCCAGGTAAATTTCTTCCTATTGCTTTCAAATTTTTTTTTTTTCATTTATCAGTGAAATAGAAATTTAAAAAAAAAATTGAAAAACGTCCGAGAGAGAGAGAGAGAGAGAGAGAGAGAGAGAGAGAGAGAAGGAGAGCAGATCGGCAAGGAGAAAAAGAAAAAAAAAAAGGAAGAGCAAATCGGGTAGGGGAAAGAAGAAAAGGGGAGAAGAGAGAAAGAAGGAGGAAGAAAAGAAGAAAAGAAAGGAAGAAGAAAAAAAAAAAAAAAAAGGGGAAATGGAGAGTAGATCGGGAAGGCACCAGGAGAAGAAGAGAAGAAAGAAAAAGAAAGAAAGAAAAGAAAAGAGAGAAAAAGAAAAAAAAAAAGAAAATCTGGAAAAGTAAAAAAAAAAAAAACGTTTTTAGTGAAACTACGTCGTTTTGACGTAGTTTCACTCAAAACTACGTCGTTTTGGTTAGTTAGTTTTTTTAATCTATTTTTAATTAATAATAGGTATTTATTTTATAGTCCTTGTACTTTTATTAATATCACTGTGGCCCCAGACATATCTGATTTATGCATTTAAGTTTCTGTTTATTATAGATTGACCCCCATAATTTTATTTTCTTTTCAATTAGGTCCCGATTAATTGCATTTAGGTCCCCCAACTTTTAGATAATTATAATTTTGGCCTCTACATTTTTCAATCTTCCATTTTGACCCCTATATTTTTATAAAATTATATTGTGACCCCCATACTTCTCTAAAATTGCATTTTTGCCCTTAAATATTTCTAAAAATTTCATTTTTACCCCTTTTATTGTTGGATATTGCAAATTGGTGTTTAATATGGCTATAATTTACAAATTGAACCTTGAATGTTTGCTTAAAATTGCAATTTGGGTTTAAAACTTGTTGGAAATTGTATTTTTCATATTTTAATTTGCTGGAATTTTATTTTGTACTCCCTACATTGCTGGAAATTCCATTTTTTGCCATAAAATGTTGATGGAATTCTATTTTAGTCTTTGAATGTGGCTGGAATTTATATTTTGGTCCCTTATGTTGCTGGAATTGGTTTTAAGACCTTCATTAACTATTAGAATTATATTTTAGTCTTTTATTTGTTGCTGTAATTTGTATTTTAATACTTGTAGTTGCTGGAATTTTATTTTTGGCCCTTTTATATAGCTGAAAATTATAATTTGACCCTAGACATTGCTGTAAATTATGTATTATTTAATGACTTTGCTGAAATTATATTCTTGGACTTAAGTATTGCTGGAATTTTTTATTTTGGGCATTATACTAGCTGAAAATTACATTTTAGTTTTTTTAAATTTGTTGTAAACTATGTCATTACCTTAATTAGGGTTTAAAATTATAATTTTACTCTTTTGTTTATTGAAAATCACATTTGTCTTTTTAGAACATTGCTTAAATTTTCATTTTTATCCAAATCTTATAATATTTTATTTTTTGCGAAAAAAAAAATTAAATTAGTTAAGTCCTCAAAGCTTTAAATTATTTCTATTCACAGTTTCTTTATTTATTTTATCAAATTTATAATTAATGTTCTAAAATGGGGTCTTGTTAGTCTAATTAATGTTCAAATTAGTTTCTTTATTTTCCTTTTAGTTATTCTAAATAATCATTATTTGGGGTGTTAAAAGTTTAAGTATGTTTTATTGTATTTTATCTCCTATTATTATTATTTCTTTATTTTTTGTTGTCCTTACTTTATTTATTTATTTACTTATTTATTTTTACTTAAGCGATTTTCAATTTTATTTTCTAAATAATTAATTATTATTATTATTATTTTCTTTCTCTTATTTTATTTATTATTTCTATGATTGTTTGAATTATCGTAGTATATTCATAGTGATCGATAGGAAATTATTCAATTAGTAGTTTACTTATTTAAATAGTGATATTTTTGACATGTTTGTTCATTTTAGTAGCAATTTGTACCGGGTCTTCGAATAGGAGGTACCTCGATTACCTTTTTTATTTCTCTTTATGTGCTCCTACGTGCTCCTATGTGTTTTCTATATGTTTTTATATATCTCTTTGTGCTTTATATTTTCTATACATGTGTGAACATTTATTTATTTCATATTATTTACTTGAATTAATATTAATTATTCAAAGAAATGTAATAGATAGGTAATATTCTATTCAGTAAATGCTTTGTATTTAGATAGTTAATGTAATAGATAGTTTATGTTTTATCTATTTAATTAAAGCCTATGTATTTTAGATAGAAAGTGTAATAGATAGTTTAGATAGGTTATTTTTCATTTTATTTTTTTAGATTGTGATTAGGCTTCTCCGGTGTAATAGTTAGGAGCTATGTGTGCTATGTGCTTATGTGTTTTATCCGCTTTTTTTAGGATTTTGCATCTAGAATATCATGTTTATGTGTTATGTGCTCCTATGTGCTATTATTTACTTTTATGTGATTATTGCTTTAATACATGCTTTATTTATTTACTTGCTTTAATTATATATGTGTATCGTCGCCACACTAGTCCAAAGCTAGTTGTGGTTAATTCCGGTTTCTTCGCTAGTCCAACGCTAGCGGAGAACTTATAGAAAATGGGCTAGCCCAATGCTAAGCCTTTAGGTCATTTTAGCCTTAGGAACATTTTTCGTATGCATTTCATGACATCTCACACACATTTTATCTTTTTAGGCTTTTCCCATTTTCTATGAGTTTTTTTTATATATATACTTTATAACTTATTACTTATTTTAACATCTATTTGGTGCATAACTTTTAGATTCCACTACACATAGAATTTTAGGTCATTTGCGTGATTTCGACTAAGAAATAGTCATCTACTCACATGGGAAGCGATGGCGTACATGTCGTTCCCCCCTCCGTGAGTAGAAACAGTTAGTCACGAGTCCATTAGTCCCCCGTACCCGTTATGTTTGCATTCCCACTTTCTTTGTTCACTTACTATCTACATTACTATTTTTCTTTTTCTTTTTGCATTGTCATTTTGTATCTACACTCGTGACTCCATCGAGGTCTAGACTCGGGTTTCGCAATTAATGCGATAATCCGACCAAACCTCAGTGGAACATTTCGTCCCTTATCGATATCCATTTTAGGATTAGAATTGCATTCATATAATTGCATCCGAATGTGATGAAGTCTTAGGGTTATATTAGGAAAATTTAGACTAAACTTCGCAACTAGTTTCGGCTAGGTTGAAAGGGTGCCTTAGGCGCGAGCCTTTGCCTTCCTTTTCTTCAACTGTGACTCCCGAACCTTTTATCTTGTTTTTCAAAGACCTGGAGTCGTCTAAAAAGGGTTTTGTTGTTTTTCCTTATTTTTTCTAAAAACCATTTCTTTAAATAAATCATTTTTTATTTTCTTACCTTTTATAAAATATTTTCGGGTGACTTGGTACACCAAAACTCAATACCAAGTGGCGACTCCTTTTTCACTAAAAAACCCTTTTTAGACTCTATTTTCGGGCCCAAAAATCGTCGCATTTTCAAAGTCTCATTTTAGGCCCTTTTTCTTTTATTTTAAAAAATAAAGTATTTGTTTGTCACATTTTATCGAATTATCTTTTACAAAGCATTTTTCTAAAAATTATTTTTACAAAAATTTACACGCTTTTCTTTTTCCAATAAAACACAACCACATTTAACACTTCCTTTTCTTTTTCCAAACATCTAACGCTCATTTATTTTCCCTTTCGAAAAATGGGGCGCGACAAGTGCAAGAGTGTTTTACTTGTGAGGGCTAATTCTCTTGTACCAATGTACTCTAAAGAAGATATTTATTTTGCTAACTCACTTACCTATACTTTTCATCTAAGCCACCAAGCAAGGGTAAGATTGAAACTCCTATGAGGCAAAGGGATGTTAAATGCTTCAAGTGTCAAGGTTATGGGCATATCTTGTCTCAATGTCCAACTAGAAGAAACATGATCATCCTAGATAATGGAGATGTGGAGAGTGAGCATTCAAGTGATGATGAGATGCCTCCACTCGAAGGTCCTAGTGATGATGATTCGTGTCATGGAGATCCACATGAGGTTGATCTGCCTAGTGGTGATATATTGGTGACTAGGAGATCATTGAGCATTCAATCTAAGGGGGAGGAAAAGGAGATGCATAGGGAGCACATATTCTACACTAGATGCGTTGTTCAAGGCAAGGTATGTAGTGTTATTGTTGATTCCGGTAGTTGTACTAATGTTGCTAGTGCATTTTTTGTAGAGAAATTGAAGTTGCAAGAGTGGTAAAAATTCTAGAAAAAGTGAGGTAGTTAGTGAGTGCAAGAGTGTTTTACTTGTGAGGGCTAATTCTCTTGTACCAATGTACTCTAAAGAAGAGATTTATTTTGCTAACTCACTTACCTATACTTTTCCTAGTGTTTTTGTGTTGTTTTTGCAGATTGATCCTGAAGTAAAAACATTACATGCTTGTTGCTTTGAAGTGAAGTTTGCAACCGCCATTGAGTGTCCATTGAGCAAAGAAATTCAAGCCTTGAGAAGGGTTCACTTAAGGGGCGATGAACTAAGTTTCAACGCCACAATCTTGCAACACAATTTGCTAACTTTGATTGATGGTGGTGAGGGTTTTTATGTTTTTTTTGTTTGCGTTCTTTTTGTTTACATTCTGGATTTTGTTTACACTTTGTTTGTTTTGTGTTAGATTATGATGGTTTAAGTGATTTGAAGTCTTTGTTGCATGATTATTCACATTGCATTGTTAGGATTAGGTTGCATTCAAGTATGCATGTATTCTGTTTTGTAGTCTTGTGTGATTTTTGGCTTGGCTTAATTGAGTTTTCTAGTGTTATCATGCATGATTCTTCTATTTTGAATGTTTATTCAAGTTCTTATACATTAATTGAACATGTTTGGTTATCTTATGTCATTAGATCGCTTATGTTAGTGATTTGTCCAAGTATTTTCATTGTTGTAAGCATTCTTGATTCTTGTTTATGTGTTGAGTTTAGCACTTCTAGTTGTCACATGCATACATCGTTGGATTTGGTAATTGATTATGATGGGTCAAACTTAGTTCCTTCTATTTTATCACGTTTCATTGCTGATTCATCAAGTGTTTTTACTATGTTGCATCCATACTTGCTACCTTTTGTTCATGTGTTTAAGGATTATGCACATCATAGGGAGTTCATTGTGTTAAACTATGATCTTACTAGTTTAACTATCTTACTTGTGTATGATTCTCATAGTGTAGTGTGCTTTTGTCTTGCTAAGCAGGGAAGTTCTGATTATATACATGGAGAAGCTTACTTTATTGAAGGTGTGTGTCATGACTTGGATTTAAGTTTACATGGTACTTATGTTCGTTTTTCTGATGTAGGTGATTTGAGGATGAATCTTCGCGAGGAAGAAGGGAATGATAGGATCCGCTGGACGCTTACTAAAGTCATGCCTGATGAAGATGGAAGGATTGACAACTTAGCTCATTGGAGGCTTGAAAGATTGCTAAATTTGCATGATCGAGCTAAAGGTTGTTGGCCAAAGTTCTTGTACGATTATGTTGTTCATCTTGGGCTTGGAGATTGCAACGTTTATGCTGATTGTTGGGGCCAATTTGTGATCTTATATTTGTGGATTAAATACGTCTTCAATGAAGGACTAATGGAGCTAATTAAGCTATCCAAAGAAGCTCAATCCGTCCAGTCCAGCCCAAGAGAGCCGTACGCCACTTTTGGACTTGATTTAACCCTAAATGGGCTCACTTGGAGATCCGTCCAATTCAGCAACATTAGAGGTGTGATTTAGTGTGTTTTGTACGTAGATATTTAAGTCTTTTATGTTCTAATAGTTTACTTTGAGTACAAATTGTAATCTTTAATAGTTACCTTTTGTGATAGGTTACAACTAGTGCAAGTTTTCAAGTAGCCTTTAACCCTAATTAGCACAAAGTGTACCCTATATAAGGGTTGTTACTATTCATCTGAATTGAACATGAATTATTCAGAATTTTACTTCAAACGTGCTTGAGAGCATATTGAGTTTCCCTTAGTTCTTTGGCTAAAGAACTACTCTTGATTTCTTGGCAATACTTTGTTGAGTTTTCAAGATTCTTCTTAGAGTTCATCTTGAGGGTTTGAATCTGTCTTGTAAGAATTGTCAGCTAAGTGTCTGTTCCACAGCTTAGTTAGGGGTGTAGGTTTGTTTCTTAGAAGGGGGAGTTCAACAATCCAAGTTTAGATTTGAAGCAAAACAATTCAAGTTGCTCTTGGTGTCTTCGACAAGTTACGAAGGGGTCCAGAAGATTGTATTGCATCACCTACAAACTTCAAGAGTCTTGGACTGTCATCTCTTCCGCGGTCTCGCATCAAACGCACTCTCTTTCATTCTTTGATTGCATTTACAACCATAGAATAAAGAGCCCTGGCATAGTGCTCTCGTAAAAAGCCAAACCTTTTTCAACACATTTACATTTTCATCTCACAGCTAATTTCTTCGAGAAAGATGGAAATGAGATCTTCGTAAAATTCTTGAAAACTACTTTTCATTGTAAACAAATACCCGAGGGTCCAATCATTATAAATTTTATAAAGTCTCATTTTCGATTTGTATATTTTTGAATAAGAAGTGTAATTTTAAATCATTTTCAAAATTTACCCATCTTTGTTGCGCTTGTCAGTTTTATCCGAATAAATTTTTTCTCAGAGTCAATAAATGTACCCAAGTGGTCAAACTTTTGCACAATTCGCATTGGTCTCTTTTTAAAAAGAAATCACTGCATCATTTTTGCCTTATCCCCCACCCTCCCGTCCCACATTACACAAAAAGTGATTTTAACACATATTTCATCCTACTTTAATAAACTGGCATTTCTAAACGTTCCTAGATAAAATTACAATTTTCGACTATCTTTCAATATTGTGTCTCATAACCTCCTAGGGTTCGATTTTTCAAACAAATATATTTGAAGCCAATAATCCTTTGTATAATTCATGTTCCATCTTTCTCAAAGAAATTCTACATCATTGTTAGGTCAAATCCTTTAGGACATTTTTTTTTAATTTTATATCTTTGCATTTATTTAACTTGTTTTAATAAATTGGCATCATCCATAAACCTTAAAGGGAATACCATTTCAGAAATTCCATTATAGGAGAGCCGTCCTTTTGTTTCGGGTACATAACCCTAAAAAGACATGTACATCTATATTTTCAATACTATTTTGGCGAATGAGACCCTAGGTAAGGTAATATGAATAGAACGGAAGCATCTCTTCTAGGCAGATCTGGCGCACTTTCGTTAAAAATGGGGGTCTAACCTTAAAGAATCACATTTCATGCTAGGCCTACCCTTGGCATAGTAAAGGCCTCCCCTAGGTCATGCATCCATTTTTGTTTTCACTTACACTAATTTTGATGTTTTTCATTTTTACAGGTCCTCTAGAGGAGGCAACGAATTGGGGAAGACACCAATACATTTTTTATTCCAGTGAAGCGTCACATGCTCGATATTTACAATGCCAGAAAAGCACAAGTGTTTTTTTTTTGAATTATTCGAAGGACCATGGAAATCCGTTTTCAAAATGAATAGTGCTAATGGTTTGGATAAATGTGGTTGACTAGTATGATTGATGAAATTGTATCACATAACTAGACAATTGTTCATTATTACATGTAATAAGAATGGTAATAATTTGGATACTAATAACTGCACTCCTTCTATAAATTTAAGATTGCCTTGTGTTCAAAATTCTTTCTCAGATGAAGTGTTAAACAAGCTGCTTTCTCAAATTTGTCTGTGACATTTGATTTTCCCTTCATGTCTTGCATTTAGCTTTTGAAAAAGTTTTCTTCAACTCTTTTGTTATATTGAGCAAATGATTTTTTATGAAGCCTTGAAATGAATCACATTTCTTTCAAAGCTTGATCCTAGGTTTGTGTAATTGTAAGGTTTTCTCTTTTGATGAGTTAAGTCAAATTCAAAATTGAAAGAAAAGAAAAATATTTCCTTGTATGTTTTGATGGTGAAAATAAGTGCCTATGGTCTTCGAATGTCACTTTACTTGAAACTGATGATTGCCACTCTGGTATCTTTTTTATTTCAAAATAACGCAAACTGTTAAGGAGAAATAGAGTGATACTGAAGAAGAATGTGGATGCCGTGTTGAAGATTCTGAATAATATAGAAGGAAACCTAAGTTTAATTGAGAAAGAGCCAAAGTTGTTGAGATTGGTATTAAGGTAGAGAGTGACAAGTTTATCGCTCAAATTCTCACTTGTGGGCATTCAAATTATTAAGAAGGAGAGCCACAATGGCTAGTCAAAGTGATTTTGGATCTATGTTTAGAAGATTTGAATGCAATAAGAGGAATGGACATGTAGGGGGTACGATTTCAACCAATTTACAAGGGGAGCTTTATTGTTTCATCTCGTTAATATCTTATTCACATTTTTAGAGTGTATCGCATAAGTTATTGTGGGATTAAGATAAAATGATGTCATATGCTTGTGAGTTGTTGCTAGCAATCATGATTTATGTCTAACTCCCCTACTAGTTAAAATTACTTTGTGTATTTCGGCAAATGTTTTCTTCGAGTACTAAGAAATGATTATTATGTGATTTGGAGTTTTGTTCTTATAGAAAGTATATCTTATAAAGTGGTTAGAATTATGTCTAAATTTTGCATATTTGATGAAAGATTCTTTTCTTTACTCAATTTCACACGTTAAATGTTGATTATGGTCAATTAGTACATTCATGTAATATGTGGTATGATATCTATTATGAGGGATTTTTATACTGCAAAGAAAAAAAAGAAGACTAAAAAGAAAAGAAAGAAGAAAAGAAAAGAAATAACGTAGTTTTTCTACTCCAATGGTTCTTGTGCCTAGTAACTGGGAGTCTTCATCCAAAAATGTTGATTTTCACGTCGAACGGCACTTGAACTATAAGTAATGCGTTGTAAATTTGAGTAAGCAATTGTCGAGTAGCTAGGGATCTTCATCCAATTAATATCGATTCTTGCGTAAAAAGGCAATTTTACTTCTCAAATACAGTTTTTTCTACTTGTTTGTAGATTGAGGTGTTGAGTGACCAGGAACCTTCATGACCAATGTCGATTTTCGTGTCAAAAGACATTCTCGTATCTTGAGTGATTAGTTTGATATTATAAATGTCCCTCAAGTGAAAAGTGAAATTAATCATATACACGGGATGCTCTTTGATTGATAATATGATTTATTTACTTGTGAAATTTGATAAGGCGAACAAATTTAGTTAAACTAGCTTAATTATGATATAATTCCTTCTCCTTTACTTGATATTATGAGTATTAAGGACAAGACACTGAATCGCATAATGATTATTTACTCATTCTTGAAGAAATGCATTTTAGAATACACATGTGTAATTTCAATGCTTGAATCATTAGTTGATCTAGCATCTTCCAATTGCTTGAGGACAAGCAATAATTCAAGTGTGGGGGAATAGACAAGTGTCAAAATGATGCATTCTAGTCCATTCGTTGATTCAAAATTTAGAATTTTTTGAGACAGGAATAATTTTGAGCAGATTGACACACAAGTTTTGTGATTTTTATTAGATTAATGACATCCAAACAGAATTTGGATCAATCGAAGCATGACCTCTCTCGTCCAAAAGAAACAAGAAGAAGCGTCACTGTGTTCTGGTGGAATTGGATGGTTGGATATCTCCATAGATCATTAATTCAGATGGGAAAAGGAGATCTTTTCATTTGATTTAACAAATTGTCTTTTAAAAATCATTGCAAAATTGACGGATCAAAGGCAAACCTTCTTTCTTTTCCCTTGAATATTATTCCCCTTATTTCCCTTTTGAGCCTCCAGAATATGTGATTTTCATTTGACGGACCCACTTGAAGGTCGCACCCCTTCCATATTGGGACAAATTTTATTTCTACTTGTGTTTCAAAAAAAAAAAAAAGAGAGAGAGAAAAAGAAAAAAAGAGAGAGAAAGGAAAAAAAAAGAAGACAGAAAAAAGAAAAGGAAGATAATTGAAAAAGAAAGCTCAAGAATAGCAGTAAAATTGGGGCAAATATTTTTAAAAAATGAAAAACAGAGGAAAAGAACCCCAAAAGTCAATAGCAAAGTTGGGGTGAAAATTTTGTAAGAAAAATAGAAACTGCCAAAATTGGGACAATTTTTTTTGTTCAAACGCGATCTCAAGTTGTTTAAACTCTTCATGAATTCTGCTTTCTAGCCTCAACATTCTCAACACATTACCTGACCCCGTTGCAAAAGCCAAGAATGTTATCGACTTCCGTCTGTATTTTGTAATGATTTTGGAAAGAAAATTTGCAAATCAAAGGCAGGTAGATGATATTAATATATCTATCCCAAATCATCAAGGGAAGATTGCCTTACTGATGCCAAACGTTTTTCAAGTGTTAGTCTATTTTAATGAAAAAGGAAAAACTATCTCAGGTGTGGATACTTCCATTCATTTCATTTCTTTCTCTGAAGTTGACAATCTGGAAAGACACTGTAGTCACGTAGCCATGACAGTTGAAGGTTTACAAGTGAGAAAGTCAGTATGACGACAGGGAATTCATTTGGAAGTTGGTGACTACAGTTGCTTAAGATTCCTCTTCTGTATTGATCATTTTGTGGTAATCTCATAATTCAAATGGGGATGACATCCCAAGATCAAAAGGCATCTTTTCAAAGTCAATTTGAAATATATTTTATTTAACTATATCTTACTTATTTAGTCTTCGTGTGCTTCTAGTTGTTTATTGTACAAAGGTTCTTTTAAATTTAGGGCATGTGAGGTGCTTGTGTATAAAAATGAATAATGATGGCTACTTCATTGAATTCAAGTGAAACAAAGACAATTCTAAGTTTATCAGAAAACTACCATATGCGTGAGGAGGCAAGACTATTCGTAGAGAATTTGATCTGAACTGTGAATCAAAATCCATTGAGATCGAGACCTTTCCATGCAGAGTGCGATCACATCATCATCATTTAGAGCCTTCGTTAGAAACAAAAACTAGGGCAATTTTTTTGAGAAAATTTGATTTAAAAATCGATTTTGATGCTTTATGCTTGAAAACATTTTGGAAAGGATTGATTTCAAATTTACATTAGGGAAAATTTTAAAGGACTGACTTCAAATTTACACTGGGTAAATTTTTTACAATAAGCAATGGTACTAACTGAGGCAAAATTCAATTCAAAAATTGATACTGGGCAATTCTTTTTAAAATTTTTTTTGAGTTTTACCTTGATTTTGATGCTTTATGTTTGAACACATTTTGAAAAGAACTGACTTCTAGTTTACACTAGGACAAATTTTAAAGGATTGACTTTAAATGGAATTCATTTGATTTACACTAGGGCAAATTTTTTAAAGGATTGACTTCAAAAGGAATTCATTTGATTTATACTGGGGAAAAATTTTTAGAAGGATGGAGTTCAAATGGCTTTTATGCTTTATATAGAGCCAAAATTTGAAAGGAATGATTTCAAATTGATTTCAGTGTCATATACAGGGGCAAATTTTTTAATGAAAAATTTGGATTTCAAAATGATCTTGATGCTTTATGCCTTAGACAGAATTTTAGAAAGATTGATTTACACTGGAAAAATTTTTTTGGAAGGATTGATTTCAAAAGGGATTTTGATGCCTTATACTATGCCAAATTTTGATTGGAATGATCTCAAATTGATTTGACTATCGAGGTAAATTCTAAAAAGATTGATTTTTGACAATGATTGAACATTGAAAGAAAATGGGGATTCAAACTTGATGCAAGTGCTGATACTGGGGCTTATTAAAAAAAAAGAAAAAAAGAAGAAAAAAGAGTTTCAAATTGATTTGTGGACTGCTTTCAACATTTTTTTAATCTTTTTCATGTATTTGTCCAGCAAATTGGATGTTTCACATTGATTTGTGGGCTACTTTTCGACATTAAAAAATCTTTTTCATGCATGTCCAATAAATTGGAGCTTTACGTTTAATTTTCTTCCATTCACCCCAACAAACTGGACCTTCACTTTTAATTTTCTTATATTCACCCTAACAAACTGGGTGCATGTCTAACAAACTGGACATCCACGTTTATTCTTCAAGTTTGGCAAACCAAACTTTACCTTGCATTCACCCCAGCAAACTCGATGCATGTCCAGCAAACTAAACTTTCACGTTTAATTTTCTTGCATTCACCCCAACAAACTGGGTGCATGTCCAGCAAACTAGACTTTCACGTTTAATTTTCTTGCATTCACCCCAACAAATTGGATGTATGTCCAGCAAACTAGACCTTCACGTTTAATTTTTTTGTATTCACACCAACAAATTGGGTGCATATCTAACAAACTGGACCTTCACGTTAATTTTCTTGCATTTAACCCAGTAAATCTGGTGCATGTCCAGCAAACTAAATCTTCACGTTTAATTTTTTTGTATTCACCCTAAAAAATTGGGTACATGTCCAGCAAATTGAACTTTCACGTTTAATTTCCTTGTACTCACCCCAACAAATTGGATATATGCTCAGCAAACTGAACCTTCACATTTAATTTTTTTGCATTCATCCCAACAAATTGGGTGCATGTCCTGCAAATTGGACCTTCACGTTTAATTTTCTTGTATTCACCCCAACAAATTGGGTGCATATCCAACAAACTAGATCTTCACGTTTAATTTTCTTACATTTACCCCAGTAAATTGGGTGTATCTCCAGCAAATTGGATCTTCACGTTTAATTTTTTTTGTATTCACCCCAGTAAATTGGGTGCATGTCCAACAAATTGGACATTCACGTTTATTTTTCAAGTTTGACAAACCAAACTTTACCTTGCATTCACCCTAGCAAACTTGGTGCTTATCCAGCAAACTGGATCTTCATGTTTAATTTTTTTGCATTCACTCCAATAAATTGGATGCATGTTCAACAAACTAGACCTTCACGTTTAATTTTTTTTGTATTCACCCCAACAAACTGGGTGCATGTCTAATAAACTGGACCTTCACGTTTAATTTTTTTGTATTCACTCCAACAAACTAGGTGCATGTCCAACAAACTGGACCTTCACGTTTATTTTTCTTGTATTTATCCCAGTAAACTGGGTGCATGTCCAGCAAACTGGACTTTCATGTTTAATTTTTTTTTTTTTTTTGTATTCACCCCAATAAATTGGCTGCATGTCCAGCAAATTAAACCTTCACTTTTGTTTTCCAAGTTTGGCAAACCAAAATTTGCCTTATATTTCACCTCAACAAACTGAGTGCATGTTCAGCAAACTAGACCTTCACGTTTAATTTTCTTATATTTACTCCAACAAACTAGGTGTATGTCTAGCAAACTAGATTTTTATGTTTAATTTTCTTACATTCACCCCAATAAATTGGGTGCATATCCAGTAAATTAGACCTTCACGTTTAATTTTCTTGCATTCACCCCAGCAAACTGGGTGCATGTCCAGCAAACTTGACCTTCACATTTAATTTTCTTATATTCATCCCAACAAACTCGGTGCATGTCCAACAAATTGGAAGTTCACATTTAATTTTTCTTGCATTCACCTCAGCAAACTGGGTGCCTGTCTAGCAAATTGGACCTTCACGTTTAATTTTCTTGTATTCACCCTAGCAAATTGGGTGTGTATCCAGCAAATTGGACTTTCATGTTTAATTTCCTTGCATTTCATCCCAACAAATTGAATGCATGTACAGCAAACTGGATCTTCACATTTAATTTCCTTCTATTCACCTCAACAAATTAGGTGCATGTCCAACAAATTGGACCTTCACGTTTATTTTTTAAGTTTGGCAAACCAAATTTTGCATTACATTTCACCTTAACAAACTAGGTGCATGCTCAGCAAACTAGACCTTTTACGTTTAATTTTTAAGTTTGGCAAACCAAAATTTGCATTGCATTTCATACTCACCTCGACACACTGAGATTACATTTGTTCAGCAAATTGGATGTTTCACATTTAATCTCTCCGCACTTCATCAAATTTTAGCAAACTGGGATTATGCATCTGTCCAGCAGAATAGACTTTTCATATTTTAGTTTATTTTTCAAGTCGGGCAGCCCAAACTTTTTACTTCCGTTATTAGAACTACATTTGAGCTGATTCCTCCCATCGGGATATATAGGCAGCTCCTAGAGAGCTCGGTTGAATTTTCTACATATTCACATGTTTGTCTTTTATTCAAATGTTTCTCTCAGTTTGCACTTACATTTATTTTCACATTCAAGTGAATCAAAATTTGGTGTTGTCTATGTCTTTGTCTGAAATCTCTACGAGATTCCCGACAAAGAGGGGTAAGGTGTAGAGAACAAATTTTGACACACCGCTTATTTTCTAACATTTGGAACCTTTTCCTACGATTTGGAGTCGAATCGTAATTTTTAGATAAAAATAAGAAAGTCAGCAATTTTGGGGACAAAACAGTAATTTTTTAATTAAAAATATTTTTTATTAGTTTTGGGGGTTTAAATTCATTTTTTGTATTCTTATACACATTTTAAAATTTTTGTAATTTTTTTTCGAGTTCAACTGATATTTTTCGTATATTTTGACAATACAGGGACAAAACAGTCATTTTGCCTTCTGAACTTTTTTTGCCATTTTTGGGTCGCAAATTCATTTTTTAGGTATTAAACATGTTTCTTAGTTTTTCAAAAAAATTTTAGGTGAATTGCAATTAATCAATTTATTATTTATATATTTTTTTAATTTTTTCCTTTTTTTGTGTTTTAAGAAGGGAATATAGATTTTTAATTTTACAGGGGTGAAGTTGTAATTTTGATTGTCAAGGGCGTTTCGATCTTTTACTCATTTCTTGAAAGATAAGTCTTTTGTGCACTATAAATAACCTATTTTTCGGACTAAAAAAAAGAAAGGGAAAAAAGAAAAAAGCTTAGAAAGAGTTTTTAATTTTTAACTTTTAGCTTTATCTATTACATCAAGAATACCAAAAACACACACTTCTTCTTGCATTCATCTTCAAACTTTTACCAAGAACGCCTACACAATTCTAGCACATTTTCAAGCCTACACCTACAACACACGCTACAACTTTACATTCATCTTCAAGCCAATACTTAGAGCACCAAAAACACACACTAGCCCCTCACAAACACTATGTCACATACTTAGCCGTTTCTCTCTCACACCTCACATCACACACTTCTCTCTCACACACTACACACACAGATACACACACTACACACACCATCTACACACACTCACATACACTTCCCTCATAAATTCACTCTCAGTCTCTCTCTCTCACACTACACAGAGAAACATAAACAGCACACACTCATACATGCAGTCACAAACACTCAATTTACAAACACAAACGACACATAGATTCACACATGCCAAAACATAAACAATGCACACACAACTCACTTACACACAACCATTCAAAATCAGAGACACACACCATTACACTCACACGCGCACAAACAAATTCATTCCTGTTGCAATCAATCCTTTCACCAAGCCAAAATTCACCCAAAACCTTCACCAATTCTCTTAACCAACAATCAGCGAGAACCACCACCTCCAAAGCTACTATCTCCACCAGTCATCCATAAATTCCAGTCACTAATCCAATCACCAAAGCCCAAGTTTCAATTACCCCAAAACAGCAATAGAGCCACCCAACCGTAGCCGTGGTACCCCCATCACCACTATCATCAAAAAACGCCTCCCCAAACCACCACATTCAACCCAATTCCACTACCTCTAGCCACCCATGGCTATCATTTTGTACCAGACAGCCTAATTTCCACTCAAAACAATTGTCCAATTACTACCCCAAGTAGCCCAAAGTTAACCACAAATTTCCTCTCCATCTCTATCTCGCTACCACCAAGCTTCAAATTCACCACTATCAATCCATCATAACCACCAGCAACAGTCCCAACAACAACAGTCAACCCCAAACCCATAGCAATGACCAATATCTGCCAACAAACTAGCAACGCCACCATAACCACTTGCAAAAGAACAACACTCGGCCGGAGAATCCAATAAATTCCCTCGCCAGTAACCTAATTGACCACTATCCACGGCCAACCACCATCACAGAAACACATCAGCCATGGAACAATTGCACAGATTCAAACCTCTTCCATTAATCAGTTCACGCCAGAACCACCTATACCACTATTTCCTCCACTTCCCCTGTCACTACTGTCGAAGTCAATTCCTATCAACACCACCAGATTGCAACCTCAAACCATAGCCATTTATCCACCATCAATTTTCAATTTCAGCCTTCCACCGCCATCAAGTCAGTCATCCACCAATAGCACACATAGTCAATCAAAAAATTCACCAGAATTAGCATACACACGCATCACATAATTTCACAGAAAGCTATAAAAACCACTAAAACAATTCAATTCCACTGCCAAAAGTCAACAAGTCCTCCACCACCTCTATTCCAGCTTCCAACCTTCACCACCAAAACTCTACCACTACCACCGAGGTAAGATTCACCCAAAATTAGCCACCACTAGCAGCCATTAGCCACCGTCGGAAACCATCAAGCCTTTGACCGTCTTCTCCATGCCCAAATCTGGTAAATAAGTCCCCAGCCCTCTTTCTCGGTTATCACTTATGACACATATTTGTTGATTTGCTATGGTTTTCAGAAATTTATGACTTAATTGGCAATTTCGAGAGATTTTGGTTGAAAGGGTTTAGAGAGAATTACAAAAAAATGAAAAATGGCTGAATTTGGGGGATGAAATTTGGAGTCTTAGGGATTTTGTTTAAGAAAGAGAGAAAGAGAGGGAGGTGTTCGGAGATGATCAAAATCGAAGAAGAGAGGAGATGTTAAGAGAATGAAAAAAAGAAAAAGGAGTGAAGAAGGAAAAGAGAGAAACGACGGTGGGAGACAAGAGGGAGGAAGAGAGAAAGAATTTCGGGTGAGAGAGAATAGCCAAAGAAAGAAAGACCAGAGGGAAGAAACTGAAAAAAAGAGAAGAAAGAGATAAGCAAAGAGAGAAGAGAGAAAGAGAAAAGTGAGGAATAGAAAAAAGAGGAAAACGATGAGCTGGGCTTGGGGGTTTAATTTTTTTTTATTTTCTGGTTTGTTTTCTTGATTCAATTAATCTGGTTCTATTTATTTCTGTTCTTTCTTTTGAGGTTTGGGTATTAACCTAGTCAAGTAAATTAGTTAGTTAGATTAATTTAATTTGTTGATTCAGTTTTATTTAATTACTTGTGATTGATCGATTTATTATTTGATTTTAATTGGATGATCATTTTAGTTGATTTAGTTAATCTAGTTATTTGGTTTATGGTTAATTCAATTTGTCATTTCACTTTTTCTTATTATTGGATTTGGTAAAAATATGAAATTATTTTTAAGGCTTTGGCTTTTGGTTATTAGCATTCTGCCCCAGAATTCTTCATTTTTCTGCATTCCTAGTTCTTCATAATTATATATTGATCCCCTTAAATTTTGTATTTTTCCAATTAGGTCCCCTAATTTACAATTTGTTTTACAATTAGCTTAAATTTGTGATTTGGCTCCAAAGTTCGCTTGGATTTCTATTTTAGTCCTCTTAGTTTCATGGAATTTTATTTTACCTTAATTTTGTTAGGATTTTGATGTGGTGTAGATTAGGTGTAGAAAATTAAGTCAAATATACACACAAAAGTCAAGTAATAAAACCTAATCTCCCAACTTTTACCTGCAAGTATACGGGTTGTTGTAGTATAGGAAATTAGGGTCGAATCCCACAAGGAACCAACAAAGTGCAATTACTAGAGTTTTATCACTTTCTTTATTATCTAAGCAATGATTAATTTGAACAAGTTTGGGTTGTTAGAATCTAATTAACTAAGAAAAACTTGTAGAATGCAAGAATTCTTATAGAAAAATAATTATGAATGAAGTTCTAGGGTAATGAATCCACTAATGATCTAGATTAAGGTGTAGAGATTAACACTTGCCAATTTGAACTTACCTTGTTTAGGAATGCAATTCCATTTGTATCAAAACTTGTTTTCACAATGAATTGATTCAACCTACCTACTACCATGATAGATTTGTTTTTGTATGCATGAATTGCTTCATTAAGTCCTCATAAGCATAACACTATTTTCATGTGTTAGTACTTAAGCTCAATTATTCATTTTCTATTATTAAGAACAAACTTAATTGAATCCTAATAACTAAGATGCTTTGCATGTGATGGCCTTTCATATACAAAGGTTAAAACTTGAATAATTGAAGAAACAAGAGCAAGAAATGGCAAGTTTAATCAACCTACAAGCCTTAATATGGATGCATTAGTTTCATCAAAACCCTAGAAATAGGAATTTAGCTCAACATAGTTATCTCCAAATCAAAACATATGAATTGAAAACAACTAGCCATAGCAATCAAGATAAATGAATGATACAAAGTTAAAGAAAGCTTATTCAATATAGAAATGGCTTCAAGAACTTGTATTTCTTCCACAAGAGTTGCTACAAGGGTTTTTTGAACAAGAAACTCTCTTAAACTCACAATATCTCTATTATGACTTAGGAGAATTCTAGCAATTCTCTACAAATTCTCTATCTTAGCATGCCTCAAACTCTTTACAAATGACTTCTATTTATAGACATAGATCCTACAAGTCACTTTCCAACTTGTAATTACATTCAATGAATTGGAATGATGAAGATCCTAGTTGAAGGTTTTCTTGGGCATAAAAGTCTTCATTTGTACTCTCAATGCAATCTTTAACTTGCAGAACCTGTATACAGTTAAAAAGTTTGCAAAAATAGCTGGAGGATGAAGCAAGTTGCAATAGCTAAAATTCAGAGGGTCGGTGATGATTCGGTGATGATCCGCGGATTGCGATACGCAGATGGTCATCTGCAGATTGTGTATCTTGGTCCCACTTGTATAAATTTTTGCTGAGTTGTCACTTCAAGTGTCCTGATCCTTTTTCTTGTATTTTCTTGAATTTTTGCTGATTTTTCTAATTTTTCACATTTTGCTCATTTAATCTTCCAATAATTCTTCACATTCTTTAGTTTACTTCATCACTTTGATCTTGTCCTTACTTAACTTTCTTTGAGATTAAGTGGATGGATCTGCAAAAATAAATAAAAGTTTGTGCATTAAATACTTCAAAATAATAGTTTTAGAGGCAAAACCCTAATTCTGGAAAATAAACCCTAATTAATGAAAACACGTTATTTAAAGTAAAAAGTATGATAGTTTTACTAAAAATACACTATAAACACAACTAACATATATACTAATCTTGGCAAATTTTTCACTTATCAAACTCCCCCACACTTGAATCATTGCTTGTCCTCAAGCAATTAGAAAATCAAGGGATCAAATAATGATTCAAGCATTGAAATAATTCATGTATGTTTCTCAAATAATTTTGTCCAAAGTTACTCAAGTAAATAATCATTATGTAATGCCTTGTTTTTCTAGTACTTATAATATTAAGTGAAGGAAAAGTAATTATACCATAAATTTCACTAGTTTGGATTAAATTTCTTTGCCTTACTAAGTTTTACAAACAACAATTCATATAGCTAATCAAGTAGTCTTTACACCTTAAGATTATGTCATAAAAGAGGGATGTTCACATGCGTTTATTGTTTGTATAATATGAAGTTGTCTTTTTATGCAAAGATCGACATTTTTGGATGAAGAACCCTCGGTTACTCAACACTTCATTTATTTTTTCCTTTGTTCAACTGCTACTTGAGAATGAAAATCATCTTTTGATGCAAAGATCGACATTTTTAGATGAAGAACCCTGATTACTCAACAATTTCTTTGTTCTCAAGTTGCTCTTGCATATTGTTAATTCTAAGTACCGTTTGACGCGAAAATTGATATTTTTAGATGAAGATTCTCGGTTACTAAGTACTATAATTTTTTTAGAGATAGCATTTTTTTCTTCATCACTTCTTTTTTTCTTCTCAACTTATTTCCCCCTTAAACTAATAATCATAAAGAATTTGTACCACTTGACTCTCTATACTTATCGTTCCTTTTGTAAGACCGAATAAAGAAAAGAAGCTTAATATAAACATGTGGCCTTTTGGGCATAATTACTTCTACCTTGCCTAATATATTTTCCTTAAAACAAGAATTTTCATTACATAATAGTTATTACCCTTTATTTGGATCAAGATATTTTGAGAAATTACATGTAATTATTTCAACACGTAGAAGACCTTTTAACAAGTTAACTTTTTGCCAAAACAAAATTAGATCATGATAGCCTTCCAAGCTTTGGAAGTGTTTTGAAAAACTGTGACAAGCAGTTAAATTGGAAAAATTTTGAAAAAATTTTGACAGAGCTTCCCCTATAAATGGATTAAACTCCCTGTCAAACACAAGACAATATAAACTTTCCAATCAACCTTTCACCATCATCTATGTTCTCCAATCTCAAACAAGTGAATATAACTTACAAAACCTTCCCTCCCCCAACACGTAGACTACACATTGTGCTCAATGTGTGAGAATGTAAAAGAGAAATAAAGGTATGAAAGCAATTAAAACTCCCTTGTACATATGTTTGAGTGGTTCAGATAAGCTATCACGGTCCTTGAGTAATTCACTAGTACGAGTAATAATACCAAATAAAAGCATATTAGTTAATGTAACATCCAAATAGGAAATAACAAAGTAAAAGTCAAGTGTTTTAAACAAAGTTGAAGGAAAGGTCCTAAATAACTAAGAAGGTAGAGGTTGATCATGTGGTCTCTCCATCATTTGCTCCAAGTTGTGTAGCCCTCCTATCTATGGTGTCAAGTCTGTGAATGATGGATTGGAAGGATTCCCTTTCAGTCATTTCTGATGCTTTGCATTTCCTCCATCAATTGCTAGCCATGGAGTTGTACATCGCCTTGAGGAGCCGCAGTAGATGGGCCTGCTTGAGTGGATGATGAAGGCCCGGCATGGTAAGGAAGATTCTTCAATGTCTTCTTGGTGCTCTCTGGTTTGTGCTCCTTTTTGCTGCACCAGGATTTGCTCAAGCACTGCTCGGGTCTTTCAAGTGAATGCGGCAGAGGACTGGTGACAGTGATAATGTCAGTCTTGGGAATAAGCTGGGGAGCCTCTCCTTGGGTGTTGACTCCATAAAATTCAAAGATCCTAGTCAACAACCTGGGAAAACCAAAACATGTTTCCTGGAACCCGAGCTTGCGCAATAGTGCGCATATAACTGATTATGATACTGGGCAAAAGAATTCGACAGAAGGTCGTTTCCTTGCCCTATTAACCATTTTATCCAAAAGATAGAGGTCGGCATTCCTAACTTCATTTTTGCTACTTCGTTTAGGCATAACGTTATGAGCAAAAATGTAAATGCAAATATGATAAATATTATCAAACCGTTTGGTATAGAGGCTGGTCCTTTCGTAATCTCCTTGGCGGGTTACTTCATCTCAGACCCCGAACTGTCTTTTGGCTTCTTGAATGTTCCAAGTTTGGTCGTCCCACTTGAATTCCTTTTTGTAGTCCACATCCATCCCCTCATTTCTACAATGTAGCATTTTCGCAATTCGGGATCTTAGCAGCACAATCCTCTTTTCCGGACTGATGTTTGTAGATAAGATGCGCTATGTCCTTCCTTGTCATCTATGTTGGCATAGAACTCGCGCACCAGGTTTGGATAGATGAGCTCGGGTAGATTGAGGATTGGTGCCCATCCCATACGTGCAAAGTGGTCACTAATGTGGAAGAATTGGTCCACATTGTTCTCCAAACTCTTCTCCTTAATCAGTTCTTATGTACTCGGGCATTATACCATTCTTTGTTCTCCAAGGATGTGAAGCGCCGAGTATCGAATTGGGGAGCTGGTTCCTTCTCTTCTGGTTGGGAAACTCGTGCTCTACCATGTCTTCGGGACATGTTTGCCTAAAAGAGAAAGAAAGTTAGCCAATGACTAAAGAAAGAATGAAAGCCCTTCGATTGATTGCATTATATTCTAATTAAGCATAAATCTTAGTGTGAATTCTAGCACCTACATCACTATCCCAAATTCTACATGCATGTTTATGAATCATCGTAATGTATTTGGTTACATGCTTGCATGATTGCCTTAAAGAAATTCTCCATTTTATCATCCATGGTTATTTTACTCATTTTTTCCCTACATATCATGCATTTTGTTCTAGATGTCCTCACTTGTTTGATTTTGTTCAAGATTGTTGCATATATGCTTCTTTGGTTGCCTTTTTTCAAATTGGGCATTGCGAGCACAATGTAGCTTAATTTAATCCTTTGTGCATGTTTACAATGTCCTTTTGTGAGTGAATTAAGCCCTAGTTTACATTCAAATGCATGTAGTAGTGATTTCAAACTTTTCCCACAAAAACTCTACTGCCATATTCACAATTCACATCATTCATGTTCCACATTACTCCATGCAAGTGTTACCCTATGCTCATACTAGTGCAAATAAGGCATTTTTATCATCAAACTTAGCATAGCATAACATAAATTCATTGCCTCAAAATTTCGCATATGAACAGTAAGTAAAATTTGAAGACTTAAATTTGAGTTGTAAGGATGAAATCTTACCTGAAATGCTATTGAAATGCTTCAATGATATGTGAGGAGTGAAAATTTGTCCACGAATGGCTTCGAATTGGCACCACAGTGAAAAGGGAGATTAGGGTTCTTAGGAAATTTCTGCGATTTTGTGCCCTTTTTCTTGAGGATTTGGTGTAAAATCCTAGTTATAACGTGTTGTTCGTGGTGCTTATGGTGAGGTTTTCTTATGAATTGGAAGTAAAAAGGGAGTAGATAGAGCTGGGGGAGAGAATTGAGAGAGTTTTGTAGAAAAGAAAGAGAAAAAGTACCTGTTTGATTGCCATGTTATTTGCCAAAATTTGCAGAGGATCCGCGGGTGAGGTCTGCGGATCATGTTCAGCGTCTGCAAATCTCTGTGCTCGTGGATCTGCCTACCCTTCTAGAACCTGATATGCAGATGGATCTGCGGATGTCACTCGCAGATCTCTGTGCTTGCGGATCCTGATGAGTCCCTAGAACAAGATATATGGACCATGGATCCGTAGATGGCACTCGCAAATCTCTACGCTCGCGGATCCTGATAAGTCCCCAGAACCAAATATGCGGACTACACGGATCTTGTCCTGCTTTTCATACTTTCAGGCTGATTTTTTGTCCATTTTATGAGCCAAGTTAACCTAGTTATGCTTCTTGTTTTTGGACAGAACGTAACAAACGTGTAAACATGTCACCAATTGTTAGAATCATGCTTTAAAGTCATCATAAACATTATCATACAGCAAGTGAGAAGTGATTAAAATGGCTGCCTTGAAAAACCTGCAACACTATGGTTTGATTTTGATCCTTAAATTCAAAGTTTTTTATTTCAAGTTTTTGATCAATCCAATACTTCAAGCATGTTTTAGTGATGGAAACAAAGTTGTTAACATGCTTTTTAAGCATCCAAAACATCAAAATTCTAAAGTTATGACCAAAATCACAAAGAATCACTTTTGAAGTTAAACAACCAAATGAATAGTTGCTTTTTCACTAAAAAGCTAAAATTGATTCTTTGCATGTTTTGGACTTCAAAATCACTTTGAACAAGTTTCAAATGATAAAACAAAGTTGCTCAAAACCAATTTATGCATCAAAAGTCCATGGATTACAAAATGAGCATCAATGTTCTTAATCAAAGTTGGCTTATGAATAGTAACTAATGGAATAGTATTTTGCACTTCCAAGAATCAAATTGGTTTCTTTGTTTTTCCAAACTAGAAAACTACTTCAAACATATTTCAAATGATAAAACAAAGATGTCCTACTATTCTAAACACATAAAACTCAAGAGATATGAAATTTGGGTATCCAACATCCAAGTTTCAACATGAATTCTTAATCATGGCATTCATTCTTCACATTAAACTTCAACTCTCCACTATATTAACAACTAACTTTAAAACCTTGCTAAACATAAAGATAATATACCAAAGCAACTTAATTTACCAAAATCATTGGGTTGTCTTCCAATGAGCGCTTTATTTATAGTCTATAGCTAGACTTTCCACCTTTTATTACTCATGTCTAGCCTCTCCTAGAGGATAATTTATTCCTTTAGGAATTAATTGACCGGCAAGGTATGCCTTCAATCTATGACCGTTCACCTTGAAGTGTTCTCCATTTTGGTTCACCAAATCTACCGCTCTATAGGAGAATACTTTAGTTACTTCAAAGGGTCTCGACCACATTGATCTCAATTTTCTTGGAAACAATTTGAGCCTTGAATTGAATAATAACACTTTTTGACCTACCTCAAATTGCTTTGGAGTTATGTGCTTGTCATGCCAAAATTTGACCTTTTTCTTGTACATCTTGGCATTTTCATATGAATTGAGTCAGAATTCCTCCAATTCACTTAACTCTAACAACCTCTTCTACCTGCAAGATTTAAATCGAAATTAATAGACTTTATGAGCCCAATATGACTTGTACTCAATTTCTACCGGTAAATGGCACGCTTTTCCAAATACTAGCCGATATGGAGACATTCCCAATGGTGTTTTATAAGCCGTTCTATATGCCCATAAAGCATCATCGAGCTTCTTTGCCCAATCTTTTCTTGATTTATTCACCGTTTTCTCCAATATGAGCTTTAACTCCCGATTGGCTAATTCGGCTTGTCCATTTGCTTGAGGATGATAAGGGCAATGAAGTTTTGTGCCTGCAACCATACTTAGACAAAAGTGAGTCAACTTGCTTATTACAAAAATGCTTACCTTCATCACTCACGATTGCCTTTGGGACTCCAAACCTTGTGAAAATGTTCTTTTTAAGGAATCTAAGTACAACTTTAGAATCATTAGTAGGTGAAGCAATGGCTTCCACCTATTTGGAAACATAATCAACTGCAACTAAGATGTACTGATTATTAAAAGAACTAGGAAATGGTCCCATAAAGTCAATTCCCCAAACATCAAATAATTCAACTTCCATGAAATGTAGTAAGTGGCATTTCTTGTTTCCTAGAGATGTTACCGGTTCTTTGACATGTATCACATTTCTTTACGTAGTCTCTAGCATCATGATACATAGAAGGCCAATAAAATCCTGATTGCCATATTTTAGCTACCGTTTTAGATGTACTAAAGTGTCCTCTAGTTTCTAAATTATGACAATGATATAAATGCCATTTACTTCATTTTCGGCCACACATCTTCTTATCATGCCATCCGCACAATGTTTGTATAAAAGTGGTTCAATCCAAAAATAACTTTTAACATCATGCATGAACTTTTTCTCTTTTATGATGATTTAAATCTTTAGGTATTACACCTCCCACTAAATAATTTACAATATCGGCTGTACCATGGTGATTGTGTAATAGCCATTACCCATTCAGTCCTAGAAAATCCTCTTTCGATTGGAACTTGATTGTTGATAGAGATGTACTCAAGTCTTGACAAGTGGTCCGCCACCGCATTTTCGGATCCCTTTTTGTCTCTAATCTCCAAGTCAAATTCTTGCAATAATAAAATCCATCTAATTAATCTTGGTTTGGCATCCTTCTTATTTAACAGATATTTTAGAGCTGTATGGTCCGTATATACAATAACTTTAGATCCTATTAGATAAGATCTAAATTTGTCTAATAGCAAAAATAACCAGCTAACAATTCTTTCTCGGTAGTTGCATAGTTAATTTGTGCATCATTCAAAACTTTGCTAGCATAAGAAATAACATGCAACTTTTTTGTCCTTTCTTTGTCCTAAAACTGCTCCAACCAGCATAGTCACTTGCATCACACATCAATTCAAATGGTAGTGACCAATCCGGTGAAGTAATAATAGGAGCTGACACTAATTCTTTCTTCAATCTTTTGAAAGCATCCAAACACCTGTCATCAAAATCAAAAGGGGTTCCTTTGCATAATAAATCACACAATGGCTTTGCTATTTTGGAGAAATCTTTGATGAATCTCTTATAGAATGCCTGCGTGTCCAAGAAAACTTCGTCTCCCTTTTATGTTGGTGGGGGCATTTGTTCAATTGTTTCAATTTTAGCTTTATCTACTTCAATTCTCTTGATGAAAATTTTATGCCCCAAAACAATGCCTTCTCTGACCATGAAATGACATTTTTCCCAATTAAGAATAAGGTTAGTTTCTTCACACCTTTGCAAAACTAGTTCAAGATTATGCAAACATTTATCATAAGATGAACCAAGCACAGAAAAATCGTCCATGAAGTATTTTCATAATCTTTTCAATATAATCCAAAAATAAGGCCATCATCAAACGTTGAAAGGTGGCGGGTGCATTACACAAACCAAATGGCATTCTTCTAAATGCAAATGTACCATACGGACATGTAGAAGTTGTCTTTTCTTGGTCCTTCGGGTGCTGTGGCAATTTGATTATAACTGGAATAACCATCAAGAAAATAATAATACTCATGTCCCGCTATTCTTTCTAACATTTGATCAAGAAATGGTAAAGATAAGTGGTCTTTTCTAGTTGCAACATTTAACTTTCTATAATCTATACACACTCTCCAACCAGTTACAATTCTAGATGGAATTTGTTCATCATTTTTCCCCGTTATGATAGTCATTCTACCTTTTTTAGGTACCACATGTATAGGACTTATCCAAGCACTATTAGAGATAGGATAGATGATACATGTATCTAGCCATTTGAGAATTTCTTTTCTTACCACCTCTTTCATGTTTGGATTAAGTCGCCTTTGCATTTCTACAACCAGTTTGCAATTTTCTTCCAATCGAATACGGTGCATACATACGAAGGGACTTATTTCCTTTTAAGTCAGAAATAGTACATCCAATGGCTTTTTCATGCTACCTTAGAACCCTTAATAATTTGTCTAGCTATTCACGATCAAGGTTAGCATTAACAATCACAGGTAATGTTTCATTTTCTTCAAGAAATTCATACCTGAGGTGGCTAGGAAGTGGTTTAAGCTCCAATTTTGGTGCTTGCTCGATTGAAGTCAGTAGAAACTCCTTGCTTGGTCCAAGGCCCTCAAAGACTTCTTTCGTTTTGTAAGGCACTTGAGCATTCAAGTAATTTGCTACTTCTTCAATTTCTTCATTCTCCTCAATGAATTTTCCTGCCAAAGACAAACACAATTCTAGAGGATCATCTCCAAGATAGACTTGTGTGTCCTCTTGGATTGATTCCTCTTCCGTTATTATTGAATAAGACTTGATTAGTGAAAGATGAAATCTTTCTATTTCATTCAAATTAAACTCTACTTCCTCATCTCCCACTTGAAATTTGAGCTTTCCATTTTTGACATCAATAATAGTACCTGCAATAGCTAAGAATGGTCTATCAAGAATAATTGGCATAGAGATATCTTCCTCCATATCTAACACTACAAAATCCACCGGAATGTAAAATTTTTGTACTTTAATCAAAACATTATCTAGCATTCCTAATGGATGTCTAATAGACCTATTCCGCTAATTGCAAGGTAATATTAGTACATTTAAGCTCATTCAATCCTAATTGTCTGGCAACCGATAAAGGAATTAATGAAACACTAGCCCCAAATCGCACAAAGCTTTTGAAAAATCAACCTTACCAATTGTACATGCAATTGAAAAGTTACCTAGATCTTTCAACTAGGGAGGCAACTTATTTTGAATTCTTGCACTACATTCCTCCATCAAAGCAATGGTTTCATAATCATGCAACCTTCTCTTCCATGACATCAAGTCTTTCAGAAATTTTGCATATTTTGAAACTTGCAAAATATAATCTACAAAAGGAACTGTTAATGTGAAGTTGCTTAAGACCCTTGGCAAACCTTTCAAACTCTCTATCTAGTTTTTCATTTTTCAATCTTTGTGGGAATGGAACCTTAGGTGGAATAGGAACATATTTAATGGATTCATTTTGTTCTTTTTCCTCATGTTCTATTCCTTTTTCATTTTCTTCCTTATTTTCCTCAATTTCTTTTCCTTTCTCAACACTTGGTTCATTTAACTCTTTTCCACTTGTAAGGGTAATTGCTTGAACATGTTCTCTAGGATTTATTTCTATTTTGCTTGGCAATTTCCCCGGATTCCTAGTGTTCATATTTTTCGCTAATTGCCCTATTTAGAAGTCAAGCTCTCTAAATCTTGTATCCATTTTTCCTTCTAACTTTCTTAACCTTTTAGAATTTTCTACATCATGTTTATGAAATCTTTCATGAGTATCAGTAAAAAAATTTTCCATTGCTACGTCCAAAGAAGATTTAGATTCAGAAGCATTATTAATGTGAAGGAAAACCTGGTGAATTAGCAGGTCTTTGTTCTTTCCACCCAAAATTAGGGTGATTTCTCCATCTCTGATTATAAGTATTAGAATAAGGATTACTTTGGAATGGACGATTGTAATTGTTAACATATTGTACTTCTCATAACACTCATTTGCATCATGATTTCCACCACAAGTAGTATAACACTGCAACATTTACACTAGAACTAGAACCATTCGACTTGTTAAGCATATTAAAAACGGAATCAACTTTAGCACTTAACATTACTAATGGCATCCAGTTCATACATACCTGCAACTTTTTTAGAGTTACCTCTTTCATTGGCCCACTGATAGTGATTAGCTGTCATATCTTCAATCAGATTTTGAGCTTCTTCGGCCAATTTTTCCATAAGTGCTCCACCTGCAGCTGCATCAATATTTATCTTTGTAGGGTAATTAAGTCCATTATAAAATGTTTGTACAATTAACTAGTTCGGGAGGCCATGGTGAGGGCATCTTCTTAATAGTTCTTTGAATCTTTCTCATGCCTCGTATAATGATTCTCCTTTGCTTTGGGTAAAACTGGCTATGTCCATTCTCAATCGTGCAGTTTTCCCTGGTGGGAAGTATTTTTTCAAGAATGCTCGGTATAATTCAGTCCAAGTTGTGAAAGTATTAGGTGCATATGAATCAAGCCATTGTTTTGCTTTGTCCCTTAGTGAAAATGGAAATAATCTTAGCTTAATTGCATTATCCATTACTCCATTATATTTAACTGTATCACATATTTGCAAAAAGCTAGCCAAATGTGAGTTGAGATCTTCCATTGCATTACCTCCGAATTGTTCTTCTCTTAGCATTTGGATTAAGGCCGGTTTGAGTTCAAAATTATTGGTATTTATCGGTGGTCGTGCAATGCTTGTTTGAGAACCGGTGTTATCCGGTAAAGCATAATCACGTAAAATTTTAGGATTTACCTCTGCCATGGTGTTTCTTGGTGATCTTACCTCTGAAGTATCTCCTATTGCTTCTTCCACTTTTACTTGATTTTGAGCTTGTCTCCTAGCCCTCCTTGTGGTTCTTTCGATTTTCAGATCAAATGACACCAATACCCTTAAAGATCTATGCATGCACTGCAATAACAAGAGACCAAAATAACTAATAGAATAAGGTAAGCTTAGATTAATAAATTTGATTTTTACTCTAATATTGCCGTGGTTCCCTTGCAACAGCGCCAAAAACTTGACGTGGTGTAGATTAGGTCTAGAAAATCAAGTCAAATGTACACACAAAAGTCAAGTAATAAAACCTAATATCTCAACTTTTACTGCGAGTATACAGGTTGTTGTAGTATATAGGAAATTAGGGTCGAATCCCACAAGGAACCAACAAAATGCAATTACTAGAGTTTTATCACTTTCTTTATTATCTAAGCAATGATTAATTTGAACAAGTTTGGGTTGTTAGAATCTAATTACTAAGAAACACTTGTAGGAATGCAAGAATTCTTGTAAGAAAATAATTATGAATAAATTCTATGGTAATGAATCCACTAATGATCTAGATTAAGGTGTAGAGATTAACACTTGCCAATTTGAACTTACCTTGTTGAGGAATGCAATTCCATTTGTATCAAAACTTGTTTTTACAATGAAATGATTCAACCTACCTACTACCATGATAGATTTGTTTTAGTATGCATGAATTGCTTCATTAAGTCCTCATAAGCATAACATTATTTCCATGTGTTAGTATTTAAGCTCAATCATTCATTTTCTATTATTAAGAACAAACTCAATTGAATCCTAATAACTAAGATACTTTGCATGTGATGGCCTTTCATATACAAAGGTTAAAACTTGAATAACTAACAAAACAAGAGCAAGAAATGGCAAGTTTAATCAACCACATGCCTTAATATTGATGCATTAGTTTCATCAAAAACCCTAGAAATAGGAATTTAGATCAACATAGTTATCTCCAAATCAAAACATATGAGTTGAAAACAACTAGCCATAGCAATCAAGTTAAATGAATGATATAAAGTTAAAGAAAGCTTATTCAATATAGAAATTGATGTGCGCATGGTTGCATAGCCAAGAAAGTCTTGGATTTCAGGTATGCAACTTGTTGAACTCAAAACCTCGTTTGATTCGTGAACCAAGGAACCCTTGACGTGGAGTTGTTTTGCCTTGAATCTTCCCTTGAAGATGAGCATGCCTACGGAACAACTAGACTAAACCAAGTTGAGCGAGTTCAATCGTCTAACCTAATTAGCTCTAAAGACTTGATCAAAAACTCAAAAAAACTCTAAGCGAAGTTGGTGGTCGCCACAAGCAAGCTTGATAAGACCGAGAGTAGTTCTTAATCAACAAAGAACCAAGAAAATTCTCAAAGAGAACACACAATATTTCTAAAAGTTCTTGTTCAAAATCGTATGAACAGTAACATGCCTATTTATAGGCTTACAAAGAAAAGTCTAGAAGCTTAAAATAAAGTAAACTACTAAAACTAGTTGTAACCTATCATAATTAGGTAATTAACTAAAAGTTACAACTTGTAAGACTTAGAAAACTTGACAAAAACATAAAAATTCGTCCAAGGCTTGATCATGGGCTGGACATCCCTCCATAAGATCCATTGGGCCTCCATTTAGCAACTTCAAGGGCCCTCCAAGAAAGTCCAAGTGACCAGCCCCTTGTAAGATTCTTTTGGACAGCTTAATATCTTCTTTTGGGCCTTCTTTGTAGATGAACTTGATCCACAACCAATGCTTGAATCCTTGGCCCAATGTGATAGCTTGAACATTGCAAATTTCAAGCTTGTGACTAAATTCAAAATCATGTAACTTTACAATCCAGCGACCATGTTCAAACATTCCATGTATGATTATCACTTCTTCAATTTCTTCTTGATCCATATAAACGGTCTCTTCAAGTCTACCAAGTATAAGTCCAAGTCCAACAAATGTATGCGCTCCTTGGATCACATCAGAAATGGCTTCAAGAACTTGTATTTCTTCCACAAGAGTTGCTATAAGGGTTTTTTAATAAGAAACTCTCTTAAACTCACAATATCTCTATTATGACTTAGGAGAATTTTAGCAATTCTCTACAAATTCTCTATCTTTGCATCCCTCAAACTCTTTACAAATAACTTCTATTTATAGACATGGATCCTACAAGTCACTTTCCAACTTGCAATTACATTCAGTGAATTGGAATGATGAAGATCCTAGTTGAAGGTCTTCTTGGGCATAAAAGTCTTCATTTGTACTCCCAATGCAATCTTCAAGTTGCAGAACTTGTATGCAGTTAAAAGGTCTGCAAAAATAGTTAAAGGATGAAGCAAGTTGCAATAGCCAAAATTTGGAGGGTCGGTGACAATCCGTAGATGGCAATACGTGGATGGTCATCCATGGATCGTCATTCGTTGATGTGCGCACGGTTGCGTTGCCAAGAAAGTCTTGGATTTCAGGTATACAACTCGTTGAACTCAAGACGTCGTTCAATTCATGAACCAAGGAACCCTTGACGTGGAGTTGTTTTGCCTTGAAGATGAGCACGCCTAAGAACAACTAGAATTAGACCAAGTTGAGCGAGTTCAATCGTCTAACCTAATTAGCTCTAAAGACTTGATCAAAAATACAAGAAAAACTCTAAGCGAAGTTGGTGGTCGCCATAAGCAAGCTTGATAAGACCAAGAGTAGTTCTTAATTGACAAAGAACCAAGAAAATTCTCACAATAGAGAAAACACACAATTTTTCTGAATAATTCTTGTTCAAAATTAGTAACTATTGAGAGGCCTATAAATAGGCTTACATAGAACATTCTAGACTTGAAGATTTAAGCAACTTCTAAGTCTATACCTAAACTAATAATAATACTTAGCTAAAAACACAAATATGGAAGAATTCTAATAAGTTAAACTAACTAAAAACATAATAGCTATAAAATTCGTCCAAAATCACATCATGGGCTAGACATCCTTCATTAAGCTCCATTGGGCCACCATTTAGCAACTTCAATGGCCCTCCAAGCAAGTCCAAGTGACCAGCCCCTTATGAGATTGTTTTTGGACAACTTAGCAATTTCTTTTGGGCCTTCTTTGTAGATGAATTTGATCCACAACCAATACTTCACTCCTTGGCCCAATGTGCTCATATAAACAAAGTGAATTTCAAGCTTGCAAATAAGCTCAAACTCATGTAACTTGACAATCCAGCCACCATGTTCAAATGTTTCATCCTTGATTATCACATGCATAAGCTCTTCTTGATCCATATAAATGGCATCTTCAAGTCCACCAAGTATAAGTCCAAGTCCAACAAATGTATGCGCTCCTTGGATCACATCAATCCCTCCTTCCTCGAAAAGATTCGTCCTCGAATCTTCTACATCATATAAAAGATCATAAGTAACTAGAGGAATGATAAATAAGCAAGTATAACCATCAAGAATATTAAGCACACTAAAATCGGATGGCATATTGAAAGAATAAACACGACTAGATAAAGACTCATTACTTTTGCAATATGAAATAAAATAAAACTCAAAAACACACACAAAAGATGCAAAGATAAATTGAAGTTTAAGAGCAACAAACATGTCTAGATGAATATTATCCTTAAAAACATGCAAAAGAATGAACACATGAAGGCTATTAACAAGAAAAACATGAGGTTCAGCACCTATATATCTAAGAATATAGTCAAAATAACACTCACTAACAAGATAAAAATCATGATCAAATAAAGATGTATGACAAGAATCTAAGTAGAAATTACTAACTACAAGTAAGTGTAGAAAACGTGAATCATGTAGATAACATGCAATAATTCTGAATGAACTATGCAAAATAAACCCTAGAACATGGAAAATATTATCATTCAACTCACTAGAATAATTCAAACGATGTAACAAAAACACATATATATTGTCACAAACTACAACACTAGAACATTTAAAATGAACTAACTTATGACATAAACGAATTTTAGAGGTAAAACACTTAAGATAAACACATTGAAAATCATTTATATGACTCCCTATAATTCATGTATAAGGACAACACAAAACATAAACACTTACCACTAACTAGAACAACAAAATGACTTACATGATGCAATATAGACTCAAGAATCTGAAAATTATCAAAAACTAAATCACCAAAACGTATAGGGCAGCATGTATAAACAAATACAAGATCCCTAATACAAGTATTATGGCATGGAAAATCACATAAAACATGTTGAAATTCGTCCAAACATTGATGCAAAAACATAGGAGAACTTCTAAGACAGATTGCACTAGATGAAGTAAAACAACTTAGATGCAAAACATAACTACCTACCCTAATAGAATAAACACATAAGATAGAATTAAGATGCAATTTAAAGCTATTAAAATATAAAAAATTATGCCACAAATCAGTTGGATTCATCAAACTATTTGAACTTGCGCTTGAACAATGTTGTAATTCCTTCTCCACGATTTGATGCTTTTTGCTCATTGAAGGAATCTGAACATTAAGACAACAAGTATGTGGCATTTTTCCTTGAGTATTAGCCTGCAATAACACCACAAAAACACTAGGAAAAGAATGGTTAAGAGAGTTAGCAAAATACACTTCTTCTTTGGAGTACATGGACATAAGAGTTAGAAGCATAACACTCTTGCTCTTTTCTCTCTTCTCACTATCTTGGATGGCTATTGCTTTCTCCTTAGTTATGCCACTTTGCACCCCTTCAAGGTTAGTTTGTGATTTTGCTTCTTCATTGGTGCATACGCCACTTGCTAGTTGGCTTTGTTCCTCCCTTGCTTTGAAGTCTTTTGCAATCCTCACTTGGTCAGCATGTGCTTCAGATGGTGCAATAGAACCCAAAGTCACCTTTCGTCCATTCCACATGAAAGAGTACCTATTTTTAAAGCCATCATAGGTCACCCTCCTATCGAATTGCCATAGGACGCCCAAGAAGAATATGGCATGCTTGCATAGGAACCACATCACACCATACTTCATCCTTGTACTTGTTGATGGAGAATGGCACCAACACTTGCTTGGTCACCTTCATGTCTCCAGTTTCAAGCTAACCAATGCAATGTATATGGCTTGGGATGTCTCTTTGTTTCAAGCCCCTAATTTATCTACAAACAAAGTAGAAGCAACATTAGTACATGAACCACTATCAATAATCATGCTACATACCTTGTTTTGCACGGTACACCTAGTGTGGAAGATATGATCTCTTTGAATGTTCTCCTCATCCTCCATAGGTGCAACACTAAGTGCTCTTCTAGTCAATAGAACCTCTCCATGGTCACCTCCCCAAGGAGCTTCCTCATCATTACTTCCTCCCTCCAATGGAGGCATCTCCTCATAGATCTCATCTCTCATAATAGGCATCTTTCTCTCAAAATCACCAACAATGGCTTCCCTAAGCAATTTAAGATCATTATTTGCCTCTTGTGGAGTCGCCATTATGCCTTAAAAACCTGCAAGAAAAATAGTTAAAAATAACAAAGAAAATAGACAAGAATATGTGAAACACTCCCTTAGTGTTTGGCACTCGATTCCCTCAAGTAGATTGGCTTTTACCCTCAAATGAGCTCACAACTAAGCCTTTTTCCACTCAAAGAATCTTCTTGTAGGCTCTTTGATGAAGAACCAGCTCAATCAATCCCACCAAGGACCTATAGCAACCTCAACTTGTAAAGAGTAAACGTAGAGGCCAAGAAAAATTAGCTTAGAGTGTTTTTGATCAAGAGAATAAATCAAAGAATGGATAAGAATCAAGAATTAGACACAAAATAGACACCCTAATGTGTGGTATAAATGTGTAAAAATCTTGATTTTTAATGTTCTCTTGAAAAATAATAATATTCTTGTGCAAAAAGTAAAACTCCAACAGTCCAATTCACTTTCCAAAATGAATTCTTGAACAATTGGCAACTAAAACCAAGCACAACTAATTTGGAAACAATAAAACACGCCCCAAACACTCCTTCCAAGTCTGAAAACTCGGCCAACAGCCTCCCCTAGTGTAAATGAAGAAAAAAGGAAACAAGAACCACCACTTGCCAAGAAGAAAAGGAAACTACTTGTTTTTTGTAGAATTAGTTTTCAAATCCCCTTTCTAACTACTTTCCCTCACCAATTGGTTTCCCAAAGCCAATAACTTCTACATAAACCAAACTAACACCCTTTTAACCCCTTCTAAACACCAGAATTTCTGCAAAAATCGCAGCCAAAATTTTTGTCCAAAATTAAAACGAATTTCAGCAACTAGTATGCAAGAAAACCTATCAAAACCCTAGTTTATGAAGAAGACCCTTTGACCAACACTTCAAGGCTTCAAGATCTTCAAGATTTAACCAGAAAACTTCAAGAATCAGCCAAACACTTCAAGAAATCAGTCCAGAAAATCCCCAGCAACTCACAAACTTCAAGAACTCAACTTTCAAACAAGAAGTGCAAGAAACTATCAAGAACTTCAAGATACTTATCAAGAACTTTCAGAACTATCAAGAATTTCAAGAAAGCTCAAGAACTTGTTCAAGAACCTCAAGAAATTGAACAAAAAAATTCCAGAAATTCAAGAACTCAAGAAACGATTTTCGGCTAGCTTGAAGAACTTCAAGAACTTGACAAGTGCAAGAACTTCAAGATTTGTATCAAGAACACCAAGAAACTTCAAGAAACTTTGAATAAATGATTGTGCACGGTTTTTTCTTTGATGTGCACTCCTTTTTATTCTCTTTTTCCTTCTTTTTCTTTGTGCTTTTGGCTTTTTCTTTTAGCACACAATCTGCCTCTTTTTTTATTTTTTTTAAAAACGATTTTTCTGCCTTTTTTTTTTTTACATCAAGAACAACACAAGAACGACTCAAAACTTCAAGAAAGTTGATTTGTGAATGTCTTAAGTTCAGGAATCTTTTTTTACTTGATAGTTTTTTACACAAGAAAATCAAGAAGACACCAAAAACAAGTCAAGATTCAAAAAATACCACACAAGACCTAGAATTCTTGATTGAGAAGCAATCAAGAACGACTCTAAACAAACCTAGGGCACGATTTTTAACAAAGAAAGCAACGAAACAATTATGGCAGAATTTTTTTTTTCAAGAAACGAAAGTAAAAAGACACAAGAAAACAACTTGTTGTCCAAGCTCGAAGCTCTTTGACAACTGACTCAAAGAAAGAAAAATAAATAAAACAAAAGTTGCTTAACCAGGCTCGAAGCTCTTTGATAAACAACAAAAAAGAAAAAAGGGATATATCCGAATTTTTCCAAAGGAAAAATTGGATTGGAAAAACCTGAAAAAATCCAAGAAGATGGCTCTGATACCACTTGATGTGCGCACGGTTGCGTTGCCAAGAAAGTCTTGGATTTCAGGTATGCAACTCGTTGAACTCAAGACCTCGTTTGATTCGTGAACCAAGGAACCCTTGACGTGGAGTTGTTTTGCCTTGAATCTTCCCTTGAAGATGAGCACGCCTAAGAACAACTAGACTTAGACCAAGTTGAGCGAGTTCAATCGTCTAACCTAATTAGCTCTAAAGACTTGATCAAAAACACAAGAAAAACTCTAAGCGAAGTTGGTGGTCGCCATAAGCAAGCTTGATAAGACCAAGAGTAGTTCTTAATTGACAAAGAACCAAGAAAATTCTCACAATAGAGAAAACACACAATTTTTCTGAATAATTCTTGTTCAAAATTAGTAACTATTGAGAGGCCTATAAATAGGCTTACATAGAACATTCTAGACTTGAAGATTTAAGCAACTTCTAAGTCTATACCTAAACTAATAACTAATACTTAGCTAAAAACACAAATATAAAGAATTCTAATAAGTTAAACTAACTAAAAACATAAAAGCTATAAAATTCGTCCAAAATCACATCATGGGTTAGACATCCTTCATTAAGCTCCATTGGGCCTCCATTTAGCAACTTCAATGGCCCTCCAAGCAAGTCCAAGTAACCAGCCCCTTATGAGATTGTTTTTGGACAACTTAGCAATTTCTTTTGGGCCTTCTTTGTAGATGAATTTGATCCACAACCAATACTTCACTTCTTGGCCCAATGTGCTCGTATAAACAAAGTGAATTTCAAGCTTGCAAATAAGCTACAAACTCATGTAACTTGACAATCCAGCCACCATGTTCAAATGTTCCATCCTTGATTATCACATGCATAAGCTCTTCTTGATCCATATAAATGGCCTCTTCAAGTCCACCAAGTATAAGTCCAAGTCCAACAAATGTATGCGCTCCTTGGATCACATCATTTGCGGATCGTGTATCTTGGGCCCACTTATGTAAATTTTTATTGAGTTGTCACTTCAAGTGTCCTGATCCTTTTTCATGCATTTCCTCAAATTTTTCCTGATTTTTCTAATTTTTCACATTTTGCTCATTTAATCTTCCAATAATTCTTCACTTCATTTAGTTTACTTCATCACTTTGATCTTGTCCTTACTTGACTTTCTTTGAGATTAAGTGTGAAGAATTTGCAAAAATAAATAAAAGTTTGTGCATTAAATACTCAAAATAATAGTTTTATAGGCAAAACCGTAATTCTTGGAAAATAAACCCTAATTAATGAAAATATGTTATTTAAAATCAAAAAAGTATGATAGTTTTACTAAGAATATACTAAAAATACCAACTAACATATATACTAATCTTGGCAAATTTTTCACTTATCAGATTTCATAATTTAGCCTTTGTATGTTTATGCCAAGGTACCTTAACATGTTCTTTTTTGTTTTAAGCACTTGTACCGGGTCTTCAAGAGGTATCCCTATTACTCGTTAGTTTCTCTTTACCTGCTCTAACGTGCTCCAATATGATTTTTATGCATATTTTTTATGTATTTCTTATTTTTACATTCTTTTACATATTTATTCATTTTATTTTATTTAATTTTGAATTTTATTATTTTAGCATAAAGTGTAATATTTTTGTATTTAGCCAACCAATGTAACAGTTAGATTACATTTATTATATTTGTTACAAATATTTGTGTATTTAGATAGCAAGTGTAATACATATATCATTTTCAATTTTTTCCCCTTAAGTTGTAAGCTAAATCCCCCAGTGTAATAGTTAAGGTTTATGTGCTTTTTGCATACCTATGTGCTTACTTGATTTTATTGCTTTCCTTTTGATTTTTGTATTTAGATATTATGTTTACGTGTTATGTGCTCCTATGTGTTCTTATATGCCTCATATGTTTATTTTCTTTTAATTCACATTTTACTATTTTAATTCATGTTTTACCAGTTTTATTCTTCCGTTGCCACCCTAGTCCAACACTAGTCGTGGTTTTCTTGTTTCTCTGCTAGTCCAACACTAGTGGGGGATTCCTAGAAATGGCTAGTCTAATGCTAGACCCTTAGGTCATTTTAGTGATAATTTCACTCGCGTGCATTTCATCTCATTTCACACACATTTTCTTTTTTAGAAATTTTCATATTTGCATGATTTTATTGGTATATATTTCATCATCATCATCATCATCATCATCATCATTATTATTATTATTATTATTATCTATTTTTAGCATTTTGACAGTGCATGACATCTAGGTTGCCTTTCTCCTAGAAGTTAGGTCATTTTCTGTGCTCCGACTAGGAATAGTCATCTACTCACGTGGGAAGCGGTGGATTGACAGGTTGTTCCCCCCTCCGTGAGTAGAAAAATATTAGTCATGAGTTATTAGTCCCTCGTACTTGTTATGTGGCATTCCCTATTTTCTTTGACACTTACTATCTATATTTTTTTTTTGTCAAACCCTGTACATGGGGAGGGATGCCAGCCCCAATTTTATTAAATAATAAACAAGTTAAAATAAATATAAAATTAGAGGGGGGCCAAACCTAACCTCCATGTAAAAAATGCAGAAGGAAATAAGGAGTACTGCTCCCTTACAGTTAAAGAAAACATAAAAAAGGAGTACTATTTCCTTACATTAGAATGCCTTAATGAAAGAAAACTAGTTTTATCTAAAGAAACTAAATTTTTAACAGCATTACGAAGCTGAGATTGATTGAACACATGAAAATGTGAAGTTGGAAAGGTGGAAAACTTATTAGCAACCGTATTAGCCTGGCAAAACAGATGTGATATAGAGGCCCTCAAGAGATGCATCAATTTACGAATCTGAATAATGGCAAAGCATAACTTCCACCCACCCATCTGATGACTCTGTAATAAGCCAACTAAAGATTGGGAATCCACCTCAACAAGGACATTCTCCAAACCCTGTTCTGATACCAATTGCAAACCAGTAAGTAAAGCTTTGCTTCAGCCAGAAAAACATCAAGGCCACCAAATTCTTTATAAAAAGCAAAGACCACTGATCCATTTGAGTCCCTAAGAACCCCGCCCCCTGATGCTTTGAGGTTAGAGATAGAAGCATTAGTGTTAAGCTTATTGTCGCGTCCGAAAAATCGTGGGCAAAGGGGTACTAGTGGAGTCGTTGACTGTCGTGTCCCGAAAAGGACGGTTCGGTCCGAGATTCCTTTTGAAAAGATAGATTTTTGAAAAATGGTGCGTATGTGATAAATTGGATTTTTATTGAAAAAAGTGTATCTTAAGAAAAAATAGTATTTTAAAAGAATACAAGGCCGGGACTAAAAGTGCGACGAATTTGGCCAACTAATTTTTGAAAAAGGGTTTTATTTTAAAAAATAGAGTCGCCACTTGGTACTGAGTTAGGGTGTACTAAGTCACCCGAAAAATCGTTTAACACAAAAAAACAAAAAAAATTAAAAAATTAAAAAATAAAAAATAAAAATTTTTAGAAAAATCATTTAAAACCCTTTTTCGGCTCCGGTCTACGAAAAACGAGAGAAAAAGGTTCGGGAGTCACATTTGAAGAAAGGGAAGGCAAAGGCTTGCGTCTAAGGCACCCTTTCAACCTAGCCGAAGATAGTTGCGAAGCTTAATCAAAATTTCCTAAATTAACCCTAAGTTCTATCGCATTTGGATGTATCTAAATGAATGCAAATCCTAAGTCTAAATGTGAATAGTGGGAGGGTCGAAATGTTCCGTCGAGGCTTGGTCAGAATTATCGCATTAATTGGGAAATCCGAGTCGAGACCTCGAGAGAGTCACGAGTCTATGCAAAATGAAATGCAAAAAGAAAAGAAAATAATAATATATAGTAAGTGAAGAAAGAAGGTGGGCATGCAACATGATGGGTACGAGGGACTAATATCTCGTGACTGAATGTTTCTACTCACGGAGGAGGGAAACGGCATGTACACCACCGCTTCCCACGTGAGTAGACGACTATTTTTAGTCGAATCACACAAATGTCCTAAATTCTAAATGAGATGCAACCTAGATGTCATGCACTTGAAGATGTGTCAAAATAAATAAATAAAAGTAATAATAATAATAAAAATCATGCAAAATGGAAAGAAAACTAGAAATGTGTGAAGTGAGATGTAAAAATGCACACGAGTGCACTTAACACTAAAATGTCCTAAGGGTCTAGCGTTGGACTAGCCCGTTCTAAAAAGTCCCATTAGCATTGGACTAGCAGGAAACGAATGAAACCACAACTAGCGTTGGACTAGTGTGGTGACGGAATAACATAAAACATAAATTTAAATAATAATAATAAAGCGTGAATTAAAAGCAAATTAAACACATGAAGACATATAAAGTCAAGTAGGAGCACATAACACATAAGCATGATATCTAGATGTAAAATCCTAATGAAAGCAGTAAAACAAATAAGCACGTATGCACGCAAAAGTAAATAAAACCTAACTATTACACCGGGGGGCTTAATTTACAATTTAAAGGGGGAAACTAAAAATGCTTTATCTATTACACTTTCTATCTAATTACACAATTCTTGCTAAAATATGAGAAAAATAACCTAACTATTACATTAACTAGCTAAATGCAAAATATTATATTTTTCAAAATAATAAAAATCCAAAACTAAACAAATTAACTACGTGAATACGCAACAAGTATATAAAATAAAAAATAAACAAATAATAATGCAAATAATGTATAAAATCACATTGGAGCATATTGGAGCACATAAAGAAAATTTAACAAGTAGTAGGAATACCTTTTCGAAGGCTTGGTACAAATGCTTAAGAAAATGAACACACGAGTCACGGTATCGCGATATAAATAAGTAAAAATGTGAAATATAAAAATATTGACAAATTGGAGTAAAATTATAAATCTTAGCAAATTAGGGGCACAAATTGCAAATTAAGCAAATATGGGACTCAATTGTAAAACTAGAACTAAGTAAGGGACATTAATGGAATTTTCAGCAACTAAGGGGCACAAACATAAATCAATACGGACCTAATTGAAAACAATTAAACAATGAGGGGGCAATCTATAATTAAAAGGACTTAATAAAATAAATTAAATTAAAATGAAATAAAATCACTCTAATTTAGAGAAACTACTCTAAATGAGTTCATTGTAAAAAATACAAATAAAATAAAAATAAAAAAATAAAAGAGTTTAGGAGGTAAATAAAATATATTAAAATGAGCACTAAACTAGAATACAAAAATAAAATGTGTGTTAAGATAAAAGTTAAATTAAACTAATTAAACATAATTAACTATTAACTCAAAACTAAATCAGAATTAAAACTCAATTACACATTTTTTATTAGATTAAACCAATACAAAAAGCAAAAATAAATAAGATCAATAAAATACCCCACCCCCTCCATCGTCTTCTCTCTCTCTCTGTGTTCTTTCCCGATTTCTTCTCTCCCTTCTCTCTTCTCTCTCTGTCTTTCAATTTCTTCTCCTTCTGTTTCTTTTGATTTCTTTCTCTTCTACTTCTATTCCTCTCTGCTCTTTGTTCACTCTTCCTATATCTCCCTTTCCGTTCTTCTTCAAACCTATTAATTGCTGCTCTCTCTGATCTCGTTCCTTCTTCCTCTCTCACTTCGTCGTTTCTCTCTTCTCTCTTGTCTGATTACTCATCCCTCTCTCACAGCACTGACTTGCTCTCTCTCTCCCTGCCAGCTTTCTTTCTCTCTTTCAGTGTTTCCTTTTGCCGAAATCTCTTCCTTTTCTCTCTCAATTTTTCTGTTTTCTTTTGCTTTCTCGCTTGCTTCCCTTCTCTGATTTTTCCAGTTTCTCTCTTTGTTCTCTCTAGTTTTGTCTTTTACTCTCTAGCTCTTTCTTTTCCCCAGATTCTTTCTTCTTGAATTCTCTCTTCTCTCGTTCGTCTCTGCTTCCTCTCTTCGTCTTTTCCAGAAGCAGTGGAGTGAATTTCCTAGCTAATTTCTTTCTTGAAGCAAGGGGAGATGTGAGTAGAGTGGTAGAGCGTATGGTTGCTAAGGGACCTATAGTAGCGGTAGATTTGTCCAGAGGTGGTGTTTTCAGTGACTTGGGTAGTGACGCATCTTGCTGTAGGGTGGGGGGAATTGAAATTTGCTGGGTTTGGGATGCTAGAATTGATATTGATTTTGTAGAAATTGTGATGATTGTGGTCTGGGTTGGACTGATTGAGGGGTGATTTGCGATGGAGCCTGAGGTATCAATTTGGGGGCTGGTTTTGATGAGTTGTAATTGGTTAATTTGGGTCTGTTTGTTATTGTTTTGTGCAGGTTTTGTAAATGGCGGTGGAGCTACTGAAGACTTGGCCAGGGGCTGGGGTTGTTTGCAGGGGAGAGTTGCGGTTCACGTGGTGGTTTTGAAGTCACAGGTGGTGGTGCTTTGGTGGTATAGAGGGAACAGATTTGGAATCAATTTGTGGTGGTGAAAATTTTGGGATTCTGATGCTGCTAATTGAGGGTTTGCTGGTCTTTGGGCAGTTTTATTTAGCTCTGTCTGTGTGTGTGTGTGTGTATGAATGTCTGAATTGTGCGTTTGTGTTTTGTATCCTGTATTTTGTTGGTTTGCTGATTCAATTTGATGGTGTTGGGTTTTCTTGAGTCTGGGTTGGTGGTTTTTGCAGGTTAGTGAAATGGGGAGTGGTGGTGAGTTGAGCGAGAGAGGTCTGGAGCTGTAATTGGTCTGTGGTAGCTTCTGGTTGTTTGTGGTTGCTGACAGTGGAGGGCGTGAGTGATGGGGTGGTGATTGGTGTTGGTAGAGTGCTGATTTGAAGCTTGGTTCATCAGTGGGTTGGGTGAATTTGGGGTCGTTTGATTGTTGTTTGGAAAAGGGCTGTGAGTTGCAGGTGATTGTTGGGTGGAGGTAAAACTGATAAAGAAAATAAGAAGTTGAGGGAGGCGGTGGTTAAAGGTGGGGCTTTTGGGGTGGTTCAGGTGGTGGTTGTAGGTGGTAAGAGAGACAGAAACGGTGAGAGAGAAAGAGACGGTGAGAGGAAGGAAGGAAGAGGTGGAGATACAGAAAGAACGGTGAAGAAATGGACCAAGGAAGTAAAACAGAAACCCAAGGAACACAAACCCAGAAAATAAAAATCCAAGAACGAAACCAATTCAAGGAAAAACTCACATAAATGAACAAAAACAATTAGATAACTAAATGAAACTAATGGATCAAAAGTAGAAAGTAAGAACTTACCTTTTAACTTGAAGAAAGGATGGAACACTGAATCTGATGACGATGAACAGTTGCTGGGAAGATGATGAACAGTGGCTATTCCTAAAAGAAACGGCTGCTTGTGTGTTTTTTGTGATGTGGAGTGTGTGTGTTTTGATCTAAAAAATTACAAAAGAATAAGTGTTTTAGGGTTTTCCATTCTTCCTCCTTTTTAAAAAATCCTCAAGTGGGGTATTTATACTGCACAAGTCTCAACCTCCAAGAAATAATTAAAAGACCAAAATGCCCTTGACTACAAAAATTATAACTTTATTTTTAAAAAATTTATTCTCTCACAATAATGAAAAAAAAAAGAAAAATGTACATAATAAATTCATTAACACTAATTCACTCCAAAAAAAGTTAGAAATTTAGAAACGTGCTTAAAACCTAAAAACGAATTTGGGACCCAAAAATTGATGAAAAATGAGTTTGGAATGTGAAATGACAATTTTGCCCTTGGATGACGAAAATTCACAGAAAAATAGCTATCGTTCTCAAAAAATTATCAAAAATTACAAATAAGCTTAAAACACTAGAAAATGCATTTTTGACTCAAAATTTTGTGAAAAATGAATTTAATTTGTAACATGACGATTTTGCCCTTGGGCAATAAAAAGAAAAAAATAGTAATCGTTTCTGAAAAAATCAAGAAAATTCAGAAACATGCCTAAAGAATTAGAAAAATGAGTTTGAAACTAAAAATGAACTAAAATGGTATTTGCGAGGCGAAATTACCATTTTGCCCTTATGTTGGTAAAAATACAAAGAATACCAATTAAATCTAGAAAAATTATAAGAAATTAATAAATTCACATAAAAGTAAAAATATGAATTTAAAACCCCCAAAAGTTGATAGAAAAATATTTACAGATAAAATTACTATTTTGCCCCCCAAATTATTTGAAAAATTAAAAATTAAATTTTGTAACAAAAAGTGCAAACATACCCCCCCAGTGTTTGAAAATAAATGTTGTGTCAAAATTTGGTGTCTACAATTATAATATCCAGTTGGAGGCTTTTCCCATGAGATGGCACAAACCCTACTCTTAGGTAAGGCATGGAAATTAAAAAATTTGGAGAAGCGACTATGGGAATTTCCAAGCAACTTCTTCCTATGAAAAGAGGCTGACTTCCCAAACTTGAGCAAAAAGGCTTCCACGTCGTATATCACCCTCTCAAACCTCGGTTTGTTTCCATTATACTTCGAGTCATTTCTAGCCAGCCATAAAACCCACAGAACCACCATAGGAATGATGCACCAAATAGTATATCCGTCTTTAGCTGACGAATATTGGAACCAATGCATCAACAAAGAGGATATACACATAAATGATCCCTAAATAAAGCCAAATGCATGAGAAAAATAATCCCAAACTCTCTTAGCCAACACGCCATCAGCAAAAATGTGTAAAACATCTTCCACCCCTTCACAACATTCACACTTGGAAGCAAGATTAAATCCTCTAAGCTGAAAAATAGAATCAATAGGCAACCAATTATATAATAATCTCCAAATGAAAAAATTAATCTTCAAAGGCAAACCTGAAGACCAAACTTGAGTAAGCAACGTTGATAAATTTCATCGCTTCCTGATCATTTCCCAAGCAAAGTGCATTGAAAACTCACCATTTGATGAAGCTGCCCACATGATTTTATCCGGTTCCCCCATGCATATAGGAATGTTAAGAATATCTCCCACCACCTTTTTTGGAAGCCATGCCATCAATCTCTCCTCATTCCAGCCATTTTCGATAAAAAATTCAGCAAAAAACATGAGTTCAATGTTGGACTTTTGACACAAGGATGCTAAGGAAACCTCTCCAAGCCAACAATCATTCCAGAAATCAATAAGACCATCACCAACTATCCATCTGATTTGAGTCTCAGCCTGATGTCTAATGTTAACCATTCTACACCATAGATGAGAGCCAATCTTATCCACCATCATAGGATGCATTCCTCTAACATATTTTGAAACCACAAACTCAGCCCAAAATGAATCCCGAGACCTTAACTTCCACCATAATTTTACTAAGCAAGCATCCACCATGTCAAATAACTCTCGTATACTTAGACCTCTATCATTCACAGGATAGCAAACTTTCTCCCATGATGCCCAATGAATGCGTCTGTCACCTCTATTGTCCCACAAAAAAGCATTAAATAACTTCTCCAAGGATTTAAGAACACCTTTCAGAGGAGCTAAAACCTGAATCAAATATAAAGGGATAGAAGATAATACATGACGAATCAAAATCAATTTACCTCCAGCATATAAATACCTTGAGTTCTAGCTATTTAATCTTGTTCGAATCTTCGTTACCAACTCATCAAAATATACTCGTTTAGCCCTTCCCTTAAAAATTGGAACACCGATATATTTAAAAGGCATCTTCTCCTCTATAAACCCCAAAACGTGTTTCACCATATGAATAATTCTTGGAGACGTATGAGATGAGCACACAAAGGAACTTTTTGCAACATTAATTTTTTTCCCGAAATCATTTGGTAATGTTGTAAAAAATCCCTTATTTTCTTTAGACCTAACTTTTTTTTTTCCTTTAGACCTAACTTATAACACCGTGTGAAAATAATTGTATCATCAACAAATGCTAAGTGTAGACACCAAATTTTAACACACCATTTATTTTTCAAACATTGGATAGGTGTTTATATTTTTGAGGTCAAATTCTAATATTTCAATAAAAAAGGGAGGACAAAATCAATAATCTCTAGGGGCAAAATAGTAATTTTTACATGTAAATATTTTTTCATTAGTTTTGGAGTTTTAAATTTATATTTTTGTACTTTTATACGTATCTTTAAATTTTTTGTGATTTTGTTGGGTTTAATTGATATTTTCTTGTACATTTCGCCAGTACAAGGGCAAAGTGGTCATTTCACCTCGCGAATACCATTTTCGTCCATTTTTTAGTGCCAAATTTATTTTTCAAGTTTTTAAGCATGTTTTTAATTTTTTTTTATTTTTTTGGAGATGATCACTATTTTTCTGTAAATATCGCATTCAAGGGTAAAATTGTCATTTCACATTCCAAACGCATTTTTCACTAATTTTTAAAGTGTTAAATTCATTTTTTAGGATTTTAAGCTTATTTTTAATTTTTGATAATTTTTCGAGGCTAACTGATATTTTTCATATATTTTGACAATACAGGGGCAAAACAGTAATTTTGCCACATATTTTTATTTTTCACCATCTTTGGGTCCCAAATTCATTTTTAAGTTTTTAAGCATGTTTTAAGTTTTTCTAACTTTTTTCGGGATGAATTGCTATTAACAAATTTATTATTTACATTTTTCTTAATTTTTTTATTTTTGTGATAGAAAATAGATTTTTAACGTTTTTATAAGGGTAAAATTGTAATTTTGGTAGTCAAGGGCGTTTTGGTCTTTTAGTCATTTCTTGGAAGATAAGTCTTTTGTACACTATAAATATCCCTGTTAGTGTATGCCCTAAAACCAAGATGGTTTAAGGTGTTTTTATATTTACACTTATTTATGTTATATTTATTCATGTGGTATTTTTCTTTATCATCTATACTTGTATTTCCATGTTACTTGTTTAATTGATAAAGTCCTTAGAATATTGATTATGTATTAGAGATTGTAAGGGGTTACAATTATGGGACTCTAATACATAAAGTCATATTCTTAAATATCCCTAGTCATAGTATTAATGAGATTGGACATCATTAATACGGATAGACTAGCACATACTTTGCCTCTACTTATGGTAAGTAGTAGTTGATCTCATTGACTATGGTGTGCGTGACACTTAAGCTGGTATGTGGATGCTTGTTTGAGAACAAGTTCATTGGATTGATCCGCCAAGAGTTTCAACTATAGTGCCAATAGTTGAACTCTTAATGGCAATGGTGTAAGTGATCCTTTGACTTGAGATTACCATAGTATCTTGAGTGTGGATTGCTATACTTTGACTCTATTCCTCGGTGCCTGTAAAAGGGTAGCTCATAGGTTAGAGATTGGGTATAGTTTGAAGCATGGAAAGATAGTGAGTAATCAATATAGGATTCACCACTCCTTAATAGGAGAGTATATCCCTTAATGGCCACTTGTTGGAAATATTAACTCATAAATCTTCTGCAGAAGTGATAGTATAACTTGGAAGTAGTTTCAAGGTTATACATCATGGAGAGTTATATTTCTGGAACAAGAAAATATAAATTAGTCATTTAAAAGTATGCACTATACTTTTAGACTAATTGGGATATAGTGTGGTGAAAGGATATTAATTACACGATAACATTGTCATTGAAGGGTATGGTCTACCATATGACTTTCCTATTCACTTGGGTGGTCATGATGCATTGCTAGACGCCACTCATGATCTATAAGTATGAATTGATTAATTAGTGAATTAATGATAAATTAAAAGTGTTTAATTTATCTAGCTCAATTAATGAGTTATAATTTATACTTATTGCCAACGTGAATGGAACCTAATGGGTCACACACATAAAGAACAAAATCTTTGGGTTAAAATGTAATAAAGATAAGTATGAGATACTTATGGGGTTAATTTATGAGATAAATTAACTTAAAGGACTTATTTATAAATATTCTAAGTCTTGCAGGAAATTTGTTTCCTAAAAGAAATAAAGTAACTAATTAGTTTCCTTATGGAATAGATTTCCTAAAGGAGAAGGATTAGCTTAAAGTAAGTTACCTAAACCTTCTTGGTTTCTAATTAGCCTTATTTCCTAAAAGACTAGAATACTACCTCTATAAATAGGTTTATGCTTTGACTCTTGAATGATTATTACTACACAAAAAGAAAACTAGTGAGAGAAAATAGAAAAAGAATCTGCACGCCTCTCTCTCTAGGCGTCTCTCTCTCTCTCTCCTAAGGGTTAGGGTTTTCTTCTTCTTGTGTTCTTAATAATTCAAGGGAGCTAGCACTCAAAAGTCAAAGCAAGCAAGCCTACAAGGTTCCCAAAGAAGTTGTTCGTGTGGATATCGTTAGAGGCTCTACGCTTGGAGGGCTTTTCGTGGTAGATCTAACATCTTCTTCGAAGGATCTTTGCCTAGAAGCATAGAAATCTTCTGTGCTTAAGGTAATCTTCATGCAAACCCCCTTGTTAATCATATAGATATGTCAAAGAGATCCATGGTTAAGGTAATAAATTTTTATTTTTCCGCTGCGTTACCTATGCTATTAGCTTACAATCCCCACTTGGGGATTAAAAAAAGAAGAGAGAGGAAAAATAAAAAAGGGGGTCTATAGAGTTTTTAGTTTTTAGTTTTTATATTACACCAAAAACAACACAAAACACACACTTTTTCCCACATTTTTTTTAGTACATCTTCAAGTTTTCACACACCACACCAAGAATACACACCATACATATTCAAGTTTTCACATACCACACCAAGAACACACACCACACATCATCAAGTTTTCACACACCACACCAAAAACACACACTACTCCAATTTCATGCACTTCACAAACTACTTCACACACATTTTAGCACATACAATTCACACACCATATACGCACACAGATTACACACAATCATACACATAGCCATAAACATTCACACAATACATAGAGGACCATTCCAGTCACACACACACACACAGAGGACCATTCTAGTCATATACACACCCAGATACATGCACAAACAACATATTCTGCACACACATTCACACAAAGATTCACAATTCACACATTCACGCACAACACAATCTGCACACACATTCACACAAAGATTCACAATTCACAAAACACACACATTCACGCACAACACAATTTGCACACACAGTTTCACACACACCAAACACTCAAACATACTCACACACAAATCACACAGCTCTACCACAGACACACTCCCACACACATCACTCACAACCAAAATAGTCATAAAAACACTGCAAAACAATCCCAAGAACAACCTCCAAAAACAGCCTTCAAATGCCATCCGTCACCACCTCCAAACCACCACTTTCAACTCCATAATTAGCCCCAAATTCCTGCAAACCTAGCCCCAAAATCCTACAAAATTAGCCCCCAAAATGCTGCAGAAACAACCTAAAAACCCTGCAATTTCAACCCAAAAGTTCTGCAAAAACAGGCCCCAAAATTCTGCTCAAACCACCACCAAATTCCTGTAATTATAGCAAAAAAAAATTCAGCATTAACAGCCACTATTACAGCTAAATTAGCCCAATTACCCACAACAGAAGTACCAAAACACTAGAATTACAGCAAAAAAAAAATTTGCAAAATAGCTACCAAAATCTTCAACCAAACACCAAAAATTAGTCCACATCAGCCTCATAAAACAACCGAAAAATAGCCCATCGCTGCCCAAAAAAAAAATTAGTCAAAAAAATTGTGATGTCCACTATCGCACATGCTCACCCATCACAACGACACCATCACCGTGCTCCTACAATCGACCTCTGTCAACAACCAGCGTCATCGGCTCCATCTCTTCCACCTCTGTGCCCCCCAACTAGGTGAAATTCTTGAATTTTCTATCAATTCCTTTGGATGATATTTGGTGTGTGATTTCTAGGTGTGAATGTTAACGGGTTTTGTGATGATTTGAATGATTTGTGGAGTAAGTTGAAGTGAATTTAGAATTGGAAATCAATTTGTTAAGATTTCAACCAGATTGGAAATTGGGAGAATTGGAGTTTTGATCTTAATATTTATGGTTTGAATGGTTTGTATTTCTTTATTTGGGTTAGGATGACTCCGGGTTTCTGGTGGGTTGAAGAATGATTTGGGAGATTTCAAATTTTAGGCATTTATCCTTGTTTCTTTAATGTTTTTTTATTCATTTAATTAGGAAAGGAGAGAAACCAGATTGGGGACATAACGGATGTTAAAGGATTTAACTTTGGATTTTGGGTATTCGGTCTGAAGGAAAAAATCAAATTGGGGTAGGGAAGGCTACTGTTCATTTTTATCTTTTTTATTCTTTAAGTTTTTCTTTGCAATTTAGCCCATATAGTTGATGAAGCTTTTGATTTTAAACCCCACTAGTTACAAGAATTATCATTTAACTCTCTCCTAACTTGCTGGAATTTTCGTTTTTTAGCCCTTTAAGTTGTTGAAAAGTTCATTCATAATCTTCATAATTGCTGGAATTTCAAATTTGAACCATTATTTTTGCTGGAATTTTAATTTTTTTAGCTCCATGTTGCTGGAAATTCATTCTAAGTGATTAAGCTTTGCTACAATTTTAAATTACTCTTAGAGCTTCTGTATTTATGACTTAGTCCTCTATTGCTGCTGAAATTTCAATTTCGCCTTCTCATATTGCTGAAATTTGTATTTTTAGTCTTTATTGATGCTGAAATTGAGTTTTTAACCCCTAATAACTTGTTGGAATTTTGATTTTAGACCCTAAACTTGCTGGAAGTTGTATTTTAATCCTTATATGTTGCTGGAATTTATATCTTGGTACTTTTAAGTGGTGGGTGTTTTGTTTTAGACCTCTATTGCTGCTGGAATTTAGTTTTTAATCTGTTATTGTTGCTAGAAGTTGTGTTTTAGTACTTCTATATTGCTATAATCTTATATTTAGTCCCTTTCATGGTGCTGGATCTTTGTTTTTATCCACAAACATTGCTGGAAATTCAGTTTTGACCCTTTTTAAATTGCTGGGAATTCATTTTTTTTAAGTTTCTGGAAATTTGTTTTTATCCCCTATGTTGCTAGAATCTGTATTTTTAGTCCCTATTGACCTGCTGTAATTGTGTTTTAGTCTCTACATATTGCTAGAATTTGTGTTTTAATCCTTGCACATTGCTGGAATTCGTATTTTAGCATTTATAGTTGCTGGAATTTATACTTCTCCTCCCTCATTTTGGCTTTCAAGATGCTAGAACTCATTTTTTTTATTTTGTTTTACCTAAATGATGATACCTTAATATGTTTGTTCATGATTTTAGCATTGGTGTCTTGTCTTCAAAGAAAGGTACTCCCATTACTATTACCCCTTATTTCCTCTTATGAGCTCCAACGTGCCTCTATGTGATTTTTTAATGCATTTTTTATATATTTCTTAGTTTACATGCTTTTTGCGTATTTATTTACTTTATGCTATTTAATTTTTAAAATTTATTATTTGGCGAATATTTTGTATTTAGTTAGTCAATGTAATTGTTAGGTTATATTCCTTATATTTTTTTTATTTACAAATATTTGTATTTAGATAGCAAGTGTAATAGATAGGTCATATTACTGTTTCACCCCTAAAATTGTAGTTAAAACTCGCCGGTGTAATAGTTAGGGCTTATGTGTTCTTGTCTGCTTATGTGCTTATTTGTTTTACTGCTTTCCTTAGGATTTTGTATCTAGATATCATGTTTACCTGTTATGTGCTTTTATGTGTTATTATATGTCTTTACATGTTTATTTGCTTCCGATTCATGCTTTATTACTTTGATTCATGTTTTATCAGTTTTGTTATTCCGTCACTACACTAATCCAACGCTAGTTGCGGCTTTATCGTTTTCCTGCTAGTCCAACGCTAATGGGAATCCCTAGAAAGGGCAGATCCAATGCTAAACCCTTGGGGCAATTTAGCACTGGGTACACTCATGTGTATTTTACATCATTTCACACACTATTCCATTTTTAGTTTTTCATTATTTTGCATGATTTTTATATACGTATATAATCATCATTATTACCTTTTTTTTAGGTATTTGACAGCGGATGACATTTAGGTTGCATTTTCACTTAGACTTTTAGGACATTTGTATGATCCAACTAGAAATAGTCGTCTACTCACGTGGGAAGTGGTGGCGTACATTCCGTTCCCCCCTCCCTGAGTAGAAACATTCAGTCACGAGTTATTAGTTTTCCGTACCCGTTATGTTGCATACCCACTTTCTTCGATCACTTATTATCTATATTACTATTTTTCTTTCCTTTTTGCAGTTCATTTTCGCATAGACACTCATGACTCCCTCAAGATCTTGACTCGGGTTTCGCAATTAATACGATAATCCCGACCAAGCCTCCAGAGGGGACATTTCGACCCTCTCAATATTCCCATTTAGATTTAGGATTTGCATTCAGATAGACACATCCAAACACAATAGAATTTATGGTTAATTTAGAAAAATTTGATTAAACCTTGCAACTAGCCTCGGCTAGGTGGAAAGGGTGCCTTAGGTGCAAGCCTTTGCCTTCCCTTTCTTCAAATGTGACTCCCGAACCTTCTCCTCTCGTTTTTTCATAGACCGGAGTTGAAAAAGGGTTTTTAAATATTTTTCTAAAATTTTTTTTTTGTTAAATGATTTTTGGGGTGAATTGGTACACCCTAACTTAATACCAAGTGGTGACTCCATTTCTTTAAAATAAAACCGTTTTTCAAAATTAGTTGGCCAAAACTGTCGCACTTTTAGTCCCGACCTTATTTTCTTTTAAAATGCCATTTTTCCAAAATAACATTTTTTTACTAAAAATTGATTTTTTCTCGCACGCACACATTTCCAAAAGCTTTTCTTTTCGAAAAGGATCATCAGACTAGACCGCCTTTTAGGGCGCAACAGTCAATGACCCCACACTATCCCGCTTATCGATTCCAGACGCGACAATAAGTACGGGATCTTACCTCCTTTTGACGAAAAAAAACAAATGAGGATTTCTCTGAAAAAGATTATGCATGCCTCTACCAAGTATTCTGCTGCCAACAGGAATAATGCTGGAGAAAATGGGTCCCCTTGTCTTACACCTCGAAACGACTTAAAAAAACTGCAAGCTCCCCATTGACTAGGATTGAAAACCAATTGTTGGCCAGCACCTAATAAAATGAGTCCACCACATTTTTAGAAAAAACAAACCTCCGCATCATTGTTCTATACTATTTTCCTTTTATTTTGCATTTCATTTTGTATATACACTCGTGACTCCCTCGAGGTCTCGACTCAGGTCTCAAAACTAATGCGATAATCCCAACCAAACCTTGATGGAACATTTTGACCCTCCCGATATTCACATTTAGATTTAGGACTTGCATTCATTTAGACACATCCAAACGTGATAGAATCTAAGCTAAATTTAGAAAAATTTAATTAAACCTCGCAACTAGCTTTGACTAGGTAGAAAAGGTGCCTTAAGCGCAAGCCTTTGCCTTCCCTTTCTTCAAATGTGACTCTCGAACCTTTTTCTCTCGTTTTTTGTAAACCAGAATCGAAAAAGAATTTTCAAACATTTTTCTAAAATTTTTTTATTTATTCTTGTTAAATGATTTTTTTTTGATGACTTGTTACACCCTAATTTATTATCAAGTGGCGATTTCATTTTTAAAATAAAACCCTTTCTCAAAATTAGTTGGCCAAAACTATCGCACTTTTTAGTCCCGACCTTTTTTTATTTTTATATCATTTTTTTCAATAAAAACCTGATCTTTTCTCACATGCACAATTTTTTTCAAAAAGACTTTCCTTTTGAAAAGGGTCATCAAACCGGACTGCCTTTTTGGGGCATAACAGTCAACGATCCCATCGTGCGTCATTTCGGGATGCGACAATTAGAAACAAAACTGGGCAAATAAGATTCAAGTTTATCAGTGGCAACTAATGCTTCCCTGCACAAAAGCACAAATATTGATTGGTTAGTATTAAAAGTTTTCCTGACATCTTTGGCTTTTGCAAAAAAATTTTGTTTTCTCTCTTGTTTTACCTCTAAGGTTGAATTAATCAATGCCTTTTGTCTCTCATTTTTCTCAACCCTTTTTCCTTCCTCTTTTTCTTTTCTCTTTTTCTTTTCTCGAGATTACTCTCTTTTTGCAAAATAACTTGATCCTCATGCACTTGTTGAAGTGTAAGAGGCACAAGTGTAACTTTTCTTCCTCTATGCACAAAAGAATATTTATTGGATTAACCATTGTGAGTAGTATTCTTGTTAAGTTGCCACAATCTACCAAGCAATAAATGACAAGTTTGCATTGGTACAACATCACGCAAACTTCATCCTCATATCTTCCAATCTTGAATGGCACCACTACTTGTTTGGAAATCCTCACTTTTCCACTATTGTTCAACCATTGCAATTTGTAGGGCTCAGGGTGCTCTTTGGTTGGCAATGCCAATCTTTCCATCATTAAGGCACTTGCTACATTTCCACAACTTCCTGCATCAATTATTAGGCTACATAATTTGTCCTTAACTTGACAATGTGTATAGAAAATATTCTCCTATTGCGCATCATCATCCTTGATTTGCGCGTTCAAGACTCTTCGTACAACTAATCCTACACTGTGATAGTTTGTTCCTTCTTCTGTTCCGGATGATTGTTTGTCTTCCTCCATCAATGGTGGCATATCCGCATACTTTTCCTCATCGTCGGTCACTATCTCACCATTTGGAAGCATTAACATGATTCATTGGTTTGGCATAATGTTCTTTACCTTGGCATTTGAAGCATTTAACATCTCTATTCCTCCCTTTGGATGGTTCATTAGATGGCTTCCCCTTTGCCTTGCCATCTCCTTTAGGTAGTTTCTTAAGTTTTGATGGTGTTGAATTTGAAACCCCTTTATCATCCCTTCTTGGTGTGAATTGCCTTGACGTTGAATGTTGATAGTTTGAAGAAGGCTTGACAAAACCTCTCCTTTTAAGCCTCCGTTCCACTTTGGTTGCTTTGTTTACCATATCGTTAAGGTTTTCATAATGTTGGAGTTCCACTATGTCTGTTGTTTCTTACTTCAATCTGCTTAAAAATCTAGCCATTGTTGCCTCGTGGTTCTCCACAATGTTCGCACGAAGCATGGTTAACTCCATTTCTTTGTAGTAGTCCTCCATACTTCTGCTCCCTTGGATGAGAGTTTGAAGCTTTTGGTACAAGTCACGATAATAATGACTTGGCATAAATCGACTCCTCATCGCTCTCTTATGCTCATCCCAAGTGTTGATGATTGGTAGTCCTCTTTTCCTTGCGCGAGTACACACGTGATCCCACCATACAATTGCATAGTTAGTAAAATCAATTACTGCTAATTTTACCTTTTGTTGTTTGGTGTAGTTAAGGGAATTAAATATCAATTCTATCTTTCCCTTCCACTCCATGTACTCTTCTGGATCCGATTTACCCTAAAAAGAGGGAATTTTGAGTTTAACTCCTTTGAATGCTTCTCCAGTTTGGACATTGTCTCTTTGATTCCTCCGGGGTCTTCTAATTAATGGTGTAGGTTGTTCATCATTGGAATCTTTATATTCCTCTATTGAAGCCTTATCACGCCGTTTAGTGGATTTGTTTTGCGTGTCCTCCATTCGATCCATTCTTATATCAATGGATTGAAGATTTGCTCCCAATGATTGCAATTCTGCTCTAAAGTGCATCGAAGTTAGCATTCATCAATTCCATCATCTTCTGAAAATGGAATGGTCTATATTCTCTTTCGGTTGACATGATTCTGCAAGAAAGGTTAGTACAAAGAAGAATAATCCTCACTCAACCTCACGTGTATACACTCACACTCGTGTATCACTCAAAGATCACTCTATTAAGCTCAAGATCACTCTATTAAGCTCACTATCTCCATTGGCTTTCAATTTTGATAATTTTCTCACAATGTACCTTATGATAAGACTTACCAATGTGAAACCACAACTAGATTGTTATATCGAGAATGAATCCCTTATATGTAACACAAGGAATGGAATTGAGAATTCTATGGGACACAAGAATAGCTTTAGAAACAAATGGGTTTGGAGAATTGAAAGAATGAATTTCTTGAATATAAATCTTAAATTTGTTTACCCTAGAATGAAGATTCAACAAGAATTTTCTTTTCCTTAGAATAAAATTCTTGAGAAATCTTTATTCTTCTCTTTCAAAAATCAAATCACTTCTTTCTTTTCTTTTCCAATATTCAATCACAATCGTTAAAGCTTAGACCATTTTTTTTAACAACAATTAATCTAACACCAACAACAATCAATGGAAGATTAGGTCAACTTTCAACCTAGTTTTTGATTTCTTCCAACAATAGCACTAACAAATATCAAGATTTAAATTCAAGAAGTCAAAGGAAAAACTAGGGTTTCCCTATGAGAAGAATAAGGATTCTTGTTCCAATAGATTCAAGTTGTAATTCTTTGACAAACTTGAAGCCAAAACAACAAGTAATCACACAAGAACAACAAAGATTCCAGATTTGTGATAGAATAACACTAAGAATAACAAAGAGAACACAAGGAAACAAGATTTGACATGAAGAAACAATAAGAGCAAGAAGAACAACAAGGGATGATTCAAGAACAACAACAGATCTACAAATTTGAGCTTGTATATTTGTAGATCACGAAAATAACATAAGATTAACACAAGATATAGGGTATGACATGAACAAAATCACAAAACACAAGATTAACACAAATAACAAATCTTAACCTAGCTTTACCCCAACTTTTTGCTCTGATACCAAATGATACGAATCCAATATCAAGATTGAGACTAGTATAAGATCTAAAGAATGGAGAATCTTGACTCCTCTAACCCTCACAAACTTGAATGATTTTGATACAATCTCAACCCAAGTTTGTACGAATTAACAAACCAAAATTATCGATAGAAGGCGCCACAATCAAGTGCGGTTCTTGATTGATAAGCCAAGCTTTGAAATCCCTAAGTTAAACCCTAAAAACTCCAAGTGAAAAGGCTTGAAAACCAAAAGAAAGAAACTCTCAATTTTTTTGATAATTCTTCATAAAATTGTTGGGAATAGTAACCATAAGTTGGATATTTATACATGGCTAAAAACCTGAAACCCTAATACATGAAAATGACTAGAAAGGACAAAATTACATAACAAAAAGTCTAATCAAAGCTCTTCACCACCTTTGACCAATAGGATCCGTGAATAGGTGATCCGTGGGTGGACGATGAATAGTAACCTACGGTTCTTTGCTCTCGTGTATTCCAAAAATTCTCTAAACCTGATCAACAATTCATCAAATTGGTCTACGTATATCTGTGCTTGTGGATCTCAAAAACTTTCTGAATCGGATTCACGGGTCAAGTAGTACGCAGTTCATAGAGACTGGTCCGCAGTTAATGGTCCGCAAATCACTCTTTCTTTTAGAATTCCACCAACTTTCAACTCTTCAATTGATTCATTTTCTTCCACTTGAGTCATTAAACAATTTTCAGATCTTCCTTCGCTTAATTCTTCAAGTGGTATGGAATTTTCAACCTGCAAATGACACTTCTGGATGAACAATTGAAGTTGATCTTTGAACCACTTAGCTCTTACTCTTGTAATTGGTCCCTTAGGCATTGAAACTTGATCATCTTCTTGAATTTTCCCATCCATAGATGCTCCCGCATCAAGTTGGAACAAAAATAAAAGAACCGTCCAATAGATGAGTTGGAACCAAAAAAAGTAAAAGAAGAGAAGCCCAACAGACGAGTTGGGGTCTAATAGACGAGTTGGAATAAGATTGACACAAAAGTGGTTGTAAAATGCAGGACAAATCAAAATAACATGCAATATGTTGGACAAATACTAAACAAGTGTTGATTTGGAAAAGTAAAACATGATGATGTAATCCAGGCTACTGGACAAATGCATGATCCTAAACTAATGAATAAAATACATAGTTTGAGCTGCCAGATTAAAAGTAAATATAATGTGGTCCAGACTGCTGGATAAAAAAAAATACAATGACACTAAGCTACCAGAATAAAATAAAATGCAAAGTTTGAGCAGCCTGGTATCCCTTTGGCTATTGTAGACACCAAATTTTGACACACCATTTATTTTCAAACACGGGGGGCGTGTTTGCACTTTTTGGGACAAATTTTAATTTTTTATTTTTTAATTTGTCAATAATTTGAGGGGGCAAAATAGCAATTTTATCTGTGAATATTTTTCTATCAGCTTTTGGGGGTTTTAAATTCGTATTTTTACTCTTATATGAATTTGTTAATTTCTTATGATTTTTCTAAATTTAATTGGTATTCTTTATATTTTTACCAGCATAAGGGCAAAATGGTAATTTTGTCTCGCGAATGCCATTTTAGCTCATTGTAAGTTCCAAATTCATTTTTCAAATTCTTGAGGCATGTTTCTGAATTTTCTTAATTTTTTCAGAGGCGATTACTATTTTTCTGTGAATTTTCATTGCCCAAGGGCAAAATTGTCATTTTACAGTTTAAATTCATTTTTTGTCAAATTTTGAGTCAAAAATGCATTTTCTAGTGTTTTAAGCTTATTTGTAATTTTTGATAATTTTTTTAGGACAATAACTATTTTTCTGTGAATTTTCATTGCCCAAGGGCAAAATCGTCATTTTACAGTTTAAATTCATTTTTCACAAATTTTGAGTCAAAAATGCATTTTCTAGTGTTTTAAGCTCATTTTTAATTTTTGGTAATTTTTCGAGGTAAATAGCTATTTTTCTGTAAATTTTTATTGTTCAAGGGTAAAATCGTCATTTTTCAGCTTAAATTTTATTTTTTGTCAAATTTTGAGTCAAAAAGGAATTTTCTAACGTTTTAAGCTTATTTTTAATTTTTGAAAATTTTTTGAGGCTAATATCTATTTTTTATGTATTTTCATTATCCAAGGGCAAAATCGTCATTTTACACCTTGACCGCGTTTTTATCAGTTTTGAGCTCTATTTTTTATTTTTGAAATTTTCTGTGAATTATTTTTGAAAATTTAGAGATCGTTGTCATATTCCTTGTATTAATTTTTAATTCTAGGGTTAAAAGATATTTTTTTAAAATAAAATTAACATTTTCAATGCCAGGGGCGTTTTCGTCATTTTATACCATTCTTGGCCAACAAGACAAGAGGCCTATAAATACGCCCTTTTAATCAACAGAAAATAGGAGGAGAAAAAAATTTGGAAACCCTACAAACACTTTACTTTTTTGTGATTGAAGATCAAAATACATACTCTCTGACCACAAAACACACACACACTGGCCGTCTTCTTCCTGGTCCGGTTACTGTTCATCATCCTTTAAGAAGTCGAATTCCAGTGTTCATCATCAGACTACTTCCAAGATTGAAAGGCAGGTTCTTCTTTTTGTTTTAATTTATCTTGCTTTCATTCTTTATGTGAATCTAATTATTTGTGATTTGATTAAATTTTCTTTTAGATTTTGCTCTTATTTTCTGTTTTCTGAATTTATCTTTGGATTTCCCTACTTCCTATTGTTTTTGCATTTTCTGTTCTGATTTTCTGGGTTTCTGTTCATGTGTCTGGTCTGTTTGTTCCTTGGGATTTTGTTCCCCACCGTTTCTCCTCCTTCTTTCCATTCCCACTGTCTCTCTTCCCCCTTTTTCTTCCACTCTCCACCACCTGACTTCCACCATTACTTCACCAGACAGCCTCCACTTTCCTCCCTTTATCCATCTCCATTAATAAAACCTGCAAAACCAATAGCCCAAGAATAACCAGTAACTACCTAAAACCCCAACAAACCACCACCACGCATCATTGCAATATCCATACAAATCAGTAACGTCACTGGCATACTCACAGTATACACAGCTTCACCATCACAGTTTCACAGAATACACACCCACAAATCCAATTACACGCACACACAATATCACGCACACAATTCAGGCATATACAATTCCACACATCTTCATACAAGCTCACAAATCTGCAAGAACAAGCCTCCCCTGTCACAACCTCAAACTCATGGCTAGCCTAAACAATCACAAAAACACCAACCCAATCACAATAATTGCCATGACCCATCCCCTTCAAAAGAAAAGATAGCAAAACAGCAATAAAATTGCCAGCAATCTTTGGCAAAAATCGCACACCCAAAGCAGCAATACCAATCAACCCTCAACAACTATCCCAAAACCCCCTGCCAATCACCCAGAACCACAATCCAGTAATCAATCAATCCTTCCCAAAACCCACAAACTCACCTTTCTCCACCACAGCCACCAATTAACCGCACTAGCAGTCCTCAATCACCTCATTCATTCACCTGCAAAACAACGACCATCCATACAATCGCCATCGCCAATCACAACCAACCTCTTCCCCATAAACTACCAAATTCAATTGAAACAACCCTCAAATCAGACGGTCAATACCACCCATTGACCTCCAATCGGTTATTACAGCCTATCAAAGTCACAACCCACCACCATAATCTCCACTATCTAGCCCAGCTTCATCTAAGAAGCTTTCGATTTAGGGGTAACTAAGGATGATTAGAGAGATTAGATTAAGAGGTAGAGAGCTAAGGAAGAGAATAGAGGGAGAGAGTGAAGTAGAGGGAATTGAGGGAGAGAGTGAATCAGAGTACAATAAAGAGAACGTCCGGGTGAGAGAGGGTGAGAGAGACTGACTAGCGAGAAAGATACAGAATCGGAGAGAAGAAGAAGTGAAAAGAGAAAGAAGTGAAAAAACAAAGGCGATAGAGAAAGAGAAAAAAGGGGAAGCAGATCGGAAAATAAAGAAGGAAGGAAGAGGAAGAAAAATAGAGAAGCAAATAGAGGGGTGGGTGATGGAAAGAAAGCAGTGAGAAAATTAGAAAAGAAAATAGGAAGAAACTGGAACGAGAGAAGATCAGAGGAGAAGAGAGTAAAAGGAAAGGGAAAAAGGAAGAGAGAAAAAGAAAAGGAAAATAGGAAAAGGAAGAAAATGAAAATTTGAGAATTATGGAAAAGATATAATTGATTAGGAGATTTGGGAATTTTTGTGGGTTTCTTTTATTTTTGCTTTGTTTATTTATCTGTTTGTTTGTCTTGTTTTTTAGTTTAGTAATGATCAATCAGTTTGTGATTTTGATTTAAAATTAGTTTAGTTAATTTAATGGGTTGATTTAGGCTTAATAAATGTTGGGTATTTTAAGTTTATGATTATAATAAATTAATTCATTTATTTAGGTTTAAGTGTATGTTTTCTTTGGGTATTGTTAAAGACCCCTCAAAGATTTCTATTCTATACAATTAAGTCCCCTACTATTTACAAATTTGCCTCCTGGTCCTTAGTTCATTTCAATTAAATCCCCTAGTTTGTAATTTGCCCCATATTTGCACGAATTTGCTGTTTTATCCCTCCAATTTAATTTTTTGCATTTCTGCCCCCTTTTAGACTTACGTGATTTTAATTTTGCCCCTTTAGATTTATAGAATTTTGTAGCCCCCTTGTCTACCAGAATTTACATTTTATTCCCGTTTGGATATTTTTTACTGACTACGTCTCTCTCTACTATTCTCCCTCTCTTGGTTTTTTGAATTTTTAGGGTTCTTCATGGAGGCCCTTCAACCTTCGGTTGAAGGGCTACAACCGAATCTTCAAAGATCCTTTGCTGATGTTTTGATCAACAAAGTCAATTCTCCTCTCAAGATTAAACCCACTTCTTTATACAAAGGGGAGCTGGCGGTTAAATTTTCGCAAGAAGATGTCCAAAAACTTGCCTCTCCTTTCAGATTTGCATTGATTGGAAAGTTCTCCCATGGACGACCGAGTATGGAGCAAATCCGTAAATCTTTCACTGCAATTGGCTTTACGAGAATTCACTCTTTAGATTTGCTGGACCACAGGCATGTCCTTATCAGATTTAATCAAGAAGAAGACTTCCATCGAGGCTGGCTTAAGGGGCTTTGGATGATCCAAGATTTTCCCATGAGGGTCTTCAAGTGGTCAACCGAATTTAGGGTGGATGTGGAGTCTACTCATGCACCTGTATGGATTGCATTAGAGGGTTTGCCTGTCCATTTTTTTGACAAGGCAGCACTTTTCTCGATCGCGAGTGCAATTGGCTCGCCTTTGAAGATAGATGCTGCTACTGCCACGCTCTCCAGACCTCACATAGCGCGTGTTTGTGTGGATGTAAATATTGCTATGAAGCTGCCAGAGCGTATTTGGATTGCTGTAGGAGAGGGATGGTTTCTGGCAACAGGCTGGGCTACGAAGATCTGCCTTTGTATTGCCATCAGTGTTGCAAGCAAGGCCACGATTCTTCAACGTGTAGATGGAATAAAGCAAAAGTTAAGTACAATCTGCAAGAAGGAAATATACAGCGACCAGCAAAACACACAGAAAACTTTCAATATATTCCAAAAACTCAACTAGGCTAACGTTGAGCAGCCAGAAGATATGCACCATCTGGAGATTGAACAAAACAACGAAGGCATGGATGTTGAAGTTGGCAAGCAAGGGGATGCACACACTGTCAGATCTTCTGGTCCAGTTTTGGTTAATAATCTGGATAATGCAGAAATGGTTACAGATGTTTTGGCAAATATTGAGAATGGTACACAGTTGATGGGAAATTGTAACACTGAGGAGAATAATGAACATTTAGCAGAAAGGCTCGATGAACAATTGGATGCATTGAAGGTGTCTTCTGAAACCTGCTCACAAACAGGGAGATTTCGACTGTCACCAACACAGCAACATCAGAACTCTTCACAGGTTGAAATTGAAACACTTGCACTAGGCAGAAACACAGGAGGATAATGCTGCCTTGGAAGATATCACACGAGCATTGATAACAGAAGCGGAGAACGTTGCGGGCAGTCTCTCTCCTAGGGGTCGCAAGAACCTGGTGAGTGATCTACAAAACAAAGGAATTGAAGATATGAATGCGGAATCTTCCCTGGATCAGTTGGGCATTGTGGAAACCCTTAATGAAGGATGGCAGGAAGTTCGTAGACGCAAGCACAAAGGGATAACTCGTCCTATCTCTGATAGAACCTTGCGGTCTCATGCAAGGTCTTCTGGTAACTCACCCAATCCTCTATTTAAATAATGGAACTTTTGTTTTGGAATGTTAGAGGTATTGCGAGACCTCCTAATTTTCGAAGACTAAAAAAGCTGGTGCAACTGTATAAGTTAAAGATAGTTATCATAGTGGAACCGAAGGTGGAAGTGTCTAGATTTCAAGAATTCCAACGCAAGTTGGGCATGGATTCTGGGGTCATGAATCATTCAGGTTCTGTGTGGATGTTCTTCAATAATGACTGGTTTGTTTCATTCGTTGGTGATAGTAATCAGCATATTTCTGTAGTTATCCATAATACTTGTATTGCAGCTGCTGTTCGGTTATCATTTGTCCATGCTAAATGCTTGGAAGCAGATAGAAAATCACTTTGGGAATCTCTTAAAATGGAAAAGACTGATGAAACCCCATGGTTAATTGGTGGAGATTTCAACGTTATTTCTTGTGAAGAAGAGAAGAAAGGTGGAAGGCCATTTCGTGTGTCTGAATCTATGGACTTTTTAGACTTCATGCATGAAACTCAGATGATAGATGCTGGTTATACAGGCAACCCTTTTACGTGGTCTAACAATAGACATGGAAGAGCAAGGATTTGTAAAAGATTGGATCGCATGCTTCTTAACTCATCCCTCCTTCAATCGAAATTCAATATTGCTGTTCAGCATTTGTCTCGCAGCCCATCTGATCATGCTCCTCTTTTGGTAAAGGCGGTTCCACGGCATAGTGATCACCCTAAGTTGTTTAGATTCCTTAATTTCTGGACAACTCATTCCGACTTCAAAAACCTCGTGCATCTCAACTGGAAATGTGATTTCATTGGTTCTCCAATGAGGATGCTGGCTGCAAAACTCAAGACTGTTAAGAAGGCACTAAAAGAGTGGTCGAGGAAGGAATTTGGAGATATTTTTGCTGCGGTTAAAATTGCAGAGATGAAAGCTGCTGAAGCTGAACATGCTTATGATTCTGAGGGTACTGACGAATTGCTGGAAAAAATGCAAGAAGCACGCCAGCAGTTGAATTATGTGTGTACTGTTGAGGACAACTTTTGGAGACAAAAAGCTAGAATTAAGTGGTGGAAGGAAGGAGACAGAAACTCCAAATTTTTTCAAAATATTGTAGCTGAAAGAAGAACGAAAACAGTCATTCATCGAATAAAAAATTCTGATGGAAGATGGTTGGACCGTGAGGAAGACATTGCACAAGAAGCATGCTCTTACTTTTCTTCCTTATTCAAGCAAGGTGAGTTAAATAGGGATATGTCTTTGGCCCATATTCCTAACTTGATTACTGAGGAAGATCGTGGCAAACTTGAAGCAATTCCTTCATTGGAGGAGGTTCGAAGGGTGGTGTTCTCCATGGATGGTGATAGTTCTGCTGGACCAGATGGTTTTTCTGGTAAGTTTTTCACGTCTACATGGGATATTATTGGAGCAGATATCTTAAATGCTGTAATTAGCTTTTTCTGTGGTGAAGAGTTACCAAGAAGCATTTCATCTACCCTCCTGGTCTTGATTCCAAAAAACTCTTGTCCTAAAGATTTTTCTGAGTTTAGACCCATTAGTTTATGTAATTTTGTGAACAAGATTGTGTCAAGATTACTGGCTGATAGATTATCTGGTGTTCTTAACCGTATTATTTCTCCTAATCAGAGTGGTTTTATAAAGGGCAGACACATCTCTGAAAATTTCTTGTTGGCAATGGAGTTGATATCTGGCCTAGGGAAAAAGAATAGAGGAGGTAATGTAATGTTCAAACTTGATATGGCCAAAGCTTATGACAGAGTTTCATGGACGTATTTAATGGAGGTGCTGAGGGCTTTTGGTTTTGGAGAGGTTTGGGTGGATATGGTATGGAGACTGGTTTCCAACTGTTGGTTTTCGGTATTAGTCAATGGGTTCTCCAAGGGTTTTTTTAAATCTTCTAGAGGGCTTCGTCAAGGAGACCCGCTATCTCCGGCATTGTTCATAATTGCAGCAGAAGGACTGTCTAGGGCTTTAAATAGTCTACCTCAACGACGTGGTTTTTCTTCATTTCGGGTACCAAGACATTGTCCTCATATTACTCATCTTGGTTATGCCGATGATATTATTATTTTTTCAGGTGCAGATAGGAGATCTATTCAAATGATAATGCAAACTTTACAAGCTTATGAAAGGGATTCGGGGCAATGTATTAATGCGGCGAAAAGTGGTTTCCTATGCCATTCCAAAACTCCTCACTCTCGTATCTCCATTATTAAGCAGCTGACAGGTTTTTCTAGAAAGGATTTTCCTATAAGGTATCTAGGATGCCCACTGTTCATTGGGAGAAGAAAATCTTCATATTTTGATGGGGTTGCACATGCCATTGTTAAGAGAGTGGTAGCCTGGCAGAATCGGTTGTTGTCTGTGGGTGGTAAGTTGATTCTTATAAAGCATGTTTTAGCTTCTATACCATTACACTTTTTTGCTGGAATCTCACCTCCTAAACGAATTTTGGCAAATTTGGAGAGAATTTTTGCCAATTTCTTGTGGGGAAATAAAGAAGATAGTTCCAAGTATCACTGGATAAAGTGGAAAAGATTGTGTTTGCCTCAGGAGGAGGGGGGAGCTGGGATTCGATCTTTAGAAGATATATGTACTACATTTTCGATTAAAATGTGGTGGACCTTTAGGAAAAAGCAATCTCTATGGGCAGATTTTTTGTATGCTAAGTATTGTAATTATAAGCACCCTTTGCAGGTTAAAAGTTCTCCATTTGATTCCATTACCTGGAGAAGAATGCTGAATGTAAGAACTGTTGCGGAAGAGGGTATTACCTGGATTCTAAATAATGGTGAGGTTAATATGTGGCATGATAATTGGTTAGGAACAACCTCCTTGTCCACTTATGCTGGAATTTCTGGGGATGAGCAGGTAAGATGTTTTGTTAACAATTACCAATGGGATGTTGCTAAACTAAATTCTATTTTTCCACAGGAAGTTGTGAATGATATTATTAAATTGGATCCGCCAGTGGAGTTGACTAGGGACGACATCATTTGGAATATGTCTCCTTCGGGGGAATTTGTCTTTCGCACGGCCTTTGACAAGGTTAGGGTTTCTAAACCTAGAAGCTTCATTTTTAAAAACTGTTGGGATGGGAATGTTCCTATCAAAATCTCCTTTTTCATGTTGAGACTTTTAAGTAGGAAACTCCCTCTAGCTGATGTGATTCAAAAATTTGGGATCCAGGGCCCCTCTCGTTGTTTTTGTTGTGTAAATCCCTCTTTAGAATCCATTGATCATGTTTTTAGTCATGGGGAATATGCAACTAATATATGGAATTTTTTTGGTGGGCCGATTGGAATGGATAGAATCCAGCGTGATGTTAGATCAAGATTGATGAAATGGTGGCTCCACCCTTTTTCTAATAATCTGACTTCTTTTTTGCATCATGTTGCCCCTTTGATAATTGTTTGGCATATTTGGAAAGCACGAAATGTATGGCATTTTGAGGGTGTTTCAAAACCTTGGGATGTTTTAGCTACAAAGATTTTTCTTGATATTCAAATGGCCTTTGAGGTTAAATTCAAGATGAAATCATTTGCTAATACTTGGCCGGTGCTGTATGATATGATGGAGCAAAGGAGGGGACAGGTCTTGGTTAAGTTGGTAAAATGGGTGGGTCCCAGTGTAGGCCTAAAGCTGAATACGGATGGTTGCTCTAAGGGTAACCCAGGTGAATGTGGGGGAGGGGGTATTCTTAGAGACAGAAAGGGTCAGGTTATTTTTGGTTTTGCATGTTCATTTGGATATGGCACTAGTTTACTGGCAGAATGTAAGGCGGCATTACATGGCATTCAGTTGTGTGTAGATCAAGGAATTGGTGATTTTTGCCTGGAATCTGATTCCCTTTCCTTGGTAAATATTCTTAATGGTGTGATTTCTTGTCCGTGGTTTTTACAAAAAATTGTCAAGAAGATTTGTCAGCTTTGTCAACCTGGTTTTATGATTTCACATTGCCTCAGACAAGCAAATGGGCCTGCTGATCTTTTATCCAATGTGGGTGTAAGGTTAGACTCAGATATTCTATACCCAAGTTTTTCTTCTCTTCCGCATGAGGTGAAGGGCGCTATCAGATTAGACCAATGGGGTTTTCCTTCTTTTAGACATAGAAAAGTAGCTTTTTAATTGTTTGTTATGTAAATGGAGTAGTACTCCATTTTCCTGTGTTTTAAAGCTTTTTTAGATTCTCGTATGTGTAAAGGGAGTAGTACTCCTTTTTTATGCTTTAAATTTATGTATTTCTGAGGTAAGGTTCTTGTCCCCCTCATTTTCTTTATTTCATATGATTAATAAAATCTGGAGTGGCGTCCTCCCCCGTGTACGGGGTTAGCCAATTAAAAAATATATATATATATATATATATAGTAGTACCTTAACATGTGTATTCATTTTTAAGCTTTGGTATCGAATCTCCAAAGAAGTATCCCGAATTCTTGTTATTTTCCTCTTTATGTGCTCCAACATGCTCCAACGTGATTTTATGCATTATTTTTATTATTATTTGTACGATTTCTTATTTTACATACTTTTTCAAATTTATGTAGTTAATTTATTTTATTTAATTTGGAATTTTTATTATTATTTTGAAAAATATAATATTTTGTATTTAGCTAGTCAGTGTAATAGTTAGGTTCTTTTTCTCATATTTTAGCAAGGATAGTGTAACTAGATAGAAAGTGTAATAGATAGGGTATTTTTAATTTCCCCCCTTAAATTGTAAGTCAAGCCCCCCGGTGTAATAGTTAGGGTTCATTTGCTTTTGCATGTTTACGTGTTTATTTCTTTTACCGCTTTTCTTAGGATTTTTGCATTTAGAATATTATGATTATGTGCTCCTATGTGATATTATATGTTTTTATATGTTTAATTTACTTTTAATTTATGCTTTAATGTTTAATTCATGACTTATGGTATTTCGTCACCACACTAGTCCAACGCTAGTTGTGGCTTCATTCTTTTCCCACTAGTCCAACGCTAGTGAGATTTTTAGAACGGGCTAATCCAACGCTAGACCCTTAGGACATTTTAGTGTTAGGAACATTCGTGTGCATTTCACATCTCATTTCACACACTTTTAGTTTTCTTTTTGTCATGATTTTATTATTATTATTATTATTATTATTAACACATTTTTAAAATGCATGACATTTAGGTTGCATCTCACTTAGAAATTAGGACATTTGTGTGATTCGACTAGAAATAATCGTCTACTCACGTGGGAAGCGGTGGCGTACAGGCCGTTCCCCCCTCCGTGAGTAGAAACATTCAGTCACGAGTTATTAATTTCCCGTACCCGTTATGTTGCATTCCCACTTTCTTCGATCACTTACTATTTATTATTATTTTCTTTTCCTTTTTGCATTTCATTTTGCATTCACATTCGTTACTCCCTCGAGGTCTCAATTCGGGTTTCACAACTAATGCGATAATTATGACCCAGCCTCGATGGAACATGACGACCCTCCCAATATCCACATTTAGATTTAGGATTTGCATTCATATAGATACATCCAAACGCGATAGAACTTAGGGTTAAATTAGGAAAATTTTGATTAAACCTCGCAACTAGCCTCGGCTAGGTAGAAAGGGTGCCTTAAGTGTAAGCCTTTGTCTTCCCTTTCTTCAAATGTGACTCCCGAACCTTTTTCTCTCGTTTTTCATAGACCGGAGTCAGAAAAGGGTTTTAAATGATTTTATAAATTTTTTATTTTTAGTTTTGTTAAACAATCTTCGGGTGACTTGGTACACCCTAACTCAGTACCAACTGGCGACTCCATTTTCTAAAATAAAACCCTTTTTCAAAAATTATTTGGCCAAACCTGTCGCATTTTTAGTCCCGGCCTTGTTTTCTTTTAAAATACCATTTTTCTTAAAATACACTTTTTCTACTAAAATTTGATTTTTCTCACACACGCACGGTTTTTTCAAAAACTTTTATTTTTGAAAGGGTCATCGAGACCGGACCGTCTTTCGGGACGCGACAGCCAACGACCCCACTAACACCCCTTTTACTCACGATTTTTAGGACGCGACAGCTATATGATGGATACTTTAGGCAAGTGCACCTATCGTTCCAGTAGTATAGTGTATAGGAGTATTGAGTGTCGATCCCACAGGGACTATGTGAGTACTAGTACTAACCTTCTTTCTATTATCTAACTTTATAAAGAGAATGGTGAATTAAATGAAAATACAAATTAATTAAAATGAATTACCTAACTAAATCACAATCTAGAAGTTAGTAGAGAGAATAGACAAAAGTAGAGGAAAACCTAGATGTAAAATCCCCTAAACTAAACATGCTACGATTTAACTTTGATTAATGAACAACCCAATCACTTAGACCCTAGAATCCCAAAATTAGGTTTTATCTTTCTCAAATATTAACCCCTATCTCCTTGGTTGATTAATTGGAATCTCTTCTCAATCAAAATCCCAAAGAGAAGCATTAAGGTTCAATGAATTCTTCGGTGTTGGTTATGCTTGAATCTAACCTGGGAGACTCATGTGATTCTATCTCTATTAACCCTTGCAAGCCGCTTTATTCATGAGATGATCTACTCAAATAGGTGATTTCTCAATCTACCTATAGTGAAATCAATATTGAATCAAAGGATGCATGCAAATCCCAATTCAATAATAAATTAACTCAAGAATAAATCTAAGAATAAACATGGGATTTCATTAATTCAAAGAATAAAGTCAATAACAAATTAGTTAGGGTTCATCCATCTAGAGTACAAACAACTCAACCCATAATTACAAGAATAAATTCACCAAAATACAAGAAAAGAATAAGAAAACTCATTCTCATGCTATCTTGTTGAATCCTCCCTTGAATTATGATGAAGCCTCCTTGCTTTTCACCATGAAAGCCCTTGAGTTGCTCCTCTACCCTTGCTTTCTTCTCCCTACATCCTTCTAAATATGTGTGAAGGTGTGAGAGGTGCGTGAAGGTGTGTATGGTAATGTGTGGGTCTAATCTCCCTATTAGGGTGCAAAGTCTCCTCTCTACCATGTTCTCTCTTTTCTAATTGCCCTAGAGAAGTCCCCTTTTGAGGCTTTTTAATGATAGCTCTAAGTGTTCCCACTCACGCCAACTTGTTGCAGAAAATTCGCAAAATCCACCGCACGAGCCGCCTCCACGGTTGACCAAACTGCAACCGCGGCTAGAGTGAGCCGTAGGTAAAACTGATGAGCCCCGGCCGCGGCTGGTGAGTTGCGGGTGATTTTTGGTGAGCCCCGACTAAGGCTCTCAACTTTCTATTCTTGGCCGCAGTTTAATCCGTGGCGCGGCTAATGGCGTGGCTGAGGTCAGAAAATCCAGTCTTGCGTCCAATTGCACCTCCAACTTTGGTCCAGTGGCTCTACTAACTTTGTAGCTCATTTACCTTGGACTTTGCTTCATAATTTGGCGTGTTTTACTCCGTTAATCGTCCACCATCATCGAATCAACCATCTAAACTTCATCTTTGCAATTTCAATTGATTGAATTTGACGATGAAACTATCTAAAACCTACAAAATAACACAAAAACACATGAAAATCCCACATTCACACAAATTGACATAAAAATCACAAATGAGAAGAAATTGCTAAGAAATAGAGGAAAAATCATGGAAAATACCTAAATACCTAACCTAAAAACCTACTAAAAACTAATGCACTTTAGCACTTATCAATTTCCCCACACTTAAGCCACTGCTTGTTCTCAAGCAATGAAACATATAAAACTCAAAATAATGACTTAACCAAAGTGAAAGCAAAACATGCATCTTCAAGAACAACTTCTCAACAACCACGGGACACAATTATGCAATTATCCATCTTATTTTAATTACTCATCATATTAAGCAAAGGAGAGGGAATTATCAGTCAATTAAACAAGTTCAGTTCCATTTCTCCACTTTATTTGAAATTCATAAGTAAGTCGATCCTATAGCTAACAAGTACAACTATATGCCCACGATTAATTCATTTTTTACAAATAGGGACTTTACTTATTAAGCTTAACCTTTACTTAGAATATGAAGTTGCCTTTTTACTCGAAGATCGACATTGGTCAGATGAAGATCCCCAGTTACTCAGCACTTTATCTATCTAAGTTGCTATGCATACTCATAATTATAGCACCTTTTGACGCGAAAGTCGACATTGATCAGATGAAGACCGCCAGTTACTCAATACTAAAACTAGCGTAGTAGAACCTAAGCTTAATTATTCTTTTTTTTTTTCAAAATTTTGTCAATAAGCTCATTTAGTCCCTTTCATAGCACACTACCAATCATAGGCATAAGCCATACCAAAAAGCTAATTCACTACTTAACCCATGAAGAAAAACAACTAAAGCAGAAAAACTTCACTAAACTCACGAAAAAATTCAGCATAATTCAACCTACTTTATATAATATACTTTCTTCAAAATAAAACTTCAAAATCACACAATCACATCTCCAAGTTAATTAAGAAGAAAATCCTCCAAAAAAATGCACGTAATTACTTTACTCGGGTAGAAAAATTGACAAATAATGAGTTGAATATTGTAGTACTCCATAAAAGTTAAGATAAAACATTAATAACTCAAATAAATTGGACAATTTCTGAAAAATTTTTGACAGAGTTTCCCCTAAAATAGGGCTAACGCCCTGTTAACACAAAAATCCAACCATACCAACTAAGACAATAGTCAAATTTTCTCAAATATCATCCAACAACAGCAAATGCTACGAATCTCACCCCCCAACATTTAAACCACACATTGTCCCCAATGTGTGACACAGTAAAGAAATGATAAGAATAAACAGCTAAAGATGAAACTGATACTCTCTATTTCCATAGTAAGCGCTATCTAATATGATCCAGCCACATGCAAGAGATCTAGAATTGAACTAAATTGCAGCCACATCATAAAGAAAATAACTACATTATCCAATCATTAGATACATGCCAAAGTGAATTGAAAAAATCCTAAAAAGTAAAAATAATAAGTACAGACCCATAAAGAAATAAATAAAGAAAAATAAAGAAAAATGACATAAAGTAATAAATAGGCTGAAATGTCTGTCATTTATAAGGTAGGGTCTCCACTCCCTTCTCTGTTACCACCAGTAGCTGAGGATGGACGTGTTGATGCAATCTCCTCTCATAGAGCTCTCACGTCCCCACTCAGCTGCTCAATCTGAGCAAACTGTCACTCTAGTCTCCATGCAACAAATTTTATAAAGGATCCGATCCCATGGTGGCCTAGACCTGGAGGAACTCAGTGAGGTACTAAGTGGTGGTGGTAAGTCAAAAATAGATGGCCGAGTAGAAGTGGATGGCCTAGCAGAAATAGACGGCCCAGCAAGAAGCTCCTCGTCACCCTCCCCGTCATCTCCCTCATTGTTACTATGAGCAGCATTAAAGTCTCTATCATCCTCCGCATCTCTAGGATGCCCCCTAATCTCACCAACCACTATCTCTTCCATCTGGATCGAAAGAAGCATTGTAGGGGTAATCCAGTCTGATACGAATGGAATCGTGGAACCACGCCAAGACCCTTGAAGATTCCAAGCAAACGCCTCGAGTCTTCTCCAATGAAGATCACGAACTCCTAAGGACCTAAACTAGACCAATGTGAGCTAATCAATATGCTAGTCTAAGACTTTAAGAATTTGATCAAACACGAAAGAAATCACTCTAAGCAAGTATTTAAGTCACCACAAGCTTAGGCTTGATAAGACTAAGAGTAGTTCTAATCTAAGAACCAAGAAAACACTCTTAAAAAGAGCACACACTATTCATATGAATTTTTGAGGAATAATCTGATTTTTCTATTGAATTATGAAGGCCTATAACTAGGCTTACAAGATAATTATAGATCTTTGAAGTTTTAGTCAACTTCCAAAACTAAACACAGCAACTATTTGGAAAACTAACTAAAACAACTTGTAAACAATATAGAAAACTAACAAAACATAAAATAAGCTCTAACAAATATTAAAAATTCATCCATAAAAGTTTCCTCGGACTGGACACCTTCATTGTGCACTATTGGGCCTCCATCTTGTAAGTTTAAGAGCCCTCCAAATGAGCCCAAGTAACCAGCCCCTTGTATGCTTGTTATAGACAGCTTAGAACCTTCAATTGGGCTATCTTTGTAATTAGATTTGATCCAAAGCCAATACATTAAACCTTGGCTCAATTTACTAGCTTGATCATCATATAACCCAAGCCCAACATTCATGCTCAACTTGTATGCGACACTTAGACATCATTCATGCATGCCTATATCATTGATGAATGACTCTCCTTTTAGCTTGAAACGTGCTAGGAAATGCTTCACATATGTAGGTGCTCCTTGGATCCTATCACAGTCATTGCCTACTAATCCAACTGATTTTATGACAGCTCAACTCCAGCAGCCTAGAACAACAATGTGAGGAGGCAGGGAAACCCAAAACATGCCTCCTCTCTCTATGAGCGTGCCACTATGCCCGTATAACTGATGATAATACTAGGGAGTGGGATGTGTCAGTCCATAGGTCTATGAAAGATTGTGTCTAAAAGTACATATCGCTCCTCTGAACCTCATTCTTCCCGCTCTTTCTTGGAATAACATTCGTCCCAAAGAAGAATAGGAGGATGTGCTGTAGAGGGGTAAATTTATTAGCATATATAACACACTTTCTTGTCTACCAGGATCTCTCCCAATCCACTCAAAACCTGTCTTTTGCATCATTGAATTTCCATTATGCTGGTTGTGACGACCCAACCAGGATACTCATCATATCTTGATTGAGTGTCTGCCTAGCTCTCGCCAGGACTCACGAGTCATGACATTAAGATAGATAAACATAACTTATAATTACAAAACTCCCAAAAATAATTTACATAGAGTGTGAGCCATCTAGGCCTCAAATTTACACCACCCTAATACACCCACACTATTACAAGTACTCTGCCTCACCACCCTACCTCGTACTTAGTTACCTGTAAGGAAAACAAATATAGCAGGGGTGAGCTAAAAGCCCAGTGAGGTCCATTTGAAAAATCATTTCACATGCCTTGTCAAAATATTTATTTTAAAACAGCATAACACACAAAAGTAACAACTAGTTTGTCAATATCAAATAATAATAAATTCACATGTAAACAATGGAGGATACAAATGAATCACGTCAAGCACTGCCCGAGAGTATTTCGAGCATCATTCAAGAACTAGTCAAGCACTGTGCCATGGCAAAAGTCCAATAAATCCCAAGTCTTGCACGCCAATATTTATTCCGTGGCCACTTCACGCCGGTTGGTAATCTCGAGAGTTACCCAAGTACTTTCTCGTACACCTCCTTAACCTACGAAACCTCCTCGCAGGCCGGTGGATGCCGAGATGCCGAGGCAGCCAACAGTTGGTGACCAAGCCCACTGCCGGCTCAGCCAAAGTGGACATGCACAAGGCGGGCCCAAACGAGTACGCATGCACAAGTACGAATATATTTGACAAGAACAAGTACTTCCCAGCGCGATAAAGTACACAACTGGGTTTATAGCAAATTCAAGCACAATTATGCAGTACAATATCACGTCAAGTAATATCAAGTCATATCATTGAGCTTTTCAACAAGTCACATAATTTTCATAGAAAATGATGTTAATAAGCAAAAATGATTTTAGGACACTCACAAGTATGTCAAGGTTAGAGGTTCTCCAAATGCCCACTATTGAGATTGCCCGAATCACCTATCATTAGGAGACAATATAATCAATGATCAACTTGAGGTGAATGAATAAATAATAAAACTTAGGGTTTCTCATAAGAGGAGCTTGTATACATATGAGTCTAACTCTATTTTTCCTTCACTAAATTTTACCAACTTGATGCCCATATAAACTAGACTCAATTTAGAACATTTTTCGTGAAGACATCCAATTCTAAGTCCAATTATAACCTAGCTAAATTTTAATCACAAAATAGTTCACCGATTGTCAATGTTCAAGTTATAGCCATCTCAAGTGTCTAGATTCAATCAAGTCTAACTTTTGATAGAAAACTTGAATTGCTTCACCATTTATAGGTATGGAAACTAGTGTTTAGGGACTATAACTTTCATGAAGAAAACCAATTCAGATTCCCACAACAACAGGTGGAACTTTAAACCAAAACCTAACACATTGTCAACCCTGTTGTGCAGGTTTGGTTTTCTTGTCTACTTTCATTGAATGGTGAGTTCAATCTACAAAGAATCAAGAGTCATGGCTCATATGGTTAGAAACTATAGGTCAAGGGCTACAACTTTTGTGGAGATCATTAAGTTAAATTCCAACAAGAACAGGTTCGAAATTAGCCCACAAATTGACATTGCACTGATCCTGTTCGTGCAGGTTGGATGTCCAGCCAAGTTCATGTCATTGCTGGAGTTAATAAACACAGAATCAGATTGTATCATTTACATGATTGATAACTCCATTATACACTCTACAACTTTCGTGAAGAACCTGAGCCCAAACTCCAACAAGAACAAGTTCAAAATCTCGCTTAAAGTTAGCCCTTCACTAAACCTGTTCATGCAGAATCGATTTTTCAGCCCACTTTATATAATTTCTGCGATTAATCTACAAAGAATTTCGGTGCAAGCTTTATACCCTTTTAAAGCCCTATGAATCTAGTTTCTAAATCAACAAGAATCACCTCATTTCAATTTTCCTAGACCAAGTTATGAACGTTTTACTAAAGCTAGGTCCAGCATAACAGGCGCACGACTTCATCAACCATAGTTCATTAATTTCAGCATATCTCAAGTTATGTTCGATGAAAAGTCAAAAAATTTACACCATTTTAAACTAGACTCAACATACAACAAGTTTTGAAAAGAAATCATGACCTGATTCTACTCATAACCTTGTCAAAATTCCACTACAATACCTCCTATTTTCAGGTTACTAACATATGATAGTTCTTTTCATCAAGGCTCACCAATCTGGATTTTCTAAGATTCCCAGCTACGATTTCATACTTTATCCACCAAGTAATCAATGATATTATTTTAATAGCTTACAAATATGCTCAAATGTTAAGAAGATTACCTCGTTTGGCTGGTTAATTCCTTTCCTTTCTATTGCCTACTTGCAGTCTCCTATCGTCAATGTATTGTTACCCCCTTATTGCTGTTGATATTTCCTTTTGTTTTCAAGTTGCGTAATTAGTCAAAAGCTGGTGCTGACTAGCCCATTAGCTTTGCTGACTATTACCCAATGTTGACACCACCTGCTTGGCTTGACAAATATCCAAGCCGAGCTAATCCACCTGTTCTTCTTCTTCTTCTTTTTTTTTTCTTTTCTCTCTTTTTTTTTTAAAGGTAATAAATATCTCACCATGTTAATCTAATTATTTCACACACCACACATGAATTATACATGAACATGTTTTACACTAATATCTCTTAGTTTTAGTATTTCAGGTGCTATAACTTAGTGAATAATTTTGCCAATTCAATTACCAACATTAACTATCCAAGCCAATAACATTAGTGATATTAGCGCACAAATAAATGAACAAATAGGTTATACGATTAAAATCTAGGGGTCATTGTGAACAACAGTAGTTTTGGTAAGTTATTGGTATGATCACCATTAGGTGTCAAATCTTTCAAGTATCCAAATCTACCAACTAATTTGAGTAATCTAACACTAAGGCTACAATGTCCTTTTAAGTCTAGTAATTGTATATAAATAATGTGACTAAATAGTTAAATAATAAAATTACTAGTATTTAATAAATTAATAATGAGCCTCCACACTGGTCATACGAAATATTTCCCAAACTCAAATCCGGTCCATCTTTTCAGCATCTCAATATTTCAGAAATCATCCTCCTAGAAACTGTCAGACACTGCCCTCTCACGTATGATTCAATAAAATTGCCACTGAATTGGTCCCTATTGACCACATTGGCATAGAACTCCTTAATCAATTCATGGTAGATAATCTTGTGCAGTGTCAAGAGCGGGGCCCATCCTAGCCTATTCAAATATTCTGCTAGAGGAAAATATGCTTCCACCTCTAGTGCTAAATTTCTTTCCTTTTATCGGTGTTTTCTTCTTAGTCGTCTCATACCACATTTGATTATCTCTCAAAGCAAAGCATGTGGCATCATAATCCCATGATGCCTAAGACCTAGAGGATGAAGTCCTTCTCTTCTTTGCACTTGCAGACGTTTCTCCTCTTGTTCTTGCCATTGTACCTATTGTAAAGAAAATAAATTGTTAAAATAAGGCACAAAGAAAGCTTTTTTTTTTTCTTTATGACAATCAAAGCATAGAAGAAACTCACAAAATCGTGTAAAGCTCAAAGTACGCCCCCACACTTAGTTGCAATTCATTAGATCATGTAGTAACTCAATCAATAGACCACTAAATATATGCAAGTTGCTAATTACACACTAAAAACACAAATTGCTAGTTATCAACCAAATAAACAATTCACTTAATAACGGCAATTCTCTCTCAAATAGCAACTTAGCAAATATGAATGAGGTGTCATGGAAGCCTAGCACACCAATTAACGCAACATGCATTACCACTAATTAAGAAATACCTCACAAATCTTACCAATCCAACAACTCATGAAGAATGCAAAGAATTTAGGTTTAACACCTTACTTTTTCAAACTAGGAGTCTAATTATCAATAAAGCCATAAATCTTCTTAGAGTCATAATTCACCTATTAGGCAAGCATATAAAGCCTAATTACATCTACTAATCATTCAAATTCTCATGAGTTACTCTAAACAAATATAGCAAAATATGACTACACTTTAGACATATTCAATGCTTCCCACACAATGTAGTCCATATCATGACTAACCCACACCATTGACATGCTTAATGAAGCTCATAAACCACAAATTAAGAGTAATTAGCACCCACTTAGGATGAAATTCATCGAAGAACTAAGTTATCCGAGAATGCGATTAAGCATAATTGCAAAGTCAAAACTCAAAATTAGGTCATGAATTATCAAACCCATATTATAATCATGCTCAAAAGATTCAAGGAACACCTATAAAACACCAAATCATGCCAAAAATTCACTACATTGTCAAAATTTTCACTAAGCAAAATTCATAGTAAAATAAACTAAATAAACATACAAAAAGTAGAATTTTACCACAAATGTGCTTTGGGTGAGTAAATGATGTAGTGAAGAGCCTCTAGAAGTCTCCAAATCAACCCAATAATGTACCAAGCAAAATCCCAAAAGTTTAAAGCCAAATTCGGGTGGAAGAGAAAACCCACCAAAAAATGAAATTTCAATCCACCAAACTTATGTATTTTGCGCAAAATGAAGTTAATAATGTGCGGGTGAAGTGGATTTGGTGTCGGATTAGGGTAGGATTGAGATTTAAGAAGAGGGAAAGCAAGGGTTTGGGAGAAAGAAAGAAAGAAATTTAGGTGAAAAATGAGAGAGAAGTAGCTGATGTGACTGCTTAGAGGACGAGCCACGACTTAAGTGGCCGCAGCTCAATACGCAGCAAGTCTCTATTTTTAATCCACGCCACTGAATTGCAGACTAGATTGCCCACGGTTCCATGCAGAAAACATTTTTTTTTTATTTTTATATCAACCCTTGCTTCTAACTCCCAAACAAAAGGTTACTTCCAAACAATTGCATGCACTTCAAAACAAAGAAAAAGGAGAATTTTAACATGAAAATTGTGCAAGATAAATAATGAAATATAAAGATAAATAAGAACCTCCTCTTGCTCACGTGGACTTCTATAGCTATGGTTGTGAGTTCCATCTTCTTTCTTTGGGTCTGCAAAACACAAATAAAGCAGACTATTTAAAATACTCCTACTAAACTTAAAAGCAACTAAAGGTAACAAAATACTAAAATGAAAGTTGGGTTGCCTCCCAACAAGCACTTTTTTAACATTTTTAGCTCGACGCTATCAAGGTTATCACATAACCCCTTGATAAAAGATGTCTCCAGCCCACTCCTTCCTTTTGGAACCTTGGATCTCAATACTTGGATGAAATTGAAATTACTGAATTTAAAATGCGGCATGTGAGTTGCTGGAGAGATCAAACACCTTGAGATATGCTCAATAAATGCTAGATAAATTATGATTAAGAAAAGGTAAAAATGACGATGATGTCCAAATGCATGACTCTAGGCTACAGTGCTTAATGAGAATGCAAAGTGTATGCTACAAAACTTAAAAAATAAACTAACATGTCATGTATGACCCTAGGCTATCAGTGTGAATGAAAATGCATAAGTAAAGTAGACATGAACACCGTTTGATTCCCTAAACAAATGATTCTGGTTTGCCAAGACAAATAAAATGCCGAGTGATGAAAAACCTCTTATCAAATATTTTTCTCTTTTTTTTTTTAAGAAGAAAGCAAAAGGAAATTTTTTTTTTAAGGGAACTCTATGGTGACAACATTTGAAAAATTGAGTAGCAAAGTGAATTGCTACCTAATAAAAGTGGGGTGAAAAAATTTATTTCACTTTCCTCTTTGACTAGCAAATTTTCTTCCAAATATATTACACAAAATGGGGCTACTAGAGCATACAGTAAATTTTTTTTTTTTTAATATATGTTGAACACAACATCAGTATCAATTCAAAATCAATCTTCTTTTCTTTTTTTATTAAAAAAAATTTTCCCCAGCATAGCATTCAAATAAATAACCCCTCCTTTCCCCTTGCTTTTCGAAAAGAAGAAAACGCAATGCACAAACAAGTTCAAGAGAAGCCAACAAGTGAACATTGCTTAATGGGATTTGCAAAGAATTTAACATTTCATTCCCCTGATTAGCAACTTTTCTCAAAAATTATTACAAAGAATGGGGAGACTAATGCATACAACAGAAAATTTTAAAGCAAATACAACATCCAAATTAATTTTAAATCAATCATTTTTTTTGACAAAATTAGCCCCAATATGCTGCATCAAATCAATTTGAAATCAATTCAATTAAGATTTGAACCAGTATAAACTACTGAAAAATAAATTTAAAAAACTTTTTTCCAAAAAAAATTTTTTTGCCCAGTATGCAGTCTCAAATCGATTTGAAATCAATCCAATCAAGATTTAAATAAAAATGATTAGAAAACCAATTCGAAACCCGTCTTTCTGAAATTCACCCCGATATAAATATTATCCACTAAAATCTTGCCCCAACTCTCAATCTTTGATAAGGAATGCAATAATGATAATATTGTAGATACCAAATTTTGACACACCGCTCATTTTCTAATATTGGGGACCTTTTCTTGCTATTTGGAGTCAAATCCTGATTTTTGGATAAAAATGAGAAAGTTAGCAATTTTGGAGGGCAGAATAGTAATTTTTTAATTGTAAATATTTTTCATTAGTTTTGGGGGGTTTGAATTCTTTTTTGTACTTTTATACACATTTTCAAATTTTTTTTGATTTTTTTCAGATTTAATTGATCTTTTTCGTATATTTTGACAGTATAGGGGCAAAACAGTCATTTTGCCTCTTGAATATTTTTTCCACCATTCTTGGGTCCCAAATTCATTTTTAGATTTTTAAGCATGTTTCTAAGTTGTTCTAATTTTTTTTAGGGTGAATTGCTATTAACAAGTTTATTATTTACATTTTTCTTAATTTTTTTCATTTTGTGAGAAAACATAGATTTTTAATTTTTTGTAAGGGTAAAGTTGTAATTTTGATAATCAATGGCGTTTTGGTCTTTTAGTCATTTCTTGGAAGATAAGTCTTTTGTGCACTATAAATAACCCACATTTTGGGATAAGAAAGGAAAAAAAAGAGAAAAAAAAAGCCTAAAGAAAGTTTTTAGTTTTTAGTTTTTAGTTTTTATCTATTACACCAAAAACACTAAAAACACACTTTTTCCTACATTTTTCTTCAAGTTTTCACCAAAAACACCAAGAACACCTATTACCTTTTAGTAAATCTTCAAGTCTACACTTAGAACACACACTAGTGTATCTTCAAGCCTACACCTAGAACACCTAGAACACACACTAGAATTTTACATTCATCTTCAAGCCTACACCTAGAACACCGAGAACACACACTACACACATTCACATTTTCTCTCACACACACTACACACATTCACATTTTCTGTCACACACACTATCCCACACACTTCACAATTTTCTCACACACACTACACCACGATCACACACACAGTAGTTTCACAGTTTTCTCTCTCTCACACACACACACATTAGTTTCACACATTTACACACACAACCAAGCACACAAATACACACACTACACAAATACACCTTATAACCTCCGTACAAGTTACCACATTTAGGGGAGAAAATCTCAACCCTGGAGGGCCAACAAGCAATCAAGAAAGTTCAATTCGGAGTTGGCCTCTTTGAGGATTCACAACTCAAAAGGAAAAGAACATCACACCCTAAAACACCCAGCACCTTATGTCCTCCCACGTGCAGCCGGGTTGACTATCCGTGAAATAACGATGAAGTTAGTCACGGTAGTCTCACACACAATTAACACATTGGTCAATGAAAGCAAGTAACACATTGCGGAATAGATGTGATAAAGTACACATCTTTCCTCAAGTAGCACATGTACTCACATAGTGATTTAAATCTTAGCATAATATTTATCAAATAAAATGTCACATTTCATGCATCATGCACGCATAAGGACACTCACCTTGAAAGCCTAAGAAAATATCTCGTGAAATGGTCGTGATGTGTTTTCGGACCCTGCAATTTAAAAGAAATAATAACATAAAAACTCAATTAAAATCCTGGTAAATTTAGTAAGAAAAAATCAACAAGATACCCCACTTACTTCTAGGGTTTTGGTTTTAGGGTTTCTAGGGTTTAGGGTTTTTACTTATTCTAAGAAACTTAATCTATCACTAGATCATTTCTAAAAATTCCTGCACCTAAATTTCCCTCAATTGAACACATTCTAAGCTTAAAATTTCACTTATCCATTTTTCTTCTTTTAATTCTACCGAAATTTCGACAGCATTTCCCCTTAAAATCGGACTAGCCAAACTTTTTCCCTGCATGAAAAATCAACCACCCAATCCATTTCAACATGTTCTACAACTTCTATGTTCAATTTAAACTCAAATTCAATCAAGATTCCACTCAAATTAAAAATTCCTACTCCAAGAATAATCACCCAAATCTGCACAGGGTTGTTTTTCAGCCAACTTCGTGCCATTGTTGGGGTCACTCCACCAAGAACCAGGGAATTGTGATTATATGGTTTGAAAGTACGTTTATAGGGCTACAACTTTCATGAAGATCATCACTTCAAATTCCAACTAGAACAGGTTCAAAATCAGCCCCCAAGTTGGCTCTTCATCAAAACTGTTTACGCAGAACCGAATTTCAGCCAAATTTGCAAGCTTTCTGCGGTTAATACACAATGAACCACCGTGCAAGCTTTATACTATTTGAAAGCCCTATGAATCTAGTTTATAAAAAACAAGAATCACTCGAATCCAAGTTATCTACATCAAGTTATGAAAGTTTTACTAAAACTAGTCCAGCATGACTGTTTAAGTGTTCTTGAGTTCCAACTTAAATCTTCAAGTACTACTAACAAATACTTAGTATAAAACTTGAACAAAAACTAAATAAAACTTAAAATTAATAGCAAAAGTTCATAGTACATACCTTAAACAAGCTTAGAACCTTGCTTAGAAAAGAAAGAAACTCACTTCCTATGGTGGGTTTACCCAAAATTAAGAGAGAAAAGTCCAAGAAGTTGAGAGCAAAAATGAGAGAAGAAGAAGAAAGAAGATGGCCGGCCAAGAGGAAAAGAAAGAGAAAGAAATAGTCTAGGAAAATTGGAAAAGAAATGAAGAAAATGTGGAAAAATGGTTAGCCAATTAAAACCTCACAAGAGTAAAGCAAAAAGGTGAGTTTTTAATGCAAGAGTAGTAACTTGGGTTAATTTGATTGGTGGAGATTATTAACTCTTATCACTTAATATAAGCAATAATAAGACATAAATTGTTAAAGCAAAAATAGAGTAAAAATGAGAAGAGGAAATCCGGCCATAAAGAAGAAAGAAAAAGAAAAGAATTTCGGCCCAAAAAGAAAAGAGAAAAGAGAAGAATTTTCGGCCAAGGGAAAAGAAAATAAAGCAAGAAAATAAGTGAAATTTTTGAGTAAAAATTGAGCAAAAATTCAACACTATACTCAGGTAGGTTCCCCACTTTGGCTTTCTCTATCCGCTTCTGTAGTGTGAGATCCTTGCCTTGGGCTTCTTGGATTTGTTTCAACAATTCAGATTGTACACTTACGTTTCCACAAATCACTTTAGAGCCAGCTATCCTTGGGTTGCTCTCACTCAATCGCTCCAACAAGTCCCATTCACGGATGGCCAAACTAGCCATTTGAACCTTCCTACTTAAAGCATCTGCAACAACATTAGCTTTACCCGGATGGTAATTAATAGTACAGTCGTAATCCTCCAATAACTCCACCCACCTACATTGTCGCAAATTCAACTCTTTCTGAGAAAATAAATATTTCAGGCTCTTATGATCGGTATATACTTCAAAGGCAACTCCATACAAATAATGCCTCCATTTCTTGAGTGCGAAAACCACCGCTGCTAACTCTAGGTCATGTGTGGGATAATTCCTTTCATGAGGTTTTAGCTTACGGGAATCGTAGGCAATTACTTGTTTTCCTTGCATTAACACACTTCCCAAGCCTTCCCGTGAAGCATCTGTGTACACACTGAAAGTTTCTTTTCCATTTGGCAATGCTAGCACTGGGGTAGATGTCAATCGTTTCTTGAGTTCATTGAAGCTTTGTTTGCACCGTTCATCCCACTTAAATTTAACATACTTCTGGGTTAAAGCAGTGAGTGGTGTGGCTATCTTTGAAAAATCCTTAATGAACCGCCTATAATAGCCAGCTAAACCCAAGAAACTAAGAACTTCGGTGGGATTCTCGGGTCGTTTCCAACTAACCACGGCTTCTACTTTGGATGGATCTACCGCTATTCCTTCTCCCGAAATGACATGACCCAAGAATGACACTTGGTTCTTCCAAAATTTGCACTTACTAAACTTGGCATACAATTTATTATCTCTCAAGGTTCGTAGTACCATCTTCAAATGTTGCTCATGCTCTCCCTAGGACTTGGAAAAGATCAAAATATCATCAATAAAAACTACTACAAACTGATCTAAGTATCGTCTGAAAACCCGATGCATCAAATCCATAAAAGCCGCCGGGGCATTAGTTAACCCAAAAGGCATCACCACAAATTCGTAATGACCATATCGAATGTTAAAAGTAGTTTTTGATACATCTTCCTCCTTAATTTTCAATTGATAGTACCCTTGTCTGAGATCCACCTTAGAAAATACTACAGCCCCTTCCAGTTGATCAAACAACTCATCAATATGAGGTAAAGGGTACTTATTCTTTATGGTGACATTATTTAACCCTCGATAGTCAATGCAAAGTCTAAGAGTACTATCTTTTTTCCTTACAAACAACACTGGGGCTCCCCATGGTGATACACTCGGCCTGACAAACCCTCTTTCTAACAAATCTTGGAGTTGGACTTTAAGTTCCCCGAGTTCTGCATAGGACATGCGGTATGGGGTTCTAGATATTGGCGATACTCCGGGTACCAATTCTATTTTGAATTCCACTTCTCTCTCCGGGGGTAGAGAGCTTAATTCTTCGGGAAACACATCGGGAAATTCTTTTACCACCGGCACATCCTCAAGTCTCACTTTATCCTCAGGTGTATTAATTAAATAAGCAAGGTATCCAACTGCCCCTCGGAACATCAATTTCCTAGCTTGCATGGCTGAAAGAAGATTTGAGGAAGCTAGGGTTTTCTTAACATCCAACCTTAATACAGGTTCTCCCGAAATGCTAAACTCCACCACTTTCGTCCCACAATTTAGTTGAGCACTATACCGGGTCAAACAACCCATGCCTAGTATTACATCATAACCCCGAATAGGTAAAGCTATGAGGTCTGTTAAAAATTTTCTTTCTCCTACCCGAAACTCACAATCTTGGTAAACAAGATTAGTTGTCAGGCAATGGTCTCTAGTCGGAGTCCTCACTTCCAATTCATAGGATAACTCAACAGGTTGTATCTCTAAAGCAGTCATAAACTGAGGGTTCACAAAGGAATGGGTGGAACCAGGGTCTACTAGCAGTTTAGCCAAATGATGAAAAACAAGAATTATACCTTCAATAACTGCTGGTGACTCCTGGGCATCCCGCTTGTCGAGGGCATACACGCGAGCTGGCACTTTCCGTTTATTCTCGCTCTCCCTGGCTTGATTGGTCTCCTTATGCCCAGGTTGAGCGGTGCTTGGTCCACTGGCGGCCTGTCTTGGACATTGATTTATCCGGTGATCTCCACTGCCGCAAAGGAAACATTTCCGGTTCTTTCTCCAGCAATTTTCCTCGTTGTGGTTACCTTTACCACAATATCCACAAGCACCAGGAGCAGCTGATGATGGTTTCTCCTTCTGAGTATTTTCTTTTTGTTCATTCCTTGGCAGAGCCCTTCCCACCGGAGCACCTCTTGTTCTTCCGAACGGGGCACCTTGCCCAAATCTCACTCCTCCAGTTCCCCGTCTCATCTTAGGGGCTAGAGAGCTTTCAGTTGAAGGTCGAGCATCATTGGTATTTCCCCGTTTTCTTGCCTTCATCGTGCGGACCAGGGACTTAGTTTCCTCCATCTGCTGCGCTTTTTCCACTGCAGCTTCATACGTCTCAATGGTGGCAGCTGCGAGGGCGTCTTGAATCTCCAAATTCAAGCCTTGGATAAATCTCCTCTTTCTTCGCCGTTCGGTGGCTACAAGTTTCGGGGCATAACGACACAGTTTAGTAAACTGAGCTTCATACTCAGCTACAGACAGCAACCCTTGTCTCAACTTCAAAAATTCGTCTTCCCGCTTTTCTTGTACTCGCATGGGAATATATTTCTCTTTAAACTCTCTAGTGAAGTTGATCCACGTCCTTGGAGTCTGATATCTTTCCCACTTGGCGTTGATTAAATTCCACCAAGGGGTGGCAGCACCCTCCAATTGGAACACGGCGAATGTCACTTACCATTCATCCTTGTACTTCAGGGCAGTAAAAATTTTCTCAATGTTCTCTAACCACTTTTTAGCAATTTCTGGTTTTGGGCTACCATTAAACTTAGGGGGGTTAAATTTTTGGAACCGTTCCAGGGCTACATCTTCCCCAACTGCCGGGTTTCTATGAGGACCACCAACCTCCGCTACTGGGTTCTGCCGAGTTCCCAGCTGAGTTAGAACATCGGTCATTCGATTTAAGACTGCGATCATGGGATCAGCTCCTGAAGGTGGATTCATACTAGAGGTAGCGTCTTCATCCCGATCTTGACGACGAGGACGTCCTCTACCGCGACCACGTCCACTCATGATTTAATATACTATAATAACATGAATAAATTTATTTTAATATTTACATAATAAATGTCAAGATATAATATAAAATGCACAAATTCAAGATTAACAAGGAAATCAAGTTTCATGCCAACAAGATCACACATATTATACAAGTAATTCAATTTACATAGTTCAAAAGTTATATACAAAACATGTCATACATATAAAACATAACAAAACTAGCATAAGTTTCAGTACATAACTCCATCTAAGGATTTAGTCTAAGATCTAGTCTAACTGGACCGATCCAGCCGAGCTCACATCCATGTCCTGCTCACCCCCAGGAGCCTCCTCGGCCCCAAGAGGTGGAGGCGCTGCCGGTCCTGGCCCTAGGTGCAGAGCCAAATCACGCACCTCATCTAGTACATGTCCTACCAACAGACCACTCTCATCTACAAGTCATCCCGTGTGGTCCTGGACGTACTGTACCACGCGTGTGAGACGACCATGCAGCTCCTGGAACTGTACTCGATAAGCATCCATCCTCTGCTGCTCTTCCCGAACAGCAGCCTCTAAGTCACGCATCCTCTGAGCTTGAGCCCTAACCGTCTCTCTCAGCTCGTGAACACGAGCCCAGGAAGTATCACTATCGCGCTCCACTCGCCTACTATCCGCGATCAAGGAAAGCACGACATAGTCAGGATAAGAATAGGTCCTCCAGCAACCACAAGCAGGGCGGACTCGACGGGCAGGTGAAAATGTGCGATAAGGGTGCCCAGGTCCCTTGCAATAACGGACAATGGGTCTCCTACGATACTCATGCGGCAACTGAGCTGCGCCTGATGACTGGGATGCCTCACCCTAACCACTCTCTAACATACCTACAGGTTTAAATAATAAATTAATTAAGTCTATCCCATAAATGCTCAATAATAAATAATACTTAAATATTACACTCAAATATCAAACTTAAAAAAAAATAACCTAAACACATTCTCAAGTATATACACAATAGTGCCCAGGTACGGAAATTCGGATCTCATCTCTCACACCCAGGTTGATCAGGCCCAAGCGTAATCGACTCAACCCAAATTTCCTACCTGACACACCAAACAAGACTAGCACTAGAGACAGGATTCAATCCTAAGATCTGATACCAACTGTGACAGCCCTACCTTATCCAGAGGCGCACCAAAGGGCTTAGCGGACTGCCTGCCTAACTCTCGCCAGGTCTCGATTCACGCACTCACGCAAACGTCCGAGCGTACTTAACTTAAAATAAAATAAACTAAAACAAAATGGAATAAATAACACACACTCATTTTATTTAACATAAGGTACAATTCACATCAAAAGATTACGTGTCATAATATACATGATTTTCACAAAAATAGCCTAACACAGTTCGGCTATTACAATAACTGAAACATCTATAATAATCAAAAACCAGTTGATCCAGCTTTAATTTTTCAGGTAACCTGAGTAAAGGAAAACAAATAAAATGGAATGAGCTATAATAGCCCAGTGAATGTCCAAGTCATGCAATCATATCAACAACTCATTATTTTAGTAATTGAAATAATCGGGCAATTAATTAATAAATCAAGATATGAACAATTTAATTTAACATGTAGTCAAAGGAGGATACAAGGCTCAACTACGGGAGCAAGCTCAACCGTAGAAAAGCAAGTACTTATCATGTAGCCACGATATTTGGACCGAGATAATAGCTCAGGTCTTTATCAAAGAACATATCGGTTTTATCAAGCACAAACCCTAACCGCCAATCACCTTATAACCTCCGTACAAGCTACCACATCCAGGGGAGAAAATCTCAACCCTGGAGGGCCAACAAGCAATCAAGAAAGTTCAATTCGGAATTGGCCTCTTTGAGGATTCACAACTCAAAAGGAAAAGAACATCACACCCTAAAACACCCAGCACCTTATGTCCTCCCACGTGCAGCCGGGTTGACTATCCGTGAAATAACGATGAAGTTAGTCACGGTAGTCTCACACACAATTAACACATTGGTCAATGAAAGCAAGTAACACATTGCGGAATAGATGTGATAAAGTACACATCTTTCCTCAAGTAGCACATGTACTCACATAGTGATTTCAATCTTAGCATAATATTTATCAAATAAAATAGTCACATTTCATGCATCATGCACGCATAAGGACACTCACCTTGAAAGCCTAAGAAAATATCTCGTGAAATGGTCGTGATGTGTTTTCGGACCCTGCAATTTAAAAGAAATAATAACATAAAAACTCAATTAAAATCCTAGGTAAATTTAGTAAGAAAAAGTCAACAAGATACCCCACTTACTTCTAGGGTTTTGGTTTTAGGGTTTCTAGGGTTTAGGGTTTTTACTTATTCTAAGAAACTTAATCTATCACTAGATCATTTCTAAAAATTCCTGCACCTAAACTTCCCTCAATTGAACACATTCTAAGCTTAAAATTTCACTTATCCATTTTTCTTCTTTTAATTTCTACCGAAATTTCGATAGCATTTCCCCTTAAAATCGGACTAGCCAAAATTTTTCCCTGCATGAAAAATCAACCACCCAATCCATTTCAACATGTTCTACAACTTCTATGTTCAATTTAAACTCAAATTCAATCAAGATTCCACTCAAATTAAAAATTCCTACTCCAAGAATAATCACCCAAATCTGCACAGGGTTGATTTTCAGCCAACTTCGTGCCATTGTTGGGGTCACTCCACCAAGAACCAGGGAATTGTGATTACATGGTTTGAAAGTACGTTTATAGGGCTACAACTTTTGTGAAGATCATCACTTAAAATTCCAACTAGAACAGGTTCAAAATCAGCCCCCAAGTTGGCTCTTCATCAAAACTGTTTACGCAGAACCGAATTTCAGCCAACTTTGCAAGATTTCTGTAGTTAATACACAATGAACCACCAGTGCAAGCTTTATACTGTTTGAAAGCCCTATGAATTTAGTTTATAAAACAACAAGAATCACTCGAATCCAAGTTATCTACATCAAGTTATGAAAGTTTTACTAAAGCTGGTCCAGCATGACTGTTTAAGTGTTCTTGAGTTCCAACTTAAATCTTCAAGTACTACTAACAAATACTTAGTATAAAACTTGAACAAAAACTAAATAAAACTTAAAATTAATAGCAAAAGTTCATAGTACATACCTTAAACAAGCTTAGAACCTTGCTTAGAAAAGAAAGAAACTCACTTCCTATGGTGGGCTTACCCAAAATTAAGAGAGAAAAGTCCAAGAAGTTGAGAGCAAAAATGAGAGAAGAAGAAGAAAGAAGATGGCCGGCCAAGAGGAAAAGAAAGAGAAAGAAATAGTCTAGGAAAATTGGAAAAGAAATGAAGAAAATGTGGGAAAATGGTTAGCCAATTAAAACCTCACAAGAGTAAAGCAAAAAGGTGAGTTTTTAATGCAAGAGTAGTAACTTGGGTTAATTTGATTGGTGGAGATTATTAACTCTTATCACTTAATATAAGCAATAATAAGACATAAATTGTTAAAGCAAAAATAGAGTAAAAATGAGAAGAGGAAATCCGGCCATAAAGAAGAAAGAAAAAGAAAAGAATTTCGGCCCAAAAAGAAAAGAGAAAAGAGAAGAATTTTCGGCCAAGGGAAAAGAAAATAAAGCAAGAAAATAATTGAAATTTTGGAGTAAAAATTGAGCAAAAATTCAAGTAGTCAAAAGACTAGAAAATAGTAAAATGAACTAATCAAAATTTAAACACTAATATAAATTAAATGGTCAAGTAATATTATTCTAACTTTAGTACTTAAGTGTTCTTGCTTAAAAATGAAAATCTTAACTAATTAACCTAATTAACTCAAGAAATCTTCTAACTAATAAATCAAGGATTAACACTTAACCCTAAATAAGAAAAAAAATGTCTCTTATATGTGCATTTTCTAGGGTGTTACATACAGTGGTGGTAATTGATTTTTGAGGCTATTTTTTTTACTTAAAATGGTGGTTGTGACAGCCCCACCTTACCCAGAGGCGCACCAAAGGGCTTAGCGGACTGCCTACCTAGCTCTCGCCAGGACTCGAATCACGCACTCACGTAAACATCCAAGCGTACTTAACTCAAAATAAAATAAAATAAAATAAAATGGAATAAAATAAAATACACTCATATTACTTAACTTAAAGGTACAAGTCATATCAAAAGTTTACATGTCATAATATACATGATTTTCACAAGGATAGCCTAAACAGTTTGGCTATTACAATAACTAAGACATCTAGTATAATCAAAATCAGTCGATCCAGCTTTAATTTTTCAAGAAACCTGAGTAAAGGAAAAACAAATAAAAGGAATGAGCTATAATAGCCCAGTGAATGTCCAAGTCATGCATCCATATCAAGAACTCATTATTTTAGTAAATAAAATAATCGATAAATTAAATAAACAAGATATAAACAATTTAATTATCAAGTAGTCGAGGGCGGATACAAGGCTCAACTACGGGAGCTAGCTCAACCGCAGGAGAAGCAAGTACTGATAATGTAACCATGACATTTGGACCGAGATAATAGCTCAGGTCTTTATCAAAGGACATGCCAGTTTTATCACGCAAGCCCTAACTACCGTTCACCTTATAACCTCCGTACAAGCTACCACATCCAGGGAGTAATCTCAACCTTGGAGGGCCAACACAAAAGAAAGTTCAATCCGGAGTTGGCCTATTTAAGGATTCACAACTCAAAAGGGAAAGAACGTCACGCCCTAAAACACCCAGCACCTTATAACCTCCCAAGCCTGTCCGGGTTGACTATTCGTGAAGTAACGGTAAAGTTAGTCACGGAAGTCTCACGCACAAGTAACACTTTGAATAGTGAAAGCATATAACACATTACGGAATAGATGCGATAAAGTACACATATTTCCTCAAGTAGCACATTTTATCACATAATATTTGCAAGTGTAACATAATATTTACAAGTGAAACATAACATTTCATGCATCATGCACACATAGAGACACTCACCTGGAATGCTGAAGAAAATATCTCGTAAAATGGTCGCGATGCGTTTTCGGACCCTGAAATTTAAAAGAAATAATATAATGAAAACCCAATTAAAACCCTAGTTAATTTAGTAAGAAAATTTCAAGAAAACACCCCACTTATTTCTAGGGTTTTGGTTTTAGGGTTTCTAGGGTTTAGGGTTTACTTATTCTAAGAAAATTTAATCTATCACTAGATCATTTCTAAAAATTCCTACACTTCAATTTCCTTCAATTGAGCATATTCTAGATTTAAAATCTCACTTGTCAATTTTTCTTCTTTTAATTCTACCAAAATCTCGGTAGCATTTCTCCTTAAAATCGGACTAACCCAAATTTTTTTCCTGCAAGAAAAATCAGCAATCCAACCTAATTCAACAAGTTCTACAACTTTTATATTCAACTCAAGTTCAAATTCAATCAAAATTCCACTAAATTCCAAGAATTCTAATCCAATAATCTTCAACCAAACAACATATAACACATGAAATATCAAGGTTTAAATGCCATATACTAGTCTATCTAACCACAAAAACACTTTATCAAGCAAGTAAATCTCCAATTCAAACTAAGTTCTCTAAGTAGTAGCAACAAGAATCTTGGTTTAAGGTTGCATAAAAACTAATTAAAACTTGAAATTAGTAGGAAAAGCTCATAGTAAATACCTTGTTAGTGTATGCCCTAAAACCAAGATGGTTTAAGGTGTTTTATATGTTATATTTATCAACGTGGTATTTTTCTTTATCATCTATACTTGTATTTTCATGTTACTTGTTTGATTGATAAAGTCCTTAGAATATTGACTGTGTATTAGAGATTGTAAGGGTTACAATTATGAGACTCTAATACATAAAGTCATATTCTTAAATATCCCTAGTCATAGTATTAATGAGATTGGACATCATTTATACGGATAGACTAGCACATACTTTGCCTCTACTTATGGTAAGTAGTAGTTGATCTCATTGACTATGGTGTGCGTGACACTTAAGCTAGTATGTGGATGCTTGTTTAAGAACAAGTTCATTGGATTGATCCGCCAAGAGTTTCAACTATAGTGCCAATAGTTGAACTCTTAATGGCAATGGTGTAAGTGATCCTTTGACTTGAGATTACCATAGTATCTTGAGTGTGGATTGCTATACTTTGACTCTATTCCTCGGTGCCCGTAAAAGGGTAGCTCATAGGTTAGAGATTGGGTATAGTTTGAAGCATGGAAAGATAGTGAGTAATCAATATAGGATTCACCACTCCCTAATAGGAGAGTATATCCCTTAATGGCCACTTGTTGGAAATATTAACTCATAAATCTTCTGCAGAAGTGATAGTATAACTTGGAAGTAGTTTCAAGGTTATACATCATGGAGAGTTATATTTCTGGAACAAGAAAATGTAAATTAGTCATTTAAAAGTATGCACTATACTTTTAGACTAATTGGGATATAGCGTGGTGAAAGGATATTAATTACACGGTAACATTGTCATTGAAGGGTATGGTCTACCATATGACTTTCCTATTCTCTTGGGTGGTCATGATGCATTGCTAGATGCCACTCATGATCTATAAGTGTGAATTGATTAATTAGTGAATTAATGATAAATTAAAAGTGTTTAATTTATCTAGCTCAATTAATGAGTTATAATTTATACTTATTGCCAACGTGAATGGAACCTAATGGGTCACACACATAAAGAACAAAATCTTTGGGTTAAAATGTAATTAAGATAAGTATGAGATACTTATGGGGTTAATTTATGAGATAAATTAACTTAAAGGACTTATTTATAAATATTCTAAGTCTTGCAGGAAATTAGTTTCCTAAAAGAAATAAAGTAACTAATTGGTTTCCTTATGGAATAGATTTCCTAAAGGAGAAGGATTAGCTTAAAGTAAGTTGCCTAAACCTTCTTGGTTTCTAATTAGCTTTATTTCCTAAAAGACTAGATTATTTCCTCTATAAATAGGTTCATGCTTTGACCCTTGAATTATTATTGTAGCACAAAAGAAAACTAGTGAGAGAAAATTTGAAGAGAAAAAGTCACGCCTCTTTCTCTCTCTAGGCGTCTCTCTCTCTCTCCTAAGGGTTAGGTTTTTCTTCTTCTTGTGTTCTTAATAATTCAAGGGAGCTAGCACTCAAAAGTCAAAGCAAGCAAGCCTACAAGGTTCCCAAAGAAGTTGTTCGTGTGGATATCATTAGAGGCTCTACGCTTGGAGGGCTTTTCGTGGTAGATCTAACATCTTCTTCGAAGGATCTTTGCCTAGAAGCATAGAAATCTTCTGTGCTTAAGGTAATCTTCATGCAAACCCCCTTGTTAATCATATAGATATGTCAAAGAGATCCATGGTTAAGGTAATAAATTTTTATTTTTCCGCTGTGTTACCTATGCTATTACCTTACAGACCTTAGATATACTTAGAACTTTGCTTAGAAAGGAAAGAAGCTCACTTTCTATGGTGGATTTGCCCAAACTTTAGAGAGAAAACTTCAAGAAGTTGAGAGCAAAATGAGAGAAGAAGAGAAAGTGAGATGGCCGGCCAAGAAGAAAAAGAAAGAGAAAGAAATAGGCTAGGCAAAATGGAAAAGAAATAAAAAAAAAGGTGGGAAAAAGATTAACCAATAAAAACATAACAAGAATAAAGTGAAGATGTAGTCTTTTAATGAAATAGTGGTTACTTGGATCAATTTGATTGGTAGAATTTTATAATCTCTTATCACCTAATACTAGCAATACTATGGCACAAATTATTAAAGCAAAAAGAGAGTAAAATAGAGAGAGAGAAATCCGGCCATAAGGAGAGAAAAAAGAAGAAAGAATTTCGGCCAAAAAGAAAAGAGAAGAAAGAAGAATTTTCGGCCAAGAGAAAAAGAAAAAGAGAGAAGAAATTTCAGCCAAGGAAAAGAAAATAAAGCAAGAAAACAAGTGAAATTTTTTAGTAAAATTGAGCTAAAATTCAAGTAGTCAAAAGACTAGAAAATAGTAGAATAAACTAATCAAAATTTAAACACTAATATAAATTAAATGGTCAAGTAAAATTATTCTAACTTTATGATAGGTCCCAAGGTCAGCAAGCTTCCAAGGTGACTGAGGATGTACTTCAAGACTTGGATGGTCCTATGACTAGGTCAAGAGCTAGGAATATGAAGGATGCTTTTCATGGTCTCATTGTGGACACGCTGGATAATGTGTGCAAAGCGACCAACACAGATCCTTTGTCACGTAGTATACTTTGCTTATGGGCTGACCAAGGAAGGAAGGATGATTCAAGCACGGGAAGGATGATTCAAGCAAGGGAATGAAGTGCCAAACCTTCTGACCGAACCCGCGCCATGAACCCGCACGGCGTATAGGTGCCGCGGGTACCATCAGAAAGTTTGTTTTAGTTGTTTTATGCAATTTTTAGAGTTGTAATCTTTAATAGTCGAATATTAGGTTACAACTAGGGTAAAGTACTTTCTTGGTTATGTTTTTTGTGCTGCCCTATATAAGGGTTTCTTGGGAACAACATGAGACAGAACGTTTATGATATTTTGAGTGAAATTCTCTCCAGAATTTTCTTGGTTCTTTGGTGATTGAGAACCGCCATAGGTCTTATCAAGCTTTGCTTGTGGCGACCATCCAATCTTGCTTAGAATTTCCTTTCGATTTTGTTCAAGATCTTTAGAGAATTAGGTTTGAACGATTGAACGCGCTCAATTCGGTTCATCTTGGTTTTCTAGGATTGAGGGCATCTTCAAGGGGAAAAGTTCGAGCAACCTACTCCATGTCAAGGGTTCTTGGAAGATCCATCCAAGGGGTCTTGAGTTCAACGAGTAATAAGCCTAAAATCCAAGGGTTTTGGTAGTCTTCCGTACGCGCGATCTCATCACTTTAGTACTTAGGTGTTCTTACTTAATAATGAAAATCTTAGCTAATTAACCTAATTAACTCAAGAAATCTTCCAACTAATAAATTAAGGATTAACACTTAACCCTAAATAAGAAAAAAAAATGTCCCTTGTAAGTGCATTTTCTAGGGTGTTACAGTGGTGAACTAACTGGTGGCAGGGGAGAGCCTGGTGGTGAGGCTGTGAGTCTGGTTGGAGGTTGTTGCTGGTGGAATATGGTGGAATCTGGTGGAAAGGGGGCAGGGCTGGTATGATTGAGTGGTGAGAGGGTATGGGTGGTGACTGTGTGGTTTCTGGTGAGGTGAGGGCGGCAGTAGGCTGGCTTGATGGTGGTTAGCAGTGCTGAAATTTCGGTTGTGAAGGATGGCTGTGGGTGGAGGCTGATGGAATTTGTGTTATTGATGATTTTAGGGGGAGGTCTGTGATGGTGGATGGGAGTTGATTTGTCAATTTGAGGTGCAGGGGGCTGCTCTATGTGGTTGTTAAGTGAGGTTTATGGGGACTGATTGTGGTTGAGTTTTTGTATTTTCTGGTGATGAAGAAGTGGTGATTCAGGGTGGTTGGGGAGACGTTAGAGTGGCTTGCTAGAGGAGGGGGCAGTGGTGAGAAGAAAGAGGAGAGAGAGAGACGGAGGAGGGAAGAATCCCAAGAACAAACAAGCCAAACAAATGAACAAAAAGCCCAGAAAACAGAAGGAAAATCTAGTGATAAATTTAGAAACAACAAAAAAATGGAAACAAAATTTGAAAAGAAAAACTCAATTAAAATCCCAAATGATCAGATTCACATAGAAAATGGAAAAAAATAAATCAAGATAAAGAGAAGCACTTACCTTGAAGCTTGGAGACAATGTGATGGTAAAGAGCAGCTTGATTTTGAAAAGATGATGAACAGCGACTGAAACTTGAAAAATAACGGCTGAAGTGTGTGTTTCTTAGGTGGTTTAGTGTGTGTTTTGATTTCAAAATAGATAAAAGTGTATTGTTTAGGGTTTTTTTTCTTGTCCCCTTTTTCTGATTTAAGGGAGGTATTTATAGAGCCAAGTTGTCTTGGTCTCCAAGAATACTACAAAATAACAAAAATGCCACCAGTAATAAAAATTCTAATTTATGTTAAAAAATATTTTTAACACAAAAAAATAAAAAATTAATAAAAAAATGACAGTAAACTCTAAAATTTGTCAAAAAAATTCAAAATAGATTTCAAATAAAGGTTAGAGCTGAAAATTGGTCAAAAACGCATTTGAGATGTGAAATGACGATTTTGCCCCTATAATGAAAAAATACACTGAAAGATGGCTATTGGCCACGAAAAATTGTCAAAAATTAAAAATAATCTTAGAACCCTAGAAAATGCATTTATGACTCAAAAGTTGGTGAAAAATGCATTTAAAATATAAAATAATAATTTTGCCCTTAGACAACGAAAATACACAGAAAAATGGCTATTGACCTCGAAAAATTACCAAAAATTAAAAATAAGCTTAAAACCCTAGAAAATGCATTTACGACTCAAAAATTGGTAAAAATGCATTCAAAATGTGAAATAATAAACTTGCCCCTGAACGCGATATTTACAAAAAAATAGAAATCGTCTCCGAAAAAATTAAGAAAATTTGGAAACATGTGTAAAGAGTCAAAAAAAATACATTTGGGACCTAAAATGAGTAAAAATGGTGTTCACAAGGCAAAATTACCATTTTGCCCTTGTGCCAGTAAAATATAGAAGAAAAATACCAATTAAACCCGAAAAAATTACAGAAAATTAAAAAATACGTATGAAAGTAAAAATATGAATGAAAAACTCCTAAAGCTAATGGAAAAATATTTACAAATAAAAATTACTATTTTTCCCCCCGAAATTATTGATTTTGTTCCCCTCTTTTTTATTGAAAAATTAGAATTTGACCCCAAAAAAATATAAACACCTCCCCAATGTTTGAAAAATAAATGGTATATCAAAATTTAGTGTCTACATTGGGAGTCCTTTCGCTTATTCTGTATGCCTCCACTTCTTTGTAAACTTAGGATTGTCTTAACTTTTGTTTCAAATTCAATAAAAATAACAATAATCCATTTGAAGACAACAACTTGTTAAGAGGAATATTTTACATGCACTAATTTAAAAACTTTCTATACAAATATAACAAAAGAAAATGTATAAAACTTGAATTTATAAACCAACAAAACAAATCATCACAATCAAATTAAAAACACACACAATTTTTTTGTTTTTTTTTAAACAACCACTTTGAAGTGATAGCACTGAAAATTTGCCTTTTGATCCCTTAGATGTCATTCGTCTTGAATTCTGAAACTGCCATAGAATGATCAATATGGAGAGAAACCCCAAATAACTATAGTCACCAGCTTTTTCCAATAGAATTCAACACCGAATCTCAGCATATATGACTTTTTCACTTGTGAATCTTCAATTGTAATTCCCAACCACAGCGCCCTTTTGGGTTTTCACTATAGTTTCCCCCACCCTTTTTTTTCTCTTTTTCTCTCTCTTTTTTTCTTTTATTTCTTTTTTTTCTTTCTTTTTTTTCTCTTTTTATTTTCTTTTTTCTTTTTCTTTTTTTTTAGACGCCCTTTTGAGTTTTCGCCTTTGTAGAGAAATATGAGAACAAAACGACATTCAAGTCCTAAATAGTCTTTCCCTTTTTCATTAAATCAAACTGAAATTTGAAAAACATTTGGCATCAGTAAGATAATCTTTTCTTGATTGATTCGGGATAGATATATTAACATCACATGCCCTTTTTTTATTTGAAAATTTTCATTTCAAAAAATTATCACAAAATATAGACGAAAGTCGTTAACGTTCTCGACTTTGTACTGGGGTTAAGTATGGTGTTAGAAATGTTGAGGCTGGAAAGCAAAATTCATGAAGGGTTTAATTAACTTGGTGTCACATTTGCAAAGAATTTATCCCAATTTTGCATGTTCCTTTTTGGGCTTTCTTACAAAAATTCATTCCAACTTTACTACTAGCTGTTGGGGGCTATCTTTTCATTTTCTAAAAAAAAATTTTTTTTTTGCCCCAATTTTGTTGCTTCTTTTGGACATTTATTTTATATGATTTTTTTTTTTTTTCTTTTTGCTTTGCTTTTCTTTTTTTTTTTTTTTGTCTTTTTTTTTAAGAGCTAACGAAATAAAATTTACCCCAATGTGGGATAAAATTACAACAAAAATTGCCCAAGAGTGGGATAAAAACATTACAAAAATTGCCAGTGTGGGGTGCGACCTGCAAGTGGGTTGTCAAATGAAAAATCATAAATTCTGAATGCTTAAAAGGGAAAATGAGGGGAAGAAAATGTTTTATGGAAAAGAAAGAAGGCATGCCTTTGATCCGTCCTTTTAGCAACAATTTTGAAATGAAAATTTGCTAAATCAAAAGTCTTTTATTACATCTGAATTAATGATCCAGGGAAATATTCGACCATCCATTTCTGCTATAACACGTTATCCCTTCTACTTTTTTTCTACTGGATAAGAGACCGTGCTCCAATTGACCCAATCTGTTCAAATGTCATTAACCTATAAAAACTCCAAAAACTTGTGTGTCAATCTGCTCAAAATTATTTCTATCTCAAAAATTTTAAATTTTGAGTGAAACACAATACACCAAAATATATCATTTTGACCCTTGTTAATTTCTCCATACTTGAATCACTATTTGTCCTCAAACAACTTGAAAAACGCGAGATCAACTAATGATTCAAGCATTGAAATCACGAATGTGTATTCTAAAATGTATTTTCTCAAGACCAAGCAAATAACCATTATGCAATTTATTTTCTTGTCTTTAATACTCATAATATCAAGCAAAGGAGAAGGAATTATATTGCAATCAAGCCAGTTCAACTTAATTTCTTCGTCTTACTAGATTTCATAAGTAAATGAATCATATAATCAATCGAAGATCATTCCATGTCTATGATCAATTTCATTTTTCATTTGAAAAAATTTTGTTTTATTGAACTAATCATTCAAGATACGAGAGTGTCTTTTGATGCGAAAACCGACATTAACTGAAGGTTCTCGGTTACTCAACACCTCAATATTTAAGCAAGCAACAAAACTGTATTTGAGAAGTAAAATTGTCTTTTTACGCAAGAATCGACATTAGTTGGATGAAGACCCCTAGTTATTGAACAATTTACTCACTCAAATTTGTGCATTACTCATAGTTAAAGTGTCATTTAATGCGAAAGTCGACATTTTTGGATGAAGACTCCCGGTTACTAAGCACAAGAACCATTAAAGTAGAAACAACCACATCATTCTTTTTTTTTCTTTTTTTTTTAATTTTGTAGCATAAAAAATCCCTCATAAGAGATGTTACATCAAAGATTACATGATTGCACTTAATTGATCATAATTAATATTTAACATGTGAAATTAAATAAAGAAGAGAAATTTTCATTAAACACGCAAAATTTAGACATAATTTTGACCACTTTACAAGATATACTTTCTAGAAGAGCAAAACTCCAAATTACATAATAATCATTTCTAAATGCTTGAAGAAAGCATATGTCGAAACACATAAAGTAATTTCAACAAATAGGGGAATTAGACAAAAAATCAATGTTACTAATTACAACTCACAATCATATGACATTACTCTATCCGATACAATGTATTTTAAAGATGTAAATAAGAAATTAAGGAGATGAAACAATAAAACTCCCCTTATGAATTGGTCGAAATTGTATCCCTTTGCATGTCCATTCCTTTTGTTGTGTTTGAACCTTCCAAACATAATTCAAACTCGCTTTGACAATTCATTGTATCTCTCTTTCTTAATAACTCGAATGCCCACAAGTAAGAATCTGAGATGTAGATTTGCCATTTTCTATCTTAGTGCCAATGTTAACAACTTCTGGTCCTTCTCTGTTAAACTTGGTTTTCCCTCTGTATTACTTAGAATACCTACCACAAAATTCATATTCTTCTTCAGTATCACTCTAATTCTCCTTAACAATTTGCGTTGTTTCGGAATCAGAGAGATAGCAGAGTGGCAATCATCAGCTTCAAGTAAGATGACATCCCAAGATAACAGGTGTTTATTTTCATCATCAAAACATATAAGAAAATATTTTTCACACATTAACTCGTCAGAAAAGAATATTTACAACCATATTAGGCTTTAAAAAAATGCAATTTATTTCTTGGTCTCACCAAAGAATTATTTGTTCAATTTAACAAAAAGATCTGAAGAAAAATCCTTTCAAAAATTAAATTCCAAACATGAAGGGAAAGTTCAGTGCCACAAACAATTTTGAGAAAGCAACTTGTATAATGCTTCATATGAGAAAATATTTTGAACATAAAGCAATTTTAAATTTGCAAAAAGAATACCATCATTAGCATTCAAATTATTCCTATTCTTATTACATCTAAAATGAACAATTGTCTAGCTATAAAATACAAATTCTCCGTCACACTGGTCATTCTAGTCAAACTTATCTATCTAGACCCTCAACACTATCAATTCTAAAAACTAGTTCCCTACGATCCTTCGAATGGTTCGAGAAAGCACTTGTGCTTTTATGTCCTTGTACATATTGTGCATGACACTTCATTAGAATAAAACTATGACTTAAAATAACTAAATGTAAAACTAAATACGCATCCGATGTCTTCCCCAATTTACTACCTCCATTGGACGACCTGTAAAAAAGGAAAAGAAAAAAAATTATAATTAGTATATGTAAAAGCAAAAATGGATGCATATCTTAGGGGGAGCCCTTATTGTGCCAAGCATAGGCCTAGTATGAAAATGTAATCCTTTACGGTGAGACCCCCCTTTTTAAATGAAGACGTGCCAAATTTGTCGAGAAGAAAATGCCTCTGTTTTGCTTGTACTATCTTACCTAGGGTCTCACCTGCCAGGATAGTATTGAAAGTATAGATGTGCATGTCTTCTTGAGGTTATATACCTAAGACAAAAAGATGGCTTTCCTATCATAGGATTCCCGAAATGGAATTCCCTCTAAGGTTTATGGATGATGTCAGTTCATTAAAGCAGGATAAAATATGCAAAAGTACAAAAATTTGAAAAATGTCCTCAAGATTTTTAATCTAATAATGATGCAGAATTTCTTCGAGAAAAATGGACTATGCACTATACAAAAATTGTTGACTTCAAATTTATTTGATAAAAAAATCAAGCCTCCTTGAGGCTGCAGGACACAACATTGAACATAAAACTCAAATTGGCAGTTTATCAAAACAGGATGAAATATATGTTAAAATCCTTTTTTGTATAATGTGGGACAGGAGGGTGGAGGATAAGGCAAAAATGACACATTAATTTCTTTGAAAAAGATGCACATGAATTGTATAAAAATTTTCCCTCTTTGATACATTTATCAACCTTGAGAAAAATTGGTCCGGACAGAACTGATAGGTATAACAATGATGAATTGAACTTCAAAAAAAAGTCTAAAATTACAAATTATATTCATAATATACAAGTTGAAATATTAGATTTTCAAAACTTTACAAATTTACAATGATTGGACCCTTGGGTAGTTGGTTTACAATCAAATGCAATTTCTAAAAATTTATGAAAATCTCATTTCCATCTTTCTCGAAGGAATTAACAGTGAGATGAAAATTTAAACGTGTTGAAAGAGAGTTGGCTTCTTATAAGAGCATCATGCTAGAGCTTTTTATTTTATGGTCGTGAATGCAATCAAAGAACGAAAAGAGTACGTTAGTTTATTCAACAAATAACACATAGCATATTGACAAAACAAATAGTAATAAATAGCATAACAAGGCAAATAAAGGGAGGATGGATTCCCTCCGCTCGTGCCTAATGTACCTGATAGAGTAAGGCTGACTCTATCCTAGGGTTATTCTACATGGATGCATGAGGTTGGGCTCACTAATGCATCTAGACTTGATAAGGCTTCGGTTCCTGAACCTTCAAACTGAGAGATCCAAAAAGTAACAAGTCCGTCAATTCCAAGAATACCAAGTCGGTGGTTCAAGTGATCCCCTAATCACTGCTACATCCACGAATGCGATGGTCACATGTCTAGGTAGATCGATCATAATCCTAATGGGATGGGTGGGTGGCAACTACCAAAAAGAGAAAAAAGAGTAAAAACATATCGTATGCACGTATAAAGTGCTTCTTATGAGAGGAGGGAATAATAATGCTAATACGCGAAAGACTCTAAGGGTGACTAACCCCTTCTCCAAATGCAAACACGATACGAATATACATCACAAACAAATGAGACATACATCACATAAAAGCGAGAGACGAAGAGGCGTATGTGAAATACAAAGAAAATCCTAAAAAGAAAAATGCAATCCAAAACATCTAAATGTGATAAAATGAAAGGGTTAGATATGAAAAAAAATGACTAAGCCCAGTGCTCAAACTCACTAGTGATCCCCAGTGGAGTCGCTAGCTGTCGCGCCCCATTTTTCGAAAGACAAAGAAAAGAGATAATGTGTAAAGAGAGTGGTTTTTTGTAAAAAAATGATTTTGAAAAAATGATTTTTTTTAAAACAAAACAAAAGAAAAATGGTCTAAAATGGGGCTTTGAAAATGCGACGATTTTGAGCTCGAAAATATGATCTAAAAAGGGTTTTTATGAAAACGGTAGTCGCCACTTGGTATTGAGTTTTGGTGTACCAAGTCACCAAAAAATAAGTTAACAAAAAAGGTAAGAAAACAAGAATAAGGCTTTTTATAAAAGAATTTTTTTTTATGGAAAAAAGCATAAAAAGTAAAAACCCTTTTCAAACGACTCCAAGTCTTTAAAAACAAGAGAAAAATGAGTTCGGAAGTCACAGTTGCAGAAAGGGAAGGCTAAGGCTCGAGCCTAAGACACCCTTTCAGCCTAGTCGAAACTAGTTGCGAGGTTTAATCAAAATTTTCTAAAATAACCCTTAAACTTATCACATTTGGATGTAACTATATGGATGCAAACCTAGACCTAAAAGAAATATCGAGAGAAATAGAATATCCCTTCGAGATTTAATTGGAATTAATGCATTAATTGCATAACCCAAAATGAGACCTCGAAGAAGTCACGAGCTATGCAAAATGTGAAAAATAAAAATGTAAATATAGATATAAGTGATCAAAGAAAGGGAATGCAACATAACAGGTACGGGGGACTAATAAACTCATGACCAACTATTCCTATTCACGGAGGGGGAAATGACATGTTAAATCATCATTTCCCATGTAAGTAGATGACTATTTCTAGTCGAATCACACAAATGGCCTAAGATTCTATGTTAAATGTAGCATAAATGTCTTGCAATGAATATATATAAAAAATAGATAATAATAATACATAAAAACCATGCAACAATGGAAAAGACCTAAAAAGGGAAAAAAGTGTGTGAAATAATATGAAATACACACAAGGAGTGATCTAATACTAAAATGATCTAAGGGTCTAGCGTTGGACTAGCCCATTTTTAGAAATTTCCTGCTAGCATTGGACTAGCGAAGGAACCAGAATTAACCACAACTAGCATTGGACTAGTGTGATGACGATACACAGAAGGAAAATATTCTAGATGCAAAACCTTAAGGAAAGCGAATAAAAGCACATAAGCACATAGCACACAAAAGCCCTAACTATTACATCGGGGAAAGCCGAATTACTATCTAAAATGGGTAAAGGTAAGAAAAATAACCTATCTAACCTATCTATTACACTTCTTATCTAAAGTGCAAAAAGTTTTTTTTTCTCAAATAAATAAAATAAATAAAAAATATAACCTATCTATTACATTAGCTATCTAAATACAAATTTTTGTCAAATAAAACATCACTTATTTATTACATTCTTTTGAATAATTAAAATTAAATTCAAATAAATAAACAAGCATGAAAATAGATTAATATTCAAACATACAAGGAAATTAAAACAACACGTAAAACACATAAGAAAATCATATAGGAGCACATAAGAAGAATTGAGGGACAATAGGAATACCTCTAATTTGAAGACTCTATATAAATTGCTAATAAAATGAACAAACATGTCAAAGGTACCACTACTTAAATAAATAAAGAATAAAAAAGTAAATCCCAACCATTTGCGAGGTAAAAAATGTAAACTCAGTAATATTCTAGGAAGAAAATACAAATTCTAGCAAACTAAAGGACAAAACATAAATTCCAGCAATCCTAGGGGTGAAAAATAAATTACAGCAATTATGAGGAGCAAAAAAAAATTACAGCAAGTTTTGAGCAAAAAAATATAATCTCCAGCAAGTGTGAGGGACCAAATTACAATTTCCAGCAAACAAAAGGACAAAAATCATAATTCCAACAAACACGGGGATTAAATTGCAATTTCCAGCAACAATAAAGGCTGAAAACGTAATTTCAATAAAGCTTGAGGGTCAAAACATGATTTCCAATGGTACTTGAAGAAAAAAAGGAAAAGAAAAAAAATGCAAATTATAATAAACTAGGAGGCAAGCATACAAATTCCAGCAAGGTTTAGGGGTTAAATTGAAAAATCCAGCAAGCATTAGGGTTGAAATTGTAATTCCAGCAAAAGCCTTAGGTTGAAATTAAAAATTTCAGCTAACATAGAGGGGCTAAAAGCAATTAGACAGGGCCAATTTAAGTGAAAATAAACCTAGAAGGGTACAATCTGCAAATATTTTTAAAAAACTCAATAAAATGCCTCTGAGGGCATACTAATTACACTTAAACTACAAGGGCCAAAAAATAAATACTTACTATATCACAAAACATAACCCAAAATAGAAAATGACAAATTAAAGTAAAAAAAAGACTAAATTAATCAACTATTATTAACTTGATCAACTAAAGTAACTAACTAAATTAAACAGATCAGAAAAAAAAAAGAAACTTAATTAACTAAAATAGATTGAAGCCAATTACTAAAAACTCTCAACTCTCCCAAACGATTCCCAAATTAGTTTATCCAAACTACCAACTCCCTGAATCTTAAGTTCCCAAATCAAATCCCTCAAATCAAGAATCAAACCCCACCCTTCAGATCCCTAATCAAAACATCACATATTTCATTAATCATACGCTATGTATAAAGAGCTAAAGAGAGACTGAGAAATTTCCTTACTTGGTTTGGGTAGAGAGTGAAAGAGGATCGACGATGGAGGCGAAGATAATGGCTGCGGAGACGCGCTGCTAGTGATAGTTGATAAGTGATAATTTTACCTATTTTAGCATAGTGTTTAATATATATTTTTAGTGTGTTTTAAGTATGTTCTAAGTGTTTTTAATCAAAAAATGGCTCAAATTCATAATTATTCTTCCATTTTAAAAAATTCCTAAAAATTAGAGTTTTTACCCGATTTTTATGGTGTTGAAGCAAAATTTATATTTTGAACAAATTAATGCACAATCTTTGTACAATCTTTCAGGTTTTATACATTCAATCATAATTTGGATCAATTAGAGTAAAGGCCACCCATTCTTAGTGGATTCAAGGATGATTGGATTGGAAATTTTAATAGAAAAACTTTTATATTCAAACTTGTAGGATTGTTTTGCTTAACTTTTGAAAAATTTGCATCAACAAATTCACCATGGAATTAAAGGATCAATATCACAAAAGGTCTCAAGGGTATAAGAGGCATAAAAAGAAAAAGAAAAGTGCAAAGAAACAATGGAAGTGAAGAATTGGAGAAAATTAGGCATCGGTAACAATGACACATTTCAGTATTTTGGCCATAATTTGAGACAAAAATATTGGATTGAGATGATTCTAGTGTTAATTTAAAGCTAATAGGATACTCTATAAATCTTATGGAGACATCAAAATCCATTTCTCACATCTTCATAGCCAAAAATGTAAATTACTAAAGAACAAAGCTCTCCCAACTATGTCTCAGTATTTTGGTCATATCTTTGTATCCAGAACTCAAAATGATCTGATGCTTGTGGTTTTTGGAAAGCTAATTCAAAGGGATACAACTTTTGCATTTTGAGAAAAAGTTGATTTTGCCTTCTCCTGGGAGAAATACGCAGATTACGATACACGAACAAACTACCTATGTATCTAACCTGCGGATCTTCAATGTCAGCCAAAAAATGGCATCTTCAACTTGCAGCTTATCTTCCAGCCCCCTTTGATAACTTTTTCATGATTCCCTGTACCTGCATTACCGAAGGAAACATTGCAAAATTCAATGGAAATTTTTTTGTGATATCAAGACAACTTTTTTTGCAAATTGTCATGCAAGTTGTCTAGATGATTAGGTTAAATTTGTCTATAAATATGGAACTCTTGCAAGACATTTAAAAGAAGTTTTGAAGGGAGAAGCACTCCCAAGTAGCATATAGTAATATTTTTCTTTGTAATTTAGAAGAATTTTAATTACTTGTAAGAAAACTTTTGGAGGATTCATGTGCATCAATTCATATCAATGAGAATGAAGCTTTGGAGCCATGTTCTACTAACGAATGAGTATTTCTTACCTTAGCTCTTTAATTTCTTACTTGTTTATGAGTTGCTTCTATTATATGCTATTCATACAAGCTATGTTTAACTAAATACATGTCTTAGGGTTAGATGAAGCAAATTGTATGATTTGAATGTTATGATACTTGCTATAACTTATATTTGCTTGTTCATCTATCAAGGTTTAACATTTGTAATAGCTTGATCAACTATTGCAAATCATTTAGATGTTATTTGACGTTAAGAAATGCTTATAACATTGGAAAATGGTAGATGAAGCCTATACTGTACACACATGCAAATAGTGGTATAGGTAGGTGGATTGAGGTTGTTTAATACCACAATTCATGCATTTCACAAGAGTTCATCATGAACATAGTTGAACTCTAGTCAATTCATTGTGAAAACAAATCCTGATTTCATATGGAGTTGCAATCCTAAACAAGACAAGATTAACATAGCAAGATGTTAGTTTATTCAATCATATTAGTGACAATTAGTATATTTTAAACCCTTTTACTTATATTTGTGAATTTCTTCCATTTGTTTTACTTCAAGTATATGAATTTTCTTAACCTTGCACACCACATGTTTGATAATTTGTCTAGATAATAGAACAAGTTAGTAACTTTGGTACTTGCTAAGCCTTGTTTCCTCATGGGATCGACCCTAATACTTCCCCTACTACAATTGACCCGCACACTTGCGGAAAAAGGTATTAGGTTATAAATTTTATTGCTTATTTGTGTGAATTTTGCTTAATTTTGATAGTACTTAAACCTCACAATCAATAGCTATTTGGAGTGTTTTGGTTGTGATTTGGTGGTAGTGAAATAGAATTTAATGATGATTTTGAAGGCTGTTTGTGGGTAATTTTTGAGTGAATTTTGGGCTACAATTTGGGGTTGATGTGAGCTGTTTTCTACAGCTATTCGGTGGCTATTTTTGGGGCTATTTGGGAAACTTTTAGGTGCTGATTTTGATCTTTTTTTGCGGCTACTATGGGTCTAATTTTGAACTATTTTTGCAGCAGTTTGGTTGTGATGATTTTGGCAGTTTAGGGGCTGAAAATGGTTGTTCTTTGGGCTGGTTTTGGGTGCTATTTTGGTGGATTATAGGGGTGGTTAGAGGGGCTACGAATTGCAGGAATTTGGGGCTGATTGAAGGCTGTTTTTATAGGCTGGTTGGGAGTTGTAATTTATGCAATGATGGTGGTTCACGGTGGAGGTTTAGTGGGTTCTTGGGTGGCTGATTGGAGGGGCGTTTGTGTGAATAGAGTGGTGTGAGTAGGGTGAGTGAGTGCTAGTGTCTATGTCGTGTGTGCCATATGCGTTGAACGTGAGTGTGATGGTGTGTGCTATTTGAGAGAAAGTCGAGATAGAGGAAGAGATTTTGTGGTGAATTGTGTGTCTATGAGTTCAGGTGAGTGTAGTGAGCTGGTATGTTTGTGCAGATGAGAGAAAAATGGAGTTGCGAATTTTGTGTTGTGTGTTGTGTGTGAGTGTTGAGACAGCTGAGAGTGTTAGTGAAGTGCGTTGTGTTAAGGAACTGAGGGAAGAGACATGAGGGATTTGTTGGTGAAGTGAGGGGGAAGCTGAGAAGGAAGGATGAAGATTGGTGAGTGAATTGTGTGAAGAGAGAGCCGAAAGAGTGAGAAGTGTTTGTGCAGATGAGAGAAAAATGGAGTTGTGAATTTTTGTGTTGTGTGTGAAGTGTGCAGGTGAGTGAAATTGGTAGTGTTTGTGTGGTTGAAAAATGAGTGTGAAAAATGGTAGTGTGAGTTTGTATGGAGTGAAGGAGAGCCAAGAGGGAGGAGCGGTGTCTGTGGATTGTACGTATGGTGATGATAATGAAGTGAGAAAGAAATTTGAGCAAATCCCTAAAAATCTGATGAAGGGATTGCAACTAGGGATGATAGATGGGGCTAGAGGGTGAAGTTGGTGGTGTTAGGATGGCTGTAAAAAATAATGGTGTTTGGGGTAGATATGGCTAATTAGCAGCCATTGCAACATAGTTACTGCTGCTCTCTCTCTCTCTCTTTTTTTAGGGAGTATAATTTGTTAATATATATATAGAAAAAATGAAAATAAAAACTTGAACTCCTTAAAATTATGAACAAAACTGAAATTCAGTATTGCTAAAGTTCACTATAAGATTTGAAGATAATGTGATATTAGGAAACGTGCCATTAATAGACAAAAATTTGAAATAAATACCAAATGACCTTTAAAAATAAAAAAAAATTTACATAAAATTTATAAATATACAAAATGCACATATAAAATTTTTCACACAAAAATTCTTAAATAAAAGGTGCATTGGAGAACGTGACATAATATGACAAAAATCATAAAAATTACCAAAAATTACTAAATGACATTTGAAAATCACAAAAATTTTACACAAAATACATTATTACACAAAACACATACTAAAATTTTCACTTCAAAATTTTAACAATGATGCATTCTCGTGAAACGCGCATTTAATAAACAAAAAAATAAAAATTAAATAAATAACAATCAATCCCTAAAAAAATTATAAAATTATTACAAAAAATTTATAAATATACAAAATGCACATATAAAAATTTTTACACAAAAAATTATAATAAAAAGATGCATTAGAAAACGTGTCATTAACTTAAAAATTCTAAATAATTACTAAATGACTCCGAAGAATCATAAAAATTAGAAGAATCATAAAAAACATAAAAAAATATGAATTTAGAAATTAAAATAAAATAAAAGGTATTTATATGTTAAAATTATCATTTTGTCCCTGATACCACTTATTAGTCATAATATATACAAAAATTACAATTGACCCCCGAAAATAAAAAGGTACCTGAAAATATTATAAAAATAAAATAAAATAAAAGGTATGTTAAAATTTGGTGTATACAATGCAGACAGTGGGCCGGCTCCTCTTGAAGTCAAATTTGGATAGGCTCAATCATTAACTTGTCGGGTGTTTAATCATAGAAGATATCATGGCCAGAGCGTCCGCAAAGACATTACGAGTTCATGGAATATTCTGATACTCCATACTCTTGAATTTAGAAGCTAAATTGAGTAGACTACAATGATACAAAATGATTTTGGAATCTCGAGTCGCCCAATGTTTTAGCGTCTGGTGTACCAGTAAGTTAGAATCACTAAACACTAGCAAATCCTTAATTTCCATATCCAAAGCCATCTTCAACCCTAAGATACAAACTTCATACTCGGCCACGTTGTTGGTACAAGGAAAACACAACTTGACAATTGCAGGATAATGCTTCCCTTAAGGTGATACCAAAACTACCCCAATCCCAACTCCGAAAGAATTTGAAGCGCCATCAAAGAATAATCTCTACTCTGTGTACTACTCATTCATGTCTTCAACTGCCTCAGTGAACAAAATCTCTTCGTCTGGAAAGTAAGTGTTAAGTGGCTAATAATCATCATCTTTTGGATTTTTCGACAAGTGATCTGCTATGGCATGTCCTTTTACTGCCTTTTGCGTGGTTGATTGTGAGGTTTAGCTATTATCAAAATTAGGCAAAATTCATACAAACAAGTAATAAAATTTATAACCTAATATCCCTTTCGGCAAGTGCACAGGTCAAATGTAGTAGAAGAAATATTAGGGTCGATCCCACGAAGAAACAAGAATTTGCAAGTACTAAAGCTACTAACTTGCTCTATTATTTAAACAAAATATCAAATAAGTGGTGTGTAAGATAAGAAAATTCAACTACTTGAATTGAAACAATTGAAAAAAATTCACAAACACAAATAATAGGGTTTAGAATATACTAATTGTCACTAATATGATTGAATAAATTAACACCTTGCTATGTTAATCTTATCTTGCTTAGGATTGCAACTCCATATAACATCAAGACTTGTTTTCACACTTGTTTTCACAATGAATTGACTAGAGTTCAATTATGTTTATGATGAATTCTTATGAAATGTATGAATTGTAGTATTAAACAACCTCAATCCACCTACTTATACAACTATTTGCATGTGTGTACAACATAAGTTTCATCTCTTATTTTTCAATGTTATAAACATTTCTTATTATCAAATAACATTTAAATGATTTGCAATAGTTGATCAAACTACTACAAATGTTAAATTTCGATATATGAACAAGCAAATACAAGTTATAGCAAGTATAATAACATTCAAATCATATAATTAGCTTCACCTAACCCAAAGACATGTATTTAGTTAAACATAGTTTGTTTGAATAACATATAATAGAAACAACTCATAAACAAGTAAGAAATTAAAGAGCTAAGGTAAGAAATGCTCATTTGTTGGTACAACATGGCTCCAAAGCTTCATTTCTCATTGATATGAATTGATATACTTGAATCCTCCAAGAGTTTTCTTACAAGTAATGAAAATTCTTCTAAACTACAAAGAAAACTACTACTATATGCTACTTGGAAGTGCTACTCTCTTCAAGACATGCTCTAAATGTCTTGCAAGAGCTCTCTATTTATAGACAAATTTACCCTAATCATCTCACCAACTTGCATGGCAAATTCCATAAAAAGTTATCTTGGAATCACAAAAAAAATTCTATTGAATTTTGCAATATTTTTTTGGGTAGTGCAGGTGCATAGAATCCTTAAAAAGCCATCAAAAGAGACTGGAAGATAAGTTGCAAATCGGAACCATCACTTTCTAGCCAACATTCAAGATCCACGGGTCAAATCCGCAGGCTGTTGATCTGCAGATCGTGATCCGCCGATTGCTCCCAAAAGAAGATAGAATCAACATTTTCTCAAAACATAAAAGTTGTAACCCATTGAATTATCTTTCCAACACTATAAGAATCATGTCATTTCGAATTCTGGATGTAAAGATATGGCCAAAATATTGAAAGATAGTTGGGAGAGCTTTATTCTTCAATAATTTGGAGTTTTGTCTATGAAGACGTGAGAACTAAATTTTGATGTCTTCATAAGAATTGTATAGTATCCTCTTAGCTTTAAATGCAAGAAGAATCATCTCAAAATTAATATTTTTAACTCAAGTTATTACCAAAATATTAAAATGTGCCATTGTTTCCGACCTCTAGTTCTCTCCAATTCTTCATTTTCATTGCTTCTTTGCACTTCTCTTTTACTTGTTATGGTTCTTATGCCTTTGAAATCTTTTTGTGATGTTGATCTTTTAATTTCATGGTAAATTTGTTGAGAAAATTTTTCAAAAGTTAAGCAAAACAATCCTCTAAGTTTGAATATAAAAGTTGTTCTATTGAAATTCCCAATCCAATCATCCTTGAATCCACTAAGAATGGGATGACTTTTACTCCAATTGATCCAAATTATGATTGAATGTATAAAACCTGAAAGATTGTAGAAAGATTGTGCATTAATTTGCTCAAAATATAAATGTTTCTTCAAAACTATAAAAATTAGGTAAAAATCCCTAATTTTTTAGAAATTCTTCAAATAGAAGAAAAATTATGAAATTGAGCCATTTTTATATTAAAATAATTAAAACATACTAAAAATATACATAAAATACTATACTAAAATAGGTAAAATTATCACTTATCAAACTCCCCCACACTTAAATCATTGCTTATCCTCAAGCAATTGAAAAATCAAGAGATCAAATGGTAATTCAAGGTTTAAAATAATACATGCCTGATTGTTAAATGGAATTCCACAAGATAAAGTAAATAGGTATTATTCAATTCTTTATAATTTTTCTAATACTTATTATATCAAGTAAAAGAGAAGTAATTATCTCAAGATTAAAACTAGTTCAATAAAATTTCATTGCCTTTCAAAATTTTATGAAAAAAATGATCCATATGGTTAATCAAAGTGCTTCACATGTTTATGATTATTTTCATTTGTTCACTTGAGGGAGTATTATTTATCAAACTAATTGTTTAAGATGAGAATGTCTTTTGATGCAAAAACCGATATTGGCCAATGAAGGTTCCCAATTACTCAACACTTCAATGTTAAGCAAGTAGCAAAAATCATATTTGAAAAATAAAATTACCTTTTGATGCAAAGATCGACATTGGCTGATGAAGATCTCTAATTACTCAACAATTTAATCACTCAAATTGCTATGCATTACTCATAATTCATGTATTGTTTTACGCAGAAATCGACATTTTTAGATGAAAACCCCTAGTTACTAAGCACAAGAACCATTGGAGTAGAAAAACTACTTCATTCTTTTTCATTTTTATAGTATAAATATTCCTCATTTTTAGTATTAAACCATATATTACATGCTTGAACTAATTGACCATACTTATCATTTAACATGTAAAATCAAGTAAGGAAAAGAAATTTAAAATCAATGCCAAATCAAAATATAATTACAAGTATTTTATAAGATATACTTTCTTAAAAATAAAATTTTTAATCACATAATAATTATTTCTTCATATATTTGTAGAAAATATTCAATCAAAGTTGCATAAATTATTTTAAAAAGTAAAGAAATTTAACATGTTCATGGCACAAAGTATGATAAAAAGGAAAATTTTTAAAAACTTTGACTATATTTTACCAAAATAATATCTTGACACATTTTACCAAAATAATATCTTGACACATTTTACCAAAGACCCCACCAAACATAATCCTTTACTTTTCTCCCACACGTAAAACGTCATATTGTTCTCAATGTGTGAAAGAAAAGATAAGAAAGAAAAATAGAACAAGAAAACTCTCCTTGTTTGGTTCATGAGTCTAAAAAGTTGATATTATTGTTGTCCATTGATATCCATTGGCCTTTGTGAAGTTTTTTCTGCAATGGTTCACCATGTCTTCAATTGGTCCATTCTTGCTCCACAACCTTATTTCAAAATTTTAAAAAAAAAACTCAAAAACTATGTTAAAGCATGTTTTAATGATAAATAAACTCAAAAAATAACATAGCATGCTTTGAAGTACTTGATTTCCCTTACACTTAGTTCTTGCAATGTAGCTCCAAAGAAGCAAAATTTTAATGCATGTGGTATGTGAGTAAATGTAATGTCTTATGATGAAGTGAAAAGTAAATGAAACTTGAACTCAAATGCCTCAAATCAAAATTTCATACTTTGATGCAAAAAGTTAAAATTTGAATTATTGAAATGAAACATGAGATGTAATCCAATTGAATGTGTTAAGTGGTGTTTTTCATACCCATAAAGTTACCAAATAATCACACAAATCATGCGATAATATTTGCCAAACAAAACTACTCAAAAGTACCAATGGAAGGCCAAAAATTCATGGATCCGTTGGTCAAAATCCGTGGGTCAGACCCACGAATCAAGCACCCAGAGATCTGCAGCAACCCCTAGAAGTTGCAGCTACAATTTCAAGTGGTGTAGGCTGATTTTTTGGCAATTTTGAGTGATAATTTCTTCCATTTAAACTTCAAGTTTTGGGCAAACAACTTTATGATCATGTAATCATGTCAACAAATTTTGAATCCATGCATTAAACTCATCCTAAACATCAATACCAATGAAATGAGAAACGATCAAAGTAGGCTACCTGAAAATTCTGCAAAATTGAGTTTCAAGATGAACTTGAAATTCAAATTTCAACAAATATCTTAAACGATCAAAATGGGAAATGAGATTAGTGGTGTGATCAAGAAAATAATGCCTAAACTTCTGAGTAGCTCAAGCCAATGCATAACACAACCTTTTCAAGAATGAATAATTCGTCTCATAAGTCGTGAACTTCTTGATCAAATAATAAATTGCTTGCTCCTTTTTGCCTCAATCATCATGTTGGCCCAAAACACAACCCATTGCTTTATCTAGAATTGAGAGATACATAATGAGTAGTCGACTTGACTTTGGTGGCACTAAAATAGGAGGGTTAAACAAATAGTCTTTAATTTTATCAAAAGCTTGTTGGCAGTCCACATTCCAATCCATTGGGGCATTATTTTTTAATAACTTAAACAACGGCTCACAAGTAAGAGTTAACTGAGCAATGAATCTGCCAATAAAATTATCTTTTTTAAAAAACTTTTCACGTCCTTCTGTGTTTTTGGAATCGACATTTCCCGTCTAGCCTTTATTTTTATGGGATCTATCTTAATTCCTTTCTCGTTAAAAATAAAACTCAATAATTTGCCGGCAGGAGATCAAAAGTACACTTTGCAGAATTCAACCTCAAGTTATATTTTCTTAATCTCTCAAAAAATTTTCTCAAATCTACCAAATGTTTCTCGAACCTTTTAGACTTGACTATGATGTTATCTGCATAAACTTCTATCTTCTTGTGAATCATGTCGTGGAACAACGTAGTCATAGTCCTTTGATAAGTAGTTACAGCATTTTTCAGTCCGAAAAGCATGACTCTGTAATAGAATGTGTCCCACAGAGTGATAAATGCCATCTTCTCCCTATCTTCTTCTACTACCAAGAGCTGATGGTACCTAGCGAAACAATTAATGAACGAGTCTTGATAAGTGATAATTTTACCTATTTTAATATAGTATTTTAAATATATTTTTAGTGTGTTTCTAGTATATTTTAAGTATGTTTAATATAAAAATGACTCAAATTCATAATTGTTCTTCCATTTGAAGAATTTCAAAAAAATTAAGATTTTTACCTGACTTTTAGGGTTTCGAAGGAAAATTTATATTTTGAACAAATTAATACACAATCTTTATACAATCTTTCAGGTTTTATACATTCAATCATAATTTGGATCAATTGGAGTAATGGTCATCCCATTCTTAGTGGGTTCAAGGATGATTGTATTAGGAGTTTCAATGCAACAACTTTTACATTCAAACTTGAAAGATTATTTTACTCAATTTTTGCGAAATTCTAATCAACAAATTTACCATGGAATTAAAGGATCAACATCATGAAATGGTCTCAAAGGCATAAGATACAAAACAAGCAAAAGAGAAGTGCAAAGAAGCAATGGAAGTAAAGAATTAGAGAAAACTAAGCGTCGGTAACAGTGGCACATTTTAGTATCTTGGCTATAACTTGAGTTACAAATATTGGATTGAAATTATTTTTATAAAATTTTAAAACTAAGAGAACACTCTACAAATCTTATGTAGACATTAAAATTCAATTCTCATATCTTCATAGACAAAAATCTAATTTACTGACAAACAAAGCTCTCCTCATTACGTCTCAGTATTTTGGCCATATCTTTGTATTCAGAACTCAAAATGACCTGATTCTTGTGGTGTTAGAAATATAATTCAAAGGGCTACAATTTTTATGTTTTTGAGAAAAAGCTGATTCATTATTTTTCAAGGAGCAATCTACAGGTTAAGATCGGCGGACCAACAGCCTGCGGATCTTGAATGTCGGCCAGAAAGTGATGGTTCTAACTTGTAACTTATCTTTCAGCCTCTTTTGATGATATTTTAAGGATTCTCTGCACCTGTACTACCTAAGAAAATATTACAAAATTTAATAAAAATCTTTTTGTGATTCCAAGATAACTTTTCATGCAATTTGCCATGCAAGTTGGTGATATGATTAGGGTGAATTTGTCTATAAATACGTAACTCTTGCAGGACATTTAAAACATTTCTTGAAGGGAGAAACACTCCCAAGTAGCATATAGTAGTAGTTTTCTTTATAGTTTAGAAGAATTTTAATTATTTGTAAGAAAACTCTTAAAGGATTCATGTGTATCAATTCATATCAATAAGAAATAAAGCTTTGGAGCCATCTTCTATCAACAAATGAGCATTTCTTACTTTAACTTTTTAATTTCTTACTTGTTTGTGAGTTTTTTTCTATTATATGTTATTCATACAAGTTACATTTAACTAAATACATGTCTTAGGATTAGATGAAACTAATTATATTATTTGAATGTTATTATACTTGCTATAACTTATGTTTGCTTATTCATCTATTAATGTTTAACATTTGTAATAGCTCGATCAACTATTGCAAATCATTTATATATTATTTGACAATAAGAAATGCTTATAACATTAGAAAATGGCAGATGAAACTTATATTGTACACACATGTAAATAGTTGTACAAGTAGGTGGATTGAGGTTGTTTAATATCACAATTCGTGCATTTCACAAGAGTTCATCATGAATATAATTGAACTCTAGTCAATTCATTTTGAAAACAAGTTTTGATTTCATATGAAGTTGCAATTCTAAGCAAGACAAGATTAACATAGTAAGGTGTTAATTCATCTAATCATATTAGTGACAATTAGTGAATTCTAAACCCTATTACTTGTTTTTGTGAATTTCTTCCAATTTTTTCAATTCAAGTGGTTGAATTTTCTTATCTTGTACACTACATATTTAATATTTTGTCAAGATAATAGAGCAAGTTAGTGACTTTGATACTTGCAAATTCTTGTTTCCTCGTGGAATCGACCTTAATATTTCTCCTACTACATTTGACCCGTGCACTTGCGGAAAAGAGTATTAGATTATAAATTTTCTTACTTGTTTGTGTAAATTTTATCTAATTTTGATAGTACCTAAATATCACAATTAAGTCCATTTCATGTCCTGCTGTGTTATCCAACAGAATGTAAATATTGGGTAAAAGAAAATCATCTTTTGGACTGATTTTATTTAAATCCTGATAATCCACACAAATCTGCACTTCTCTCGACTTTTTCGAAACCGAAACCATATTTGATAACCAAATAGGGTAGTGAGACACAATAATGATTTTAACATTGAACTGCTTGACTATTTGTTCTTTAATCTTAAGGCTCATTTCAGGTTTAAATTTACGAAAATTTTGTTTTACTGGAGAAAAGTTTGGATCAGTGGGTAATCTGTGAACTACTATGTCTGTAATACTCTAGGCATATCATCATACAACCAAGCGAACACATCCTGAAGCAGCATGAAAAATTCAATCATCTCTTTTCTTTATTTATTGTTTAAGTGCACACTGATTTTGACTTCTTTCACTTCTATCTTATTGTCAACATTAATGGTTTCTATTTCTTTTAAATTTGACTTGGGTTTTTCTTTGTATTGTTCAAGATTCTTAAATATGGAATCATAATCTTCTTCGATATCGCTCTCATTCTCATCAGTGATTTGCATTATTTCAAAATTCAGAGAAATATCAAAATTGCATTCATCCATTTCAAGCAAAGTGATATCCAAAGGATTATAAGCAATTATTTTTTGTCATCTAAAAATGAAAGTACAGAAAACATAAATGAATAGACAAAAGACACAATATTTATTTCATTAAACTCAGAATGCATTTCTTTGAAAAGTGAAATATATATAACCACACGAGTGTGGTACTATCCTTTTAGGAAAACGTAAAAATGTAGTTCAAACCTAAAAGCAGAAAAAGTTCAAAACTATTTTTATTGAAAAATAAATGCAAGACACTATATGATCTTGACTCAAACAACATAATATATAAAGAAAGGTTCATTCTAGAGCCCTGTCTAGAAATGAACATTAAGCAAAAACAATTCTAAATTTACTGAAACTCCTTTCGCACAGTGAGGTAATCGGCAGTCCAACTGTTCAATGCTCCTTCTTCAATTTTTTCGAAACCATCAATATCAGATGCTTCCTCTATACCAGTCATTCCAATAACAAGGTAGTTCATCCCTTCCTCAACATCTTCTTTCTCACTGCAGTTTTCAGAAATGACAACATTGGATGATTTTAAAAAACTGTAATATAGTGGGGATATATAAAACGGGACCTGCCTCCCTTCCTTTTTAATCCTCTTCTTTTCCCTCATCTCCTTTACATCTTTACCTGTTGGGTGAAAACTAAGTCCAAAAATATCTTTCTGTTCAATTAACTGAATAGGTTCCATGACTCCTTGTAGCAACTTTTCAATGCCCATTCCCGACTAATAATCTGTTTTGATCAATTCCTTAACAATCATAATACTGGCATTCGATAACAATGGCTCGAGAGGTGGCTTTCCCTCAAAAATCTTATTGACAGACACAATATCAAAAGTACGAGATCCTTGATCAAGTGGTGACTTATCTTTTACTTTTTCAGAAGATCTGCAATTTATTATCATAGTACAGTCATTTTCAGCAAATTCAATAATCTGTTTGTCATCCATGATGAATTTCACCATCTGATGCAGGATGATGGTATTGACCCAAAAGAATAACTCCATGGTCGCCCCAACAGCACATTATAAATTCTTGAAAAATTCATAACTTGGCAAGTAACTTCATATTGAGCAGAATTCATTTCGAGCACTAGATCAATTTCACACATGATCTTCTTTTTTGAGCCATCAAACCCTCTAACAATAGTCAGAGATTGGTGAACTTGTGATAGCGAATACCTCAACTTCTGTAACGTACTTCACGGGTAGATGTTCAAAGCAGATCCGTTGTTAATTAGAACTCTGGGTAAGTATTTTCCATTACACCTCACTGATATATACAAAACCTTGTTATGTTCCTTTCCTTTAGGAGTCAACTCGTCTTTAGAAAAAGTAATATGATTGGATATCATAACATTTCTCACTGTTTCAGCTAACTTTTCAGTAAGAATGTCCTTGAAAACATGAGATTCATTAAGAACTTTCAAAAATGCATCCTGATACATTTCAGATGTCAACAACAGGTTCAGAATTGAAATTTGCGCCGACGTACGACTTAACTGTTCTACCACTTGATACTCATTTCTTTTTATGACTCTTAAAAAATTCTCGACTTCCCTTTCACTAACTAGTGGTTTGGAAGACAATGTGCTCTCCTTTTCTTTAGGTGAGATAACAATTTTCAGTTCGACAATCACTTTTCTAGATCTCATTACTGCAGAAATGTCATCATTAAATTCACAGTATTCATAATTTCACAGCACTTGTTGGAGATTCTTAATTGGCAATTGTTCTGACAGATCGATGATTTTTTGTTCTAAAATTTTCAATTCAAACGGTTGAACATCCAACACAAATGGTTGATTCGAAGAATTGGGGCCTGACAGCACATTGTCCAAAATAGCTAGCCCGTTTGGTTAGTTATCGGTGATTCTACTTCCCCTACAAAAATATCCTCCATATGCTAGTTCATAAATTTTTTACCAGACAATACCATTCTAACTCGCCTGTAATTAGTTTCAGTATCTCCCACCATCTTTTCGATCGAGACAATCAATTTTGAGGATCAGTGAATTTTTCATCTAAAGTTATCATTCTGATAGTTGGTCCGTGCTGTGGCAAAGGATTATTGTCAACTTTTGGAGCTTGTCCTCTTCCGCTCCTCAACACAATCTCCCTATCATCAATCATGCTTTGAATTTTACGTTTCAAGGCCCAACAGTTAGTTGTAGGGTACCCTTGACTCCTCGAATGATAGACACGGATGGCTTGATGATCATAGTTACAAGGCAACCTATTGAAAAAAGTTTTCTAAGGAATCGTACCAATTTTACCTGCTGCTCTTAATTGTTCATACAGCTCATCCAGAGGGCAACCAACAGGAGTGAAAGCCCTAGGCCATTTTTGTGGTAGGTTCGTTGCATTCATAGTGTTTTGAGGCTGATTGGGTATAGTATAGATGTTAAGATAAGCAGGTGTCGGGCGGATTTGCATGGATAGTCAAAGATTATTTTGGAGTACTAGACAAGAGTTTTTTATCATAATTTGGGTGTTTGGATAAGTGAGTTGAGGATAAAGAGGCTAAGTGTTGGTGTGATAAACAAATTGGGGATCGGGATGTTGTGGGTAAAGGGTCGTGTACGAAGGATAATTCTAAGTTTTGGGTTTAAAAGCTAGGTCTTGATCTCATACGAAAGCAGTTTCTCCTTCTTTCTTCTTGAATTGGGGCTTCTTCCTGTTGTTATTTTGATTCTGGTTTTGTAGTGCCTCCAACTATAGTTTTAAAGCTGTCACATTAACTATCTTACATGCCTTGGTGAATTCATCATACTCTTCCAATTTGTTAATGATAGCTGAAAATGAGCTACCAGTCATGCGAAAGATTTTTTCGAAATATGGTGAATCATGTACATTAATAAAGATACGGACGATCTCCTTTTCATTCATGGGAGGTTCCACCTTAGCGGCTGCTAGCTTTCTCCAACGTTTAGCATAGGTCTTATGATCTTTAGAAGGTTTCCTCTTAGTACTCTCTAGAGTAGTTCGCGTTAGTGTCAATTTGCAGTTAAATTCATATTGCTTCACAAAGGCTGTTGACAAGTCCAACCAAATTCTTATTTCTTGAGATTTCATATTAGAATACCAGTCCAACACATCTCCCTCCAGACTCTCAAGAACTAGGCACATAGGCAAGCTTTCATCATCAATCAATTTGCCAAATTTGTTAACGAATATCTTGAGATGAATTTTGAGATTGTCAATTCCATCATTTTTAGTAAACTTGAAAGTTTTGAAACCCAATGGTAACTGAACATCCGGAAAGAGACAGAGATCATCATAACTCAATCCGCCATACTTGTTCAGCCCTTGATTTTTTTTTATAAACTCTTCAAACCAATCCAACCTCTTAAGCAACTTTTTGTTCACAAGTGTGGCAATTTTATCCATAGTCGACCTTCCTTGAGAGGTGACATCTCATACAAAAAATTTTGCTGCGTAATGGTGAGGTGCCTGAGGATTGGGTAGGACATTTGGGTTAATTTGTGGATGGGATTGGGGAAGTAGATAGTTGGGTAGATTAATTTGAACAAAGTTTGGGCGCACGACAGCAAGTCACGATTGATGTGGACAGAGAGTCCTTAAATTGAATTAGCAAAAGGTGGGAGAAAAGCGGTTTGCATGTTGGACGTGAAAGGTAATTGGTTAACCTGCTTTGGAGAATGGTTAGCTACTGACACTGGGTTATTCGAGACACCACCACTGCTATTTGTAATGAGTTGGTTAATTACACGCCACTGTGTTGCCATTTCTGCACTCAAATTACCGAATTTACCCAACACTTCACTCAATTGAGCCCCCAATGCAGAAAAATCCACTGACACTATTTGCATAGTCCTTTCTAAAACATCTGAATTGGAACTCATATTTATACGACTCTGTAGATAGCGGATACAAGACCACGTCTGAATGGGGCTTCGATAAAAAGAAATTATGATTTAAAGTACTTGAAATACATATTGGAAAGGAAAATGATTCAGTCATCCTTTCGTTATTGGTATTGTCAAAATTTATTATTCAAAAAGAAAAAGGCAAAGACTAAAGTTAGCCAATATATGAATAATTTGGATGTGTATCTTAGGGGGAGCCTTTATTATGCCAAGAGTAAGCCTAGTATGATACAACACCCTCGAAGTAGGGCCTATTTACCAAACATGTGCTTTGAAACATAATGCATTGATACAATCACTTTCATTGATAAAGTCAAAGTTTAAAATATACTGTCTACATCATCTCTTGAAAACGACTTTGTACAAGATTATTAAACTTCTTCAACTTATCTATCATAGCATTTTTTGATTCTCTAAAGTACGAATTTTTCATGCATTCTACTTGATCGTACAATTCACTACATTTTCTCTTTAACTCTTGGTTATTCTCTCTTGCATCCTCGTACAGCTCCTTGTTTCGTTCTGCTATTTCCATGCTTAGTTCCACGGATTGTTATTTACCAATGAATAAATACAAAAGAATAAATACAAAACAAAAGAAAATTGTTATTTACCAATGAATAAATACAAAATTTAGATTAATAAAGTTAGCTTTTGCTTTAATATTGCCTTGATTCTCTGGTAACAGTGACAAAAACTTAACCTGATGTATATTAGGTATAGCAAAATATGAACAAATACACATAACTCAAGTAGTAAAAATCTAATCTCCCAACTTAGTCTACAAGTGCATGGGTCTATTGTAGTATTTGGAGTATTAGCTGTGGAATCCCACGAGAAAGCAAATATTTGCAACTACTAAGATTTTATCACTAACCCTTATTATCTAAACATAAACAAGATGAAAATGATATGGGTTCCGTTTAATAGAATAGGTAAATAATTAAGAGCTTTTGTAGAATCCAAGCAAAGAAACCTAGAATATAAAATTCACTAATGAAACATACATGAATAACTTACTAAGTTTTATCTTACCTTGTTTAGAATCTAATTCCACAAGTGTCATAACTAAATTTCTCTATGAAATGACAAGATTTCAACTATTCTCATGATAAAACCTTATGAAAACATGAATTGTATTGATTTACTTAAGCATCCATTATTCTCATATGAACTAGTTAAGCATTACTTGTTACATGCATTTCTCAATATCAAGTAGCAACTAAATGACTTGTTAAAGTTGGTCAAGTGAAAACAAGTGTTAAATCTTGAACAAGTAAATAAACAAATGCAAACTTAGAAAGTACAAATGAATTAAGTCATATTTGTTGATTCATTAGTTTCATCTATAGTGTAGATGAAGCTTTTAGTTCAACATGATTAATAAAACAACTAAAAGTTTAACTTCAAAGTAAGAATTCATGTAAACAAATGAAAATGTCGCGTCCAAAAAAAAATGAAAACCATGGGTGGAATCATTGACTGTCGCGCCCCAAAAAAGGCGGTCCAGTCCAATCCGCTGACTCTTTTCGAAAAGATAGGTTTTACGGAAAACAGTGCACGTGTGAGAAAATTGGTTTTTTGGTCAAAAAGTGTTATTTAAAAAAAATGATATTTTGAAAAACAAAAGAAGACTAGGACTAAAAAATGCGACAGTTTTGTCCAACTAATTTTGAAAAAGAGTTTTATTTTCGAAATGGAGTCCCCACTTGGTATTGAGTTAGGGTGTACCAAGTCACCTGAAAATCATTGAACAAAAATAAAATTTTTAGAAAAAATATTTAAAACTCTTTTTCGACTTCGATCTACGAAAAAATGAGAGAAGAAGGTCCGAGAGTCACATTTGAAGAAAGGGAAGGCAAGTGCCTAAAGCACCCTTTCTATCTAGCCGAAACTAGTTGCGAGGTTTCATCAAATTATTCTAGATTAACCCTAAATTCTATCGTGTTTAGATGTGTCTATATGAATGCAAATTCTAAATCTAAATGTAAGTATCGGAATGGTCGAAATGTTCCGTCGATGCTTAGTCGAGATTATCACATTAATTGCAAAATCTGAGTCAAGATCTCGAGGGAGTTACGAGTGTATATGCAAGATAAAATGCAAAAAGAAAATAGAAAATACTATAGATAGTAAGTGCCAAAGAAAATGGGGAATGCACCAGAACGGGTACAGGGACTAAAACTCATAACTAATATTACAGAGGGGAGAACGGCCTGTCAATTCACTGCTTCCCACAGAAGTAGACGACTATTTCTAGTCGGATAACATAAAATGACCTAAAACTCTAAGTGAAATGCAACTTAGATGTCATGCACTATTAAATGTTAAAATAGATAATAATAATAATAACATACATACAAAAATCATGCAAAATGAAAAATCTCTAAAAATTAGTGTATGAAATGATATGAAATGCACACGAGAGAGAAACTATCACTAAGATGACTTTAGGGTCTAGTATTGGATTAACCCTTTTTAGGGAGTCCCACTAGCGTTGGACTAGCAGAAAAGTGATAATGCCACAACTAGCGTTGGATTAGTGTGGTGACGAAATAATTAAGCATGAATCAAAATAATAAACATGATATCGAAAGCAAATAAACATATAAAGGCACATGAAAGCACGGAGGAGCATGTAACACGTAGGTATAATATCTAAATGCAAAATCCTAAGAAAAGCAGCAAAACACATAAGCACACAAGCACATGAAAGCATATAAGCCCTAATTATTACACCTGGGGATTAGCTATAATTTTTAGGGAGAAAAAGTAAAAACGACCTGTCTATTACACTTGCTATATAAAATACAAAATTTTGTAAAAGTATGAGAAAAATAATCTGACTATTACATTAGCTAGCTAAATACAAAAGTGGGCTAAAATGAAGGAAGTTGTGATCTATCAATTATATTTTTGCCAAATAATAAAATTTGAAATTTAACACTTTAAAATAAATAAATACACAAAAAGTATGTAAAATAAAAAAAAAATCATTGAAGAGAATGTATAAAAATCACATGAGAGCACATAAAGAGAGTTTAACAAGTAGTAAGGATACCTTTCTTTGAAGATCCAGTACTAAATGCTAACAAGATAAATAAACACGTCAAGGTGCCACAATATTGATAAATAAAGCATAAAAAAATAAAAATGCTAATAAATTGGGATAAAATGTAAACTCTAGCAAATCAAAGGGACTAAATTATAAACTCTACAACCTTAAGGGCTAAAATTGGAAATCCAAACACATCCAAGGGATAATAATGCAAATTAAAGCAGATTGGGGGGACAAAACAGCAAATTTCTGCAAGTACGGGGTAAATTGCAATTAATTAAGGATTTAATTGAAAGAAACCAAATCTAAAGAAGGGTCACTCTAAAATTATGGGGGACTTAATTGCGTGATATAAAAAATAGCTTGGGGCCAATTAATAATATTAGAGAAGGACAAACACTTAACCCTAAATAAATCACTTTATGTTAAACAAAATTATAATCAAGAAAAGCAAATTAAAACTAAATTTGTTACCCAAATTATCCTAATTAACTAGATTAAACACTAACCAGTACTAAAATAAACCTGTTAAACAAATTGCACCTAGTTAAACTAAAAACTAAAACTCATAAAAAAAATCAAACATCAGCCACCCTTCCCCAGTTCATCTCCCAAATTATTCTTCATCTACCTTGTTTCTCTCGTTCTCTCTTTGTTTCCCTCGTTCTCTCTTTGTTGCCCTCTCCAGACACTTTCTTCTTTCTATTTGTTCTCTCCTCTCTCAGTTCTTTCTCTTTCTCGCTTCACTCTTTCACTCTCCCTCTCATCTTTCTTCTCTTCTTCAGTCTTCCTCTCCTTTTCGGCTTCTCTTTGATTATCCTCTCTATTCTCTCTAGCTCTCACCTCTCTTTTTTCTTCTTCCTCTAGTCGATTTCCTCTCTTCAATTCTCTGATTCTCCTCGCCCTTTTCTTTTTCTCTCCTTTTTCTCCAGTTCCCTCTCTCTGCGCTCCTCCCTTGTCTAATCTCGTCTCTCTCTCTCGGCCGGTTATTCCAAAAACATATAACAAATTTTTTCCTAGCCCTGAATCCCTCAGTTATTGGAAATCCCTAAATCCCCTCTTGACTTCCTAAAATTTGGAATTAATTTTGTAAATTAATTAAAAAAATTAAAGGGTAAGGGCTGAAGAAATTATCCTCGCTTAAGAATCAATGAAAATGATTGGATGATATTTTGTGGTGATTCTGTCTTTTTCTCTACAGGTTGTCAATGGTGGAGATTGTACGTAGTGGGTCAGGTGGATTTGGGGTGATTTTTGGGTGATTGGGCAGTGATTTTCCAGTGGTGAGGAACTTGTAGGTGGGAGGGCTTGTTGGCTGGTAGTGCTTTGGGTTGAAGATTGTTTTTGTGTGCCTGTTTAAGGGTGGTGATGGGTAGCGGTGCCATGGATGTCTAATTTTGTTTGGAGTTTATGGTGATTATGGGCTGCTATTATGGTAATTTTTACGAATTGGGTGGTTACCTGGTGGTTGTGATTTGTGGAATTTGGGGCCCGAAGATGGTGGTGATTGAATTACTTTGTATGATGCTGCGGTGGAAGGAGTGATTTCAGGGAGTGGTAATGGTGGTATAGGTAGACATGGCCACGGTTCCAGAACTGCCGGTTCCGGTTCCTTAAACTGGTGGAACCAGAACCGCACCATATAGAGCGGTTCTGGAGACGGTTCCGGAACCGGCGGTTCTGGTTCTACTTTTTCAAGGAACCAGAACCGCTCTTCATAAACCGGTTCCCGAACCAAAAATGCACATTAAAAAAATATCATATTTTTATTTTATTATTATTTTATGAAGAATTAATGTGTGATATAAATTCTATAAACAAATACATTACATTATCAAATGATGAAAAATATATTGCATTTTCAATGGTAAATATTTTAAGTAGAAAAAAAGATACATGATATTTCTTGAATATGATATTTTTTTTATCAAATCTATGCTATTACAATTGAGATTGAATATGAAAATAAATATCAATTACTTAATCATCTTCATTGCTTGCGACAGTACTAGAATCCGTTGTGTTATTGAATTCATGCTCTTCATCATTTTCCATTTCCATCTCTTGTTGTCTATATTCTGCTCTAGTCCAATCATCCACACATGCTTGAATTTCTAGTGATTCAGGACTTAATCTTGACCTTGTCTCATCCAAAATACTTCCACCGGCACTAAAAGCTTGTTCCACTGCCACTGTTGATGCTGGAGTTGCTAAAATTTGCTTAGCAATGAGGGAGAGAATAGGATAATTCTCTGATTTTCGTTTCCACCATTCCAGAACGTTGAACTCTTTAGTTAAGCTGCTATCATCATGCTCAAATTTGGTAGTTAGATATGATTCAATTTCCGTACTAGTATTAAGTGAACCCTTTTGTCACTTTGACCTTTGAAAAAGTAATTTATCACCAAGTTTAACAGTTCCTTTGCCTTTAGAAATGTTACTGGTGTTGTTAGAGGATTCATCCAAAGTACTAGTAGCAAATCGATCACCATAAGTAATAAAAAATTCATTATATAAAGAGCAAATAAGTTCTTTAACTTCAAATACCATTTTATTAATATCATAAGTATAATTATCACTGCCATATATTTGTTCATAATATGAAGACAAATACTCATGCAAACCATCTAATCTGACACGAGGATCAAAAACCGAAGCAACCAAATATATGGGGGGGATATGTTCATAATAGTTAATCCATTTTCTAAACATATCCATAATAGGTTGTTTTAGAACATCATCATTTTTAGCTTCATTTAAACAACCAACGACATTACATGCCTCAGTAAGAAACAAATGAGCAGTAGGATAATATACACCAGACAAAATATAAGTAGCGTCATTAAAAACTGTTAAAACTTCTAAAATTTTATTGCAAACAATCCAATTATGTTCATGCAATATTATGTCGATCATATTAGTTGCAAAAAATGCACATAATAAATCACTATATTTGCTAGATTGGTTGAGTAATTCAAATGTTGAATTCCAACGAGTAGGAACATCTCTTGAAAATCTTTTTGGATTTTTTCCATTAGCTCTACAAAAAGCACTCCATTGTTTCATTAATTTAGGATGTGTCCAGAAATAAGAAATTGCTTTTCTAATAGGTTTGATATGATTTTCAAGTGCTTTTAAACCATCTTGTACAGCTAAATTTAAAATATGGCATGCACATCTAATATGAAAAAATTTACCACCTAATCCGGGTTGACAAAGATCTTGTAACTCTCCAATAGAAGCTGTATTTGCAGATGCATTATCGAAACCAATTGAAAATTTTTTTTTACATAAGCCATATTCTCCCAAAATAATACTAATCATTTTAAAAATATTTAAGGCTGTATGAGATTCATCAAATATACGAAAAGCTATAACTCTTTTTTGTATATTCCACTCGTTATCAATCCAATGACAAGTTATAGCCATATAAGAATGTGTTTGCCAATGATCACTCCAAATATCAGAACAGATAGACACACGACTATCTAAATTTAAAAATAATTGAATTAATTCTTTTTTTCCTTGAGAATAAATATTTTTAAGTGTTCGTCTAAGAGTTGTTCTAGGAACACTTTTAAATTGAGGATTTAAAGCATTTTGACAATATTTTTTAAAACCCAACTTTTCACCAAAACTAAAAGATAAATGTTCAAGAGCTATCATTTTTGCCATTTCATTCCTATTTCTTTCCTCACTATATCGAAATAAAGAAAAGTTAGAAGTAGCAAACCCGGTAATTTGTTGTTGTTTTTTGTCGATGCCATATTCTTGAGGATGAGATGTTCTCATATGCTTGTGATACTTTCCATAGCCATCTCCTATTTTGTATTGGTAACATCTTTGACAAAAATTACATCTTGCTTGAGTTTCACCATTCATGTCAATTTTGGTGAAGTATTTGGTAAAGATATCGGACTTAGGAGCTCGACTTTTTTCTCCTCCGGTTTCAATTGTTTGCTCTTCGAAAATGGCCTCCATGCGTTGGCTTTCTTGAGTTGGAACATCAACGTCATCAACTTCAATCCGGTTGACGTTGTATAAAATATTTTTGCCCTTTGAGGATGAACTCCCACCACCAACACTTGCCATTTGACAATAGATAAATAAAAATAAAAAATTTATAAATAATAATTTAATACTTAGAATTATAGATACTAGATAAATTGAATAAACACTAGAATATAAACAACTTGAGAGTGAGCAAATTAGAAAAGAAATAGAGAAATTAGGAGGTAAATAAAGAATTAAGTATATTTGAGATAGAGGAAGAGAAGATAAATTTTGATGTGAAAGAAAATTAAGAGTTAGGAAGTATTTATAGAGAAAATTTGTAAATAAAACAAAAACACTTTCAACGGCTAATTAAACATTAATTTGTAAAGCCGTTACATTTTAGCCGTTGCATTTTAGCCGTTGCATTTTTAACTGTTAGAAAGAAACACGTCAGAAAGAAAGAAACCAATGTCTGTTTCTTTCTTTCTTAAAGAAAGAAAGAAACAGACACGTGTTGTTTGTTTCTTTCTTTTTGTCAGAAAGAAAGAAACCAATGTCTGTTTCTTTCTTTCTTAAAGAAAGAAAGAAACAGACACGTGTTGTTTGTTTCTTTCTTTTTGTCAGAAAGAAAGAAACCAATGTTTGTTTCTTTCTTTCTTAAAGAAAGAAAGAAACAGACAAAAGAAACAAATAGACGACACGTGTCGTCTATTTGTTTCTTTTTGTCAAAAAGAAAGAAACAGACGTCTGTTTCTTTCTTTTTCGTTTCTTTCTCGTCTGTTTTTTTCTTTCTTTAAGAAGGAAAGAAATAGACAATAATTAATGGATCTGTTTCTTTCTTTCTCGTTTCTTTCTCGTCTGTTTTTTTCTTTCTTTAAGAAGGAAAGAAATAGACAATAATTAATGGACCATTTTTATTATTTTTTAATTTTTTAATGTTTTTATTTTACGGTTCTGGAACCGTCGGTTCCGGTTCCAGAACCGCTGGTTCCGATTCCGGTTCTATTTTTTTCAGAACCAGAACCGAAACCGTAACTTACGGTTCCTTGATGGTTCCGGTTCTACAGTTTCGGTTCTGCTTCCGGTCTAGTTCCAATACGGTTCGGTCCGGTCCGGTTCCCGGTTCCAAATAGAACCATGGCCATGCCTAGGTATAGGCGGAGGAGAGGTTGTTGTGGGGTTGTTTGTTTGTGAGGTTGAGCTTCAATTGAGAAGAGTGGCAAGTTGTTCTATTTTTGGTATTGTTTTTGGGGGAATTTGGGCAGGTTTATTGTTGGTCTTTTTGTGATGTTTTTGCAGAATGTTTGGGAAATGAGATGGAAGGCTTGGAAGACAGTGATGATGGCTAGGATTTTTTGTGGTTGTTTGTGGTATTGTGATGGCTGTGAATGATAGCAAGTGTCATGGGTTGTGCTTCGGGGTTATGAGAATTTTTTGTGGTTGTTTTGGTTGTTTGTGGCTTTGTGATGATGGTTCAAGGAGGAAACGGTGGGAAATAAATTCAGAGGAGAAGAAGATAATCCTAGGAAAATGAATAGAACCCAGAACAAGAATAAAGCATAGGACTCAAAATAGAATAAAGAAGATTCAACCAAAAAATCACATAAATACCTTAAATTAATCAGATTCACATAGAAAAAGGGAGAAAGATGAATCAGAATAAAGGGAAAATTACGGAAGACTTTACCTTTTTAAGCCTGTAGAGAATTTGATGATGATGATGAACAGTGACTAGTCTTTGAAGGAGACGATGAATAGAAACCGAAATGGATGTGGCGGCTTATGTGTGTGTTTTTCGGTTAGGTAGTAGGTGTTTTTTATCTTTAATTCTTGGGATGAGAATGTGTTTAGCATTTTATGATTTTTTTTCTGCCTAAAAGAATCTATTTATAGAATAAGCTAGTCTTGTCTTCCAAGAAAATGGAGAAAGACAAAAGTACCCCTAAAAATAAAATTACCATCTTATCCCAAAAAATAGTTTTTGGTAATTAAAATAAAAAATAAAACTAAAAATAAAAAATTAAAATGCCATGATTTTTCTAAAACTTTTGAAAAGTGGAAAAAGCCCAAAAAATGTAAATAATAAATTTATTAACGAAATTCGAGCAAGAAGATATATTTTTATACAAAATTGCCATTTTGCCCCTAACGCAATTATTTACAGAAAAAAATAGAAATGATCCCGAAAATATTTCTAAAAATTAGAAATAGATTCAGTTAGAAATGAGTTTAGAAACTCCAAAACTTGACAAAAATGCGTTTTGAGTGTGAAATGACTATTTTGCTCTTGTACCAACAAAATACACAGAAAAATAGTTGTTAGCCTTGAAAAATTACCAAAAATTAAAATAAGCTCAAAATCCTAGAAAATGAACTTAGAACTCAAAGTTGATGCAAAAATGCACTTAGGGTGCACAATAACTATTTCGCCCTTGAATACAATATTTACAGAAAAATAGCAGTTGTCTAAAAAAATAAAAAAATTTAGAAATATATCTAAAACATGAAAAACAAAAATTAAAAGCCCAAAATGAGTGAAAATGGTATTCACGAAACAAAATGATCATTTTGCCCTTGAATCGATAAAATTTACAAAAATAATTAGAAATCTAAAAATTCACAAAAATTCACAAATATGTTATGAAAGTACAAAATATGCCATTAGAGCCTTAAAACTAATGAAAAAAAATATTTACTTGCTAAAAATTACCATTTTGCCCCCCAAGAACTGTTGATTTTGTTCCCAATTTTTATTGAAAAATTAGAAATTGACCCAAATATATAAAAATTCCCCTAATGTTGGAAAAATAAATGGCGTGTCAAAATTTGGTATCTACAGAAAGTAAAAGAGATAGAGTTTAAGAATTGCTCAACCAAATGGGAAGAAACTTCTCTTCTTATTCACCTTCAAAAGTAGCACTACAAAGTTCTCTTACAATGATCCTCACTATTCTATTGAAGGATGAAGAGAATTTTATTAATTCTCTACCAAAACTAGTTCAAAACTAAGATAATACTACTTTCTATTGCTAAAACTTGTTACAAATGAGTTGCAAATGACTTATATTTATAGACAAATATTCCTCAAGTCATTTTCCAACTTACTTGAGCGATTAATGCACTGAAATAATGAAGATTTGCTTGAGGGTTTCAATTGTGCAAAAGAGTCTTCATTGATGATTCCAATGTATTCTCCCACTTGCAAAACTCCATCCTCATATGAAAATGTCTGCAAAAACAGTTAGTAGAAGATGCAAGTTGAAACCCTAGAAACAACTTGGCCGACTTCAATCCGCAGGTAGTGATCTGTGAATCGCTCCTTGTGAACCCTATTTGATTTTTTATTTTTGCTGAGCACATGTACAAGAATTTTTCACATATTTTCAAGCACTTTGATGAAGAATTGGATTTTTTCATTATTTTTGCACCATTATTTCTTCAAATTGTTCTTTCAACCTAGCTCTTTGAATCACCTTTGAATTTGATTTTTCTTTAATCCAATTAATTCAAAATGATTTTGAGTGTGATGAACCTGCAATTATACACAACAATTGTGCATTAATTTTGTTCAAACAAAAATTTCGCCTAAAAATCCCTAATTATGGAAAAAAAAACCCTTATTCTTATAAATTACTGAAAAATAAGTCATTCGTAACCAAAATTACTATAATTATACTACAATAACATCTAAAACATAGAGTAATATATATATATATATACATATATATAAAATAATATTTATAAATTTATTACTATCAGTAGGGATTTGGGCTGGTAAAGATGGTCAGTTAGTGAAGCTAGATTTGAAGGTTGTTTTAGTTTTGGTTGTGAATGGATTTTGGGTCTATTTTGGGGCCATGTTGTGGGGTTAAAAATGGTGGTTTGGAGGTTGTGATGGATGGCTTGGTGGCTTGACTGATGAAGAATGGTTGAGCAGTGGTGATACGATTGTTGTGTAGTGGAGATTTCGATGGAGATAGCGGTTTTGGGGAGGTTGGAGGCTGTTTGTGGAACGATGAAGGGAAAAGAAAGAAGAAGAAGAAGATAGACACAGGAAGAGAAAATAAACCCCAAAAAAACAAATCCAGACAAAGAAAAAAAAAAGAGCAAAAAGCCAAACAATAACAAACAAAAAAATTAAAAAGCATCAGCAAGAACAGGACCCAAAATTTAAAAGAAAATTATTTCCTTGGAAAAAAAAAGCATCAAATTAATATATTAATCCATAAAATGTAAATAAATGAACAAAAGTTGATGGTATATACCTTGATTAATGGGTCTCAAATGGTTTGAAGCAAGTTGATGTTCTTGTGTGTTCTTCTTGTTTTTTTGGTTTTGATCTTACTATGTGTGTTTGTGATGTGTTTATGTGTGTGTTTAATCTAACTATGTGTTTTTGTGGTGTGTTTATGTGTGTGTCGTATTTAGTGTGTGAAAATGTGTGTATTGTGTGTAAGACTAAAAAGGCATCTAGGGTTTTCTAATTTTTTTTTTCTTTTGAGTATTACTAAATGAGGTGTTTATAGTATTAGGAAATCTTATTCTCCAAGAATGAATAGAATGACTAAAATGCCCTTAACAATTAAATTACAATTTTACCCTAAAAATGATTTTTGACACACAAAAAATTAAAAAAAAAGTCATGATTTTTCTAAAAACACCAAAAAATGAAAAAATTGGAAAAACGCAAATAACAAATTTTCTTAATAAACTTCAAGCGAGAAAAGTAAAATTGTATGCAAAATGATTGTTTTGGTATTTATTGAAAAATAGCAATGGACCCTAAAAAATTATCAAAGACTTAAAAATCTAAAAAAATAAATTTAGAACTCAAAATTGGTGAAAAGGCATTCAAGGTGCGAAATGACCATTTTGCCCCTATATTGACGAAATATACAAAAAATAACTATTGGCCTCGAAATTTTGCCAAAATTTGAGAATAAGCTCAAAACCCTGACAAATAAATTTAGAACTAAAAAATTAGCAAAAAATGCATTTGGGGTGAGAAATAACCATTTTTCCCCTAAACGCGTTATTTACAGAAAAAACAACTATTGTCCTTGAAAAAATAAAAAAATTAAAAAGATGCTTAAAAGCTTGAAAAACAAATTTGGGACTCAAAATGAGTGAATATGGTGTTTGCAAGGCAAAATTACTATTTTGCCCCTGTATTGACAAAATATACAAAAAAGTAGCAATTAACTCTGAAAAAATCACACAATTCAAAAATATGTATAAAAATACAAAATATGCATTTAGAACTCAAAACTAATGAAAAAATATGTATGTTAAAAATTACCGTTTTGTCCCACTTAATTGCTAACTTTCCCCCTTTCACTTGAAAATTGAAATTAGACCCTAAAAGGCAGAATAAACTCCCCTATGTTGGAAAAATAAATAGCATATCAAAATTTGGTATCTATAATGACATATTTATAGGAGTAGAATCCTTGTCTTTAGGAAATAAATGCAATTGGAAATCAAATAGGTTTAAAAAGATTACTTTAAACATGATAGAATGAGATGAGATGACTCATCTCAGGATTAATAATCTTGGGATAATTCATCCCAGGATTCACAATCTCATCTGTCCCGTATTTGTTTGGTGATGGATTTGGTAGGTTGAATCTTGAGATGAGTCGTCCAATATTTGGTTGAAGACTGGATTATTATTTTTTTGACTAAAGTGTCCCTAAATTTGTGTAATTATATTTATTTAGTAATTCAAATTATATTTTAATAACATTTAAGAATTATAATATGCTAAAATATAAATATGAAAAATAGATAATTTACTATTTTTATTTGGTAATTCAACAAAAAAATATTCTAATAGTATTATAAGAATTATATATTAGTAGTATAAATGCAATAACTGTAATAGAATAGAAATAAAAAATAGTATTTTAAATAAATATATGAATTAAAAAATAGTATATTAAATAAATCAAAGTTTGTAGTAAAGATTTGTTAGGCAGATTAGTTTTAGAGAAAATTTGAAAAGGAGACAGATTAGTTTTGGTTATGAGATAAGGATAAGGTTAAATTTGTCTAAATTTTTTTATCCCATGTATGCTTCATCCCAAGATAACTAATTCCAACCCCTCCATGGGTTTATTTTATCCTATGAATGAGGGATTATGTGTCACACCCCTAGCCCGCACGTGCCAGGCACGAGACAATCGCTGTATCATCAAGATCCGAGAATACAAGACAACAATTATCATTTTAAAAACACCACTTTAATATTTAATACTAGAACTACGTAGGTGTGGTACATACTAAAAACAAAAAAAATAATTAACATCCAAATTTGGCCTACACGCCCAAATTAACTAATAGAAACATAATTTAAAGGTGTTCTAATGCATATTTGTCACTACATAACATTTAATCCTAACACTAGTGCCCATTATGTAGAACCTAACAAATTAATAGAAATCATTTTTTGGGTCCTCTATGTATATCACATCATAGTTCTCAAAGTCTGCAAAAATGATAAGAGACAATAGATTGAGCGACACGATGTTCAATAGGCAGCATGTACACTTCTGTTGGACCATGCAGCTATATGTAATTATTCTACTTTTGTAACATTTGTCATACTATACCACATGCATAATCAATTCAGAATAACTATAACGTAAATCTAATACTCATAAAATTATTTATCAAAGTTGAGTGACATCGCCTGGGGGACCAATGCTGTCATCAACATCTCCATCTCCTAATTCGCCTTCTCCAACACTATCATGTCTATCTACCTCCTCTTCGTTAAGATCGTCATTTATGGCCACGCCCTCTAATGGCTCATCCTTAGAATCCAGCTCTAGTTCACTATTTAACTTAGCATCACTATCTGGCCATAAGTAGGCCCACCCTGGCATCTGGGTTGCTAATGGAATGTGATAACTATCCAGTTAATGACCTGTTGTCACCTTTCTTGATATCTCACAATTAGTGCCTGACAAGCACTGTTATGTTCCTCTAGGAGAGTAGTTGTCTCTTGAAATCCCTCTAATCACTTGTCAGCGAGCGCTTTTTGCTCGTTATTCTCTACTGTAAGTTTATTAACCTCTGCACGTAAATGGTTGACTTCCTCACGCAGAGTTGTATTACTCTGCCTCAGATGCTCCCTAGACACTATCAAAGAGGATATCTCATGTGTCTGATCAGTCACTCGATCGGCTAATGCGTCAGCTATCTTGGCCCTATAGCTCGCTAAAACTGCTTGAGATACAAATCTCTGTAAAACCTCTGCCTCTTTCTAAGGTGAGCTACATCACATCCTGTCAAGTGAACCGAACAATCACATTCTTGACTCTCTGCGTGCATTGGATTAGCCATTTTCTCCTACAAATATGTATAACACCCCATCAGTAACTCTTTCAACTTAAATCATATGTACATACTTTTCAAGCCTAATTTATAAACTATAATTTCATCATTTGCTAGTATGTAACTATCCTAAAATATCAATCATAAGCTAGGCTCTGATACCACTAAAACTGTCACGCTCCTAGCCCGCACGCGCCGGGCACGAGACAATCGTCATATCCTCAAGATCCGAAAATACAAGACAACAATTATCATTTTAAAAACACCATTTAATATTTAATGCTAGAACTACATAGGTGCGGTACATACTAAAAACCAAAAAAGTAACTTAACATTCAAATTTGGCCTACACGCTCAAATTAACTAATAGAAACATAATTCAAAGGTATTCTGCTACATGTTTGTCACTACATAACATTTAATCCTAACCCTAGTGCCCATTATGTAGAACCTAACAAATTAATAGAAATCGTCTTCTAGGTCCTCTATGTATCCCACATCATAGTTCTCAAGGTCTGCAAAAATCATAAGAGAGAATGGATTGAGCGACACGATACTCAGTAAGTAGCATGTACACCTTTGTTGGACCATGCAGTTATATGTAATTATACTAGTTTTGTATCATTTGTCATACTATACCACATGCATAATCAATTCAGAATAATTGTAATGTAAATCTAATACTCATAAAATTATTTATCAAAGTCGAGTGACATCAAATCATATAACATAACATGAACATTTTCATAACATATTTTGTCAATTAAGAAAACATATCAAATATGGCTCATAAACATGCACATGTAATATTCGGCTTCTGAGTACTCAGCCTAGAGTTTAACTCCAATCTAGGAAGGTGGTAGGTCAAGCATTTTCCTTGATCTTCACTTAACCTACCCATACATGAGTCAATCGCCAGGACTTCATGTAACACCCTAGAAATTCATGCCAAAACCCTTCATTTTGTATTATGTTCATTAGGAAAAAAAAAAATGATGGCCGAAATTGTGGAAAAAAAAAATGATGATGAGCATGTAGTACTTAGTGCCTTAAGAGTTGTACCTAGGAAATCTTGCAAGATTAATTATGGGATAACTAATGAAAATCACTTCTAATTACCTAGTGCCAAATGGAGTCTTCCATGGTTAAAAAGTCAAGACTTACTTTGGTTTTGTCTTGTTTTAATTGGTCCAAATTTTTCCCAATTCTTTTCCATTTCTTTTCTTCTTTACTTACCAATTTTTCTCTTCTTTTTTTTCTTCTTGCTGGCCGGCTGCTTCTTCCCTCTTTTCTCTCCATTTTCTTTCAATTTTCTTGGATCTTTTACTTCCATTTACTCATATTTCAACCATAGAAATTGAGTGAAACTTCCTCCTAAGCAACTATCTTGTCTATCTAGAGGTATTCCCTTGAATTTTCTCTTCTAATTTCATGTGAAAGATTATAATTTTAGCTTTTAAGTTATGTTTTTATGGGTTGAGTATAATTTATTTTGGCCATGAAATATGAAATTTTATTCCATGAATATGAGGTTTATGTACTTTTATGACTTGTAGATAGTGATTTAGACTTGAAATGACATGATTTAAGTTTGATTTGGTTGAAGATTTAAGCTTGAACTTAAGAACACTTAAAACAGTCATGCTGGACCAGTTTTAGTAAAACTTTCATAACTTGGTGTAGATAACTTGGATTTGAATGATTCTTGTTGTTTTAGAAACTAGATTCATAGGGCTTTAAAACGGTATAAAGCTTGCTCGGTGGTTCATTGTGTATTAATCGCAGAAAGCTTGCAAAGTTGGCTGAAAATTCGGTTCTGCATAAACAGTTTTGATGAAGAGCCAACTTGTGGGCTGATTTTGAACCTGTTCTAGTTGGAATTTTAAGTGATGATCTTCACGAAAGTTGTAGCCTTATAAACGTACTTTCAAACCATGTAACCACAATTCTCTGTCTCTTGGTAGATTGACCCCAGAAATAGCATGAATTTGGCCGAAAACCAACCCTGTGCAGATTTGGGTTGATGAAACACTAGGTTGTGGACCAATTTTGGAATGATTTTTGTTAGAATTTGACATAATACTCTTCATGAAAGTTTTAGCCCTTAGAATATAGTTTCTATCCATATAATCACTTTTCTCATACGACATATCAATTGGAAATTATGTTCTATTGAATATCCCTAGTTGGTAAACTTGAAATAGCATGATTTAGGCTTGATAGGGTTAAAAAACTTAGAGTAGTTTATGTGTTTTTGTGATGAATTGGAGTGAAATTGAAGTGAGTTTGATGTGAAATTTGGTAGAACTATGTGAGATTGGGCTGGTTTGGTTGTTTTCTTTGCAGGGAAAATTTTTAGTTTGGTCCGATTATAGAGGAAATGCTGCCGAAATTTCGGTAAAACCTAGGAAATAAAAATAATTAGGCTATGATTTAAGGCTTTATAAGCTGTAATTTAGTGATTTAAGTGTACAGAAATTTTCGTAGATTAGCTATTAGTGAATTAAATCTTTCCGAGCAAAACCCTAAAAAGTTGGAAAACCCTAATTTCGAAAACCCTAAACCCTAGGGTAAAACCCTAAGCTCCAAAACCCTAGAAATTAAACCCTAGAAAGACTTGGGGTATTTCTTGAATTTCCTTATGAAATTTCTTAGATTTTAGTCAGGATTTTTATACAATTATTTCTCGTGAATTTCAGGATCCGAAAATGAGTCACAGCCTTATCGTGAAATCTTTTCTTAGGCATCAGGTGAGTGTTCTTATGTGTGTGTGATGCATGAAATGCCATGTATTACTTGACATCATTATTTTGATGCATAAAATGAGATGTTATACTTGACATAATTAACTAATGAAATGTGTTATTTGAGGAAAGATGTGTACTTTATCGCATCTATTCCGTAATGTGTTACATGCTTTCACTATCTAATGTGTTAATTGTGCTTGTGACTTTCATGGTCAATTTTGCTATTTTCCCATGGTTAATCAGACTGGGAGCGTATGGGAGAGATATAAGGTGTTGGGCGGTATTCGGTGTGTGTTACTTGTATATTTGAGTAAAGTCCTGAAAAAGGCTAACTCATGATTGAATTGTATTCTTGATCTTGGACTTCCGAGGCTAACTTCACCGTTACCCCTTGGATAGTCAACCGGGAGCGTTTGGGGTGATATAAGGTGCTGGGGTTATAGGTGCGTGATATTCTTTCCTATATGAGTTTCATTCCTCTAAGAGGGTAACTCTGGATTGAATTTTTTACAAGTATTTCGGACCTGAGATTTTACCTCGGTCTCGATATCCTTGTTATCTTGATCGTGATTGATACTCCTGCGGTTGAACTTGTTCCCGTAGGGAGCCCGTATCCTCCATTGACTATTTGTTAATTAATTTTTTTTATTTTTCACAAATTGTTTATTTACTCGTTAAATATTTTATCGAACAAAAATCACATATCACTGATATGGTTGCATGACTTGAGCACTCACTGGGCTATTATAGCTCATCTCATGTATTTGTTTTCTTTAACCAGGTTTCCAAAATTATCAAAGCTGGAGGAGCTGATTTTGAACCTTGTACATGTTTTGTTTTGGTATTTTGATAGTTTAAATGTGTTAGTTTTATTGTAAATATTATTTACATTTTTGGGATGTAAAACTCTTGTAGTATTTATATTTCAAGTAAATATTATGAATGTATTTATTTATGAGTGCATTTTTATTTTGAGTTAAGTACGCTTGGATGCCTAAGTGAGAGCGTGTTTGAGTTCTGGCGAGAGTTAGGCAAGCAGCCCACTAAGCCCTTTGGCGCGCCTTTGGGTAAGGTGGGGCTGTTACACTTTATACCGACTACCATGACTAACTATAACCAATCAAGCATTTTCCTTGATCTTCACTTGATTGTCATATCTGACTGGATTATAGCCCCTACTGTCTATTTCATGACCGTTTAGAACCTTTTGTACTTAAAATCTTTTCGTACATCACATGCATAATTAAATAAAATTAAAAACAATGTCATTCAATTTTCTAGCACTAAGCAAAATAAAACATTTGAAAGTAGGTATACATGATCCATCTTGTGCATATATCAAAATAAAACATTTACTTCAAAGAAAATACAGAGGGTAAACACCACCTACCTCAAACTGCTCGAATAGATACTCCTAACTCCACTTACTCTTGACTTGTACCCATAATAGATACATAACCATTCTAATTAGCTTGCAAAAATTATTAATTATATATATATATTTCAACTAAATATCACATCCCTTATCTAAGAGAAAAAATTAGACAACCTAAATCCCAAGTCTAATTAACCAGAAAGAAATTTCAAAATCTCCAAAATATTATTAAATCTTAGTTACTCTTATTTGACTCATAATAAACTTAAATATGCAGTAGCCTATAATCAAGGGTTGAGTTAGTAAATTATTTACTACATATAAAATTGAACTAAATAAACTAGCCCCCAAAAATCTACTTAAGTTTTGTCCAGTTACTATACATATTGTCCAATAAAAAAAACTCAACCTATGTACCTAACTCCACATAAAACAAATTGTCCAGTTGCTTTATGTATATCCTGCTTAGTAAACTAAATTAGTTCTACGTCCAACTAATACGTCCATATATATATGACGTCCATATATATATGTCGTGTATTTGACTTCATCAATGAACCAGGCAAATAGTAGTTTGTCCATGTGAGTTGGACACTTATCTTCTCATCCCAAAAAAAAATAATAATTCAAATGGTCCTATTGAATAAAACTTTTAAGAACTGATTACTACCATCTTGGCTAACTAGAACTTGAAGTAACTTGTATTACCTACAACAGAAGCATATTGTCCGTAGATAACAGAAATGTGCATAAGAACAAAAATTGATCCAGTCATTGTTCAATTTCCTAAGGTTCTAAATTCATCAAGACTACTGGAATCCTTCTAGCCATGATTTTTGCATCCAATGGAATCTTTAATCTTTTAGACCAAGACTTTTAGGACTCTAGTATCACAATTCTTTTCTGTAACATCATTTACGAAGTCTTGCATAAGAATTTGTCTTTGACTCCAATTTGGAAATTTTCCAGCCGAGACCTCAATTCCTATGATTTCCCCTATTCATATTATTCTTATTTTTTTCCACCAAACTCTTTCCAAACCTTATTAATATACATACACCAATAATGAATCTTCCAGGCATAGTACTAAGTTCGATTTAATTGGAAAAAATTATTATTATTATTATTCTTAAGCCATGAATTCGTAAACATCAACTTTAATATATTAATAATAATAGCAATAATAAACTCTTGTTTAGATTTAACTAAATTAATCTGTTACGTAACAAAAAAATAAAAAAATAAAAAAAAACTTATGGAACTAGAAATTAATATAAAGTTAACATATTCATAGTAAGAGCAGGGAATTAATATGTTAGGTACTTACTTGTCTGGTCTTGGAAGAGATGCAAGATTCTAATAATTCTGCTAGATCTATCCTTCCTTAGATATTTGATTGTCTGATAATAGAAAAAAGAGAAATGGAGAGAGAATTGGAAGTTATACAAATGACGTTCTGTGGAAGTTATAGAAATGACGTTTTGTGTATTTACATTCATCTAGTATATTTAGTTATACAAATAGTTTTGGATGTTACCACTCTTATGACAACACTTGTCCACTATCCAAACATGTCCCCTCATCTCTTTACCACTATCTGATAACTTCTTTCACCCAATAACTTCTTTATTTAATTTTACTTATTAATTATAATATACTATTATTATTATTATTAATATAGAAAAACACACACACACATATATATATGCTAAAAAAAATTCCGGATATTACATTATGTTGGTTTGGTAGGATGATTAACACTGTCTAAAAAACACAACCAAACATGGATGACATGAGACTAGTTATCCAATCCCGTGTCATCCCATGAACCAAACGTACCCTTAGAAAATCCTATTCCATAAGGAAACCAAAAACTTCTCTCTTAATTATTTGAAAACTTTTTCTAATAAGACTTGGATATTTATAAAAAAAAGTTCTTTAAGTTAATTTATCTCATAAATTAACTCCATAAGTATCTTATACATATTTTAATAACAATTCAACCCAAAGGCCATGTTTTAATTGTGTGTGACCCATTAGGTTCCATTCACATTGTCAATAAGTACAAGTTATAACTCATTAATTAATTAATTAAGAACTAGATAAATTAAACACTTTAATTTATCATTAATTCTATAATTAATTAATTCGTACTTTAGATCATGAGTCTAGTAATGTATCATGACCACCCAAGTGAATAAGAAAATTATATGGTAGACTACACCCACCAATGACAATATTATCGTGTAATTAATATCCTTTTACCACACTATATCTCTATTAGTCTAAGAAATGACTAATTAATGATATCTGATTCCTGAAATATAATTTCTAATGAAAGTATAACCTTGAAATGCTTTCAATTCATATTTTCACATTTGGGCAAAAGATTTTTTAAGTTAAATTTCAACAAGTAGCCAATACGGGATATGCTCTCTTATAATAAGGAGTGGTGAATCCTATATTAATTACTCACTATCCTTCTATACTTCATATTATACCCAATCTCTACCGTATAAGTTATTCTTTTACGAGTATCGAGCAATAAAGTCAAAGCATAGCAATTCACACTCAAGACACTATAGTAATCTCAAGTCTAAGGATCACTTACACTATTGCCATTAAGAGTATAATTCATTGGCACTATGAATTGTGATTATTGGCAGATTAATCCAATGAACTTGTTCTCTAACAAGTATCTACATACCAGCTTAAGTGTCACATATCATAATTGCTAAGATCAACTACTACTTGCCATAAATAGAGGCAAAGTATATGTTAGTCATCTTGTATTAATGATGTCTAATCTCATTAATACTACAACAAGGGATATTTAAAAATATAATTTATGTGTATTAAAAGTCCCATCATTGTAACTCTTACAATCTCCTATAATATTCTATGGATTTCATCAAATGAACAAGTAATATCAATAACAAGTATTAAATGACAAAGAAAAAGGCACATATATATTAACATAACATGAAATGAGCGTACTATAAAAATTTCAAAAACCAAGTTAGTTTTAAGGCATACACTAGTGCATCTAACTTCCTAAGTCCTGATCCACCCTACACTAGGTATTTCACCAATCTTTATAGTGTCACTTGCCTCCAACCCCAAGGCTAAAAAAAGAAAAAAATTAAAATTGTAGCCTCCTTCTACAGCCAAGTGACCCATATCCCTAGCCCATTTCTAGTGTGCCACCAATACTTGATCTAAAACTCAAGAATAACTAGAAATTTGATACTTGCTTACTACGTCAATCCTGACCCAAATCATCAAAACTCCAAAATCATTGACTCATCTCCCATACAAAATATCTGCATATATGAAAATAATTTGATTCTTTTCATTGCTCTAAATAAAATTGACTGCCAACTCTAGGAAGCAACGTACAAAACCACTTTCAAATCTACATTTTGAGCATTGCAACTTGTTTATGTAATTTATGAGTTTAAAGTCAAACTAACATGAGTTAGATATTTGATGTGTTTCATTTTTGCTTAGGCAGGTAAATTGCTTGGCATATTTGTCTTAGTTTTTTCATGCATTAGAAGATAGTAAGTGAAAGGGTTCATGAGAAAAGAGGAGTGAAAGGAAAGTTGAGCAATAAAGGTGGTAGAGGATACTAGTTTGGCTGGACAAAATTAATTAAGAAAGGGTTGTAAATATGGTCTAAGAAAGGAGAAACATCAAAGAAAATTGTGTAGACCATGATGGAGGTGGAAGTAGGGCTGTTAAAAAAAAAAGGAGAAAACTGACCCGCTCTGAACCAAAAAGGGAGGATAACTGAACTGGTTATTGATACCGGGTCGGATAGCGAGTTAGTTCATAAGTTAAGCAGTTCGGGTAACTGTTTACATTCTCGTGAATCGGTGGGTACCCGAATTGGTCCATTGTGAGGGGTAGTTTTGTCATTTTTGTGTGTGGTATTATGTTACAAATTCATTGTTTCATTTTTTGATTTATTTTATTGTTACTACTAATTTGTACTTCTATTGCATTCTTGATTGATGAACATTTGACTATTTATTTTATTATTTGGATGTTCATTTGACAATTTATTAAGTATTTTTTTATTTTTATGGCTAATTGAAATGTGAGGATGAAATTTGAAAAGCTAAGTGACTATCTATTTATTTAGTTTTTGTTTTTTGGTCGCTTTGAAATTTTCAATTCGACGATGTAATTTAACTTTAAAATCATTGATACTTGTGTTATTAGTAATTTAATGATAGTTTACAATTTTTTTGTTTTATTTTTTATTTAAAAACTACTAGTGAATTATAATTGACCTGATCGAATACTCAATCTATCCAAATCGGTTTAGTGGATAACCGAGTCGGTTATGCAATACATGGACCGGTTCACGGTTAAAAATTTTGCCGAATCAGTATGAACACCCTGGGTGTAAGAGAAGGGGATGATCCTTGACGCTTATCCAATATATTTCATTTTTAGTTTTATTTTTCACAAATCTGGGTTTTAATTTTGTGTGTGTGTGTGTGTGTTATGGAAGCCTGCCCATCGAGTGTGGCAAGTACAATTTTTAAAACTTCAAATGAGCTTTCTTGCAATTGCTAAAAAACTTCAAGGGGGTTCCTGAAATTACTGAACAAATAATACACAACTCCGTCGTCATTAATTTTCAAAATTTGACTAAATTATCCCCACCTCTAAATTACTAGTACCTGCCTTACACTCAATAATTTTCTCCTCAACCGATCTAAAAACTCCGATTCAAGTAGTAGATCGCGGATCAAAAAACCCCCTTCCCAGAGTGAGAGCAATGGCTACATTTATCAAGCTGGAGGATTCGCCAATGTTCCAGAAGCAGGTCAATCATTACTCCATTAATTTCATACTGGATTTCCTTTTTCTAGAAAAGTTTTAGCAAACGCTTTTGTTTTAAGCATTTTTATTGACCTAATTTTGAGTAATCTGATATTGATTTATTTGATTTTGATTAATCTTAGGTGCGATCTCTGGAACAGACATCCGAGGAGCTAAAAGATCGATGCCAAAAGCTCTATAAAGGCTCCAAAAAATATATGTGCGTAATTAATTTATTCCATTTTTTTTTGTCGCTTGAGAAATTAACTCTTCAATACAATCTTATTTTATGTTGGGAAATTCGAAATGTTGACATAAAAAATTCAACTTTGGAAGACAATGTGGGAAGAATTTCAGTGTTATTTTGTATATTGGAGTTACTTCCTCAATTTTCTAGTTGAACAATTTATTAAGGAAGATAACACAGTACCGGAAAAAAAAATGAAGATAACAGAGACTTTTAAGTATCTAGCTTCACAATCTGCGGAGTTATTTATTATACAAGTATTTATTTTTTACTTTTAGAAGGTCCAATCCCTTCTACAGTTGCAAATAAAATATTTCTCTTAGTGGCCAATACATGGGGAGAAGAGGATTACACTAAGTATTTGGGGCGGTGGGAGGCAATTATGAGTCAAATATAGAAGGCTGCAAAATTTTCAATGTTGACCCTTAACAAAATGATTGAGAGAGTGTGACAAATTCTAAGAAGCACGGACTTCAGTGATGGTATACATGTATTATTTGTGTAAAAGAATGCTGGGTTTCCAAATTTGATTGTGCATTGACAGGTGGAGGTGGTTTTTTTTTTTTTTTTGGGGGGGGGGGGAGGGGGTATGGTGCAGCACGGCTTGAATGGTCTTGAATTTGTCAATTAGCTGGTAGATTTCTGTTTAGATATGAGTTTGTATTGCTTGTATTTTCCTGAAATTAACTTATTCTTCCCGAATCCAAAAAAAAGTTTTAGCTAATGGGAAGAAAAGAGTAAGTCAAAATTTATGCATTTGGTTTGGCAAAGAAACTTTAGAAACTTATATGTGGGTCATGTTGTATGGTCAATCAAATTGTGCCTTAATTGTTATTGCTGCTTTTGGGATGTTGTGTCACCTGAAGCTATTGATTGAGGAGACTTGGGGGAAATCTCCTATGTTCTACTCCTTGCTTCGGATTATGCTCAGGTTGTGAAACTCTAGAAATTACAATATGCACTGTTAGATTTTGTTAAAATAATGAATTTAAGGAATGCAAGGGGCAAAGATATATTTTGAGTAGAATGGCTTTCTGGAACTCTTTTCTTTCTTGAAATCATTTGAATATCACCTAGATTGCTCCAACGAATAGGTCTTTATAATTTTCTGGGAAACCTTGATAAACTTTATTTCAGTTAGTGTTAAAAAGGAAAGAGAACAAGTGCAAGCTACCACAAATAAAAATAAGGCAACAGTTCCTGTAGCAGTTGTTGTTTCTTTCATTTTCAATCTAAAAAGGAGCTGGATACTCTTCTTGCCTTGGTTGAATGTTTATATGATTTAATTATTGACATTTATTTTACACTAGTGTCCAGTTTATATGACTTATCTTTGATTTTTGCCAGAATAGTTATTTACTAGTGTGCAAGATGAAAGTTTATTCTTTGGAATATGACCTAAAACGTGTTAGTTTTTCCACTGAGGAAGAAGGTCAAGCAAGAAATTGATCTATGATGAGATCTGGTAAATATATTCTGAATGTTCCTAATGAGGCAAATACAAGCAGAGAAAAGGCTTTTTTTGGGTGTTTTGGTTTCAAGGGCTGAGAATAATGTGGTCTTTGACTTGAAGTCTTACTTTTTTAATCTGTGGCCTACTATGGTCTTACTTAATATTGGGAAACTAACAAAAAAATGTTTTGTAATCCTCGTCCTTTTTGTAGGCGTAAAGTTCTATCCTTTCATAGAGTCTCACTTCGAGTGGTGAATCATAAATAGTTAGATTGTCCTCTGTTCTGCTCTTGCCCTCTCCAAAATCTGTTTCTTTGTGCATCTTCCTCTTCTACTCTATTTATTGTGCAACAATATTTCCTCTTGCTTTCGTTGCATTTTCTTGGCCTAGACTTGCTAGTTGTATCAGCACATCCCATAAATCTGTTTAAGCCCACCAAACTCTCCCATTTTGTCTCTTTTTCTCATGTTTAATTTGTTGAATTGGTGGCTCACCCATTGCTCTCTCTGTCCCCCTCCCTCTCTCTCTCCCCCTTCTCCACCTCCTTGGCACCCCCTGTTTCCCTTTCCTCCTTGCATTCTGCAGATTAACACATTGAAAGTTCCTGATTCTTCTTTTACCCTTTGTTGGACGTTTTATGCAATTGTCATTCTAATTTTCTGTCTTGAACAACTCATAATTGTATTGTGAGCCCCCCACCCCCCCACCCAAAAAAAAAAAAAAAAGAAAAACATGTTCATTGTTTCTGATAACATTTCTATGTTTCACGGTGTTTGTGGACAGGGAAATGCTTGGAGAAGCTGGCAATGGGGACATCATTTTTGCAGAATCATTAGAAGCATTTGGTGGTGGACAAGATGATCCTGTCAGTGTATCAATAGGAGGTTATTGAAATTTTAATGCCAATATTGTGCACTATTTTCTCCTTTCAAAATATGCCTGGCTTCAAACTAGGAAGGACCACCTCTCTTACTTCGTTGGCACAAGGATAAATTACCAACTTAAATAAAGTGAAAATGTATTATTGTCTTAATAGTTTTTATTTTTTATTTTTTTTCTTTTTTTGGTTGGATGATTGTCATCCGCAATCAGTTGTGTTACTAGTCAAAACACGTGAATGTAACTACTTTTTTTACCCCATCTTCTTACCCGATTGGATCTCCATGATGGTAATAAAGTTGCTAAGTTGATGATGATTAACAAGGTTATCAATTTCATTCCTGTGACAATATTAGTCTCTTTGGGTCTATGCAACCTGCTCAAAAGTCTGAATTCAGCAGTTGTGATGTGGGTCAAATGCGTACAATGAGCAATTTGATGTTGAATTCAGGAACCATATAAACTTGGTGAACTCTATACTAATGCTGAAGTCCATAATTTTGCTGGTCATACCTGGGTGTAACTCCATTTTTACTTGGTTGCTTGTTCTACTACTATTACATGTAGCTGCTCGATCCATTTCAGTACCACAACCTAAGATGAATCTTTGAATAAAAATCTGGAGATTTATCTTACATCGTAGTGTTCTAATGCCAACTAAGTAAATAGGAGGTAGAACCTCCACCATATAGTGACATGAGTTCTTCTATGGAACGGTGGATTTTTTAAGAAACATAATTCCCCTTTTGAATTTGTGTGACCTAAATTCCCAAAAAGAGTTTTCCTGACACATACTTGGTCTAATTCATAGCATTTCTTAAAGTGGTTTCAAGATTCTGATCTCTAGTTGTTTTCTTTGACAAAGTAAGAGCTTTATTAAAGGCACCAAAGGGGCACAACCCAGATTACATAGCTTAGCCTATGGTATAAATTCACCTATGTCTCTGTTAAAACAAAGCCCTCAAATGATTGACATTCTACAGGAAAATAATCATGAATCTAAAGGGTGTTGTAAAACTAGTTTTCATTTGTTATATGGTTCTCTGAGTTCCATTGAAAGCTCTATTGCTCTTCTCTCTCCATAGTAACGAGAAAATACACAATGTACAGTGTCTCAAATGGAAGTCTTTTTCTTTTTCCTGCTATAGTAGCTCCACCTCTTTAAACTATTTGGCATGACCCATTGAATTCGGACTGTGGCAAAGAGGGTTGTCCAAAGCTCACACGGCCTCACAATGCATTCTGAGGCATGGTAAACATCAGGGGACATGAATAATCTTCCTCTTCCTCAAATTGTCAGCGGATAGAATGCATGGATGGCAGCTCTGCATGCAAAAAAAGCGACCCTTTTTGGGGCATTGGTGGTCCAGGGTTACTTCCAGGGAATTTCAGGGTTTGATTACTGCATGAGAGCTGTAGAAAGATTTAAACTGAGAACTCCTGTTGTAGCTTTCCTCTTTATAGTATTTGTCTGATGAGTCCTCTAGCTGTTTTACTTGGAATAAAGTTCAATTTTACTGTTAGGATCAAAAGTTACTGCTAAATTCTTTAAAAGAGTGATCCTCTACTGCATCTGGTGAGATATGACCAGGTTATTGTAGAGAGGTGAAATTGGAAAAAATAATATTCACTTTTCAGAAACTTGCATGAAGACCAAATTTTCTGAGCGATTTCTTTTTCTTACCAAGTTGTATTCTTATAGAACCTGAGTGCATACTAGTGTAGTATCTTGCTCTTGCATTTTACTAAGCTGCCTCTGTTGGTCACATATATATTGTGTGAGAGAAAGTTGAAGAATCTTGATTGTGAGGCTGAATAAGGCATCAAATGTTCCTGATAATTATATTGTGCTTCTAGAATTTAGATGGAGGTGAACTGATCTAGCTAAGGATGATGACTGGCTATGAGACTGATTTTAGGCTATCCTTTTATATGCTGACTTTCAGTGGGTTTAAATTTGGTTGTACTTGAAGCGATTTTCATTATCTTTTTTCTTGGATTAAAGAAGATGCGATACTATCTTTTTTGAGTGTGTTATTTGTTCTTTTTCTGCTATAACTGAATTAAAGAAGATACAAAACCTTTCCTAACCATAGGTTCCTTTTTTTTTTTAATTTTTAAACAAGTCTTGCTCTCAACTTGTAATTGTTATTTGTCTCATAAAGGGACTGGTTCACTTTGTTTGGTTGCCTAATTTTCGTTCACCATCTGTATTGGTACTTTTTCAATAATTTGGTCAAGCATGAGAACTGAGACACAGATTTGGTCTGTGTCAATTTGTTTTGATTTCTGATTGTTTCCTATGGTTGGATAACTTTTTGTTTATTTTCCTTCAGAAGATAACTAAATTATATTAAAAGCCAAAATTCATGATTTTGTGTTCCTAATGTTACTGTCACAGTGTAGACTGCACACTTCCCCATACCTGTGGGCTTTTTTCTTTTCTTTTTTTTTTCTTTGTGGTTTTTTGTGAAGAAATCACTGGAATCACTGAATTGTGTTTGATTTTCCAATGTATGTTCAACTTATCATAGGTCCAATCATGTCAAAGTTCCTTTCTGCGTTCCGTGAGCTCGCTACATATAAGGAGCTTCTTCGTACTCAAGTAAGTGAATACTTTGCATCATTCCTGGTGATATTAAATGCTGGGTGCCTTGAATTTCTTAAAACTAATTCAATTTTGAGAACTTGATATTTTGCTTTTGACTTCTTATGAATGCTTGTAGATATTTCAGAATTTTATTCTGTTCTCACCATTTTATTTCTCTCTTAATCATTGACGTATCAAGTTTGTACTACATAACTCCTTCGATATTCTTTAAGTTATAGTAGCATTCAAAAGATGGTAAGAGTAAGGTAATATGTGGTAATTCTTGGAGATGCTTGGATAATTTTATGATTCTCCAACAACATTATTATTATGATTATATTGTCCAATTTTGCCTTCTAAATTCATAATATTTCTATTCCTTGCCTTCCCAAGTTGCATCTCCTTTTTAATCATAATATTGAGGAGCATAATACAGAAATGGATGTCATACTTGTGTAATTGGATGCATTTGAATCCCAACACAAGCAGGTCTATACATATTTTATCCTAGGTTTCGAAAGTATAATATTATTCTGGTGCTGAGATGTTAATATGCAATTTGAATTTGAGCAGAATTCACCGTGTGCTTCTAAAACCAAAAAATGAAGATTAAAACACTAACATTTTGTCACGCTCTAAATTTTAAAACCTTCCAAATTTGGGGATGAACTATTATATCTATATAGAGAAAAAGAGATACTATAATTACATGTTAGGTGACCATAAATCCATGGCCAAATTACCAAATTACAAAGGCTTCCAAACAAATATGTTAAACTTGAATGATAGATCCAAATAAATCGTTTGTTAACCCAATTGAACAATCAAAACTGAAACAATTCATCGACCAACACATCTCAATTGTAGTTTCATCCAATCTTTAAGGATTTGGAAAAAATTAAGAACAAAGATGATGGAATGAGCTCGACAATTTAGTATGCATCCAAATCCCTAATCAGTGGGATCAAGTAGTGAAACCAAACAACAGCTAAATTCAGTTGAGGCAACAAATATTATTTTTAATAAAATACTCAAGTTTCACCAAAACTTTTGCAATAGGCTACATATATAAATATACAGCTAAACACACAAAATACCTTTAGCAAACCACACAAGGCAACTTGGGTCACAGAGTCAAGTTTAACCCCCTTGGCTTGGGTCACGGGTTGGACTTCACCTCTTCAAACTGGTTCACTACTACATAGTTAACCCATTGTAGCTTGGTTGCCATAGCCACTTCTGAAATGTCCAACAGCTAAGGCACAAACTCCCAAACATCCAAGGTTTCTTTTTCTCCCTTCCTTCCCCCAACAAATTAATATTAGCCATAAAATAGTCCAAAATTAACAAATTTCACATAGATTCATAAGAACGAACAATCACGTAATTGATCCCCTTTTATTTAAAACCTTTAAAAGCCAAAGTTTGACAAACGAAATACATTTATTTCCTTGAAGAAGATACTTTTTTGTTATACAGGAAAAATACACATTTGCATGAAAACGCTGATTAGGAACAAGCCCACTTAGCTCTGATTCTATCATTCACCAAATTAGGGAATAGCATTGTATTTAATTAGTAATTTCTCTAGTTCTTGAAATTAGGAGAGTATATAAGAATTATGAGGACCACAAAAAGTGAACTTTTGGTGGATTTATTTCTCAAATAGTTTCCTAACTTCCACAGTGTTTCCACTTGTGGGTTCCTGACAATTGCACAATTTCTTATTTGTTGATTCTATCGATATACTTAAACATGAATGATAATTCATCTGGATGCACTTTTTACAGGTAGAGCATGTTCTCGTTGATCGCCTGACTCACTTTTTGTCTATTGATTTGCAAAACACAAAGGTACTTCCCACTTTTGGCCTGAATAGGGTGTGACTTTTTTCTGGGCTACCATAGTCATTTGTGTTCTGCAGGAGATAGGTTCTGTTTGCCTCATATGTTCTAATGGTTTATGCGATGGATTAAGATTTTCAAATTCCTGGCCCTATATGAGTTTGCTCCTGAATTATTTAAGAGATTGAAAGAATACTGTTTGTCAATGTTTCAAAACTTTAATAGTACTAAATGGAACAAGTGAATAAATGCGCCACATATTGGGATTAATTGCCATCTCAATGGTTGGTAATAAACAACTATTACCTGCAGAAATAATCTTGAACTTGGAGACTTTTGAAGACTTTCAGGAAGCTGCAATTGTTCTTGATAAGCCATCTGATCATAGTATATTTTTGATCATACAAGTGTTGGCCTGATTGATTTGTTGTTGAAGTACTTATACAGTTTTTTAAGTTGGCCTGATTGATTTGTTGTTGAAGTATTTATGCAGTTTTTTCAGTACTTTATTGTAACAAAGACAAATGGTAGTAAGCACAATCGCACCAAGAAAATGTGTATACACTTTCTTGGTTCCGGCAGGTGTCAAGTAGAAGACTGTTTTTTGCATGTTTTGTTGCATTGGTCATCATTTTGGCTTCTGTATGTTTGCAGGAATCCCGACGACGATTTGACAAAGCCATAACTCAATATGACCAGGTAATTCAAATTAGTCCAGCAGATATGGTTGGAAGTAGGGGAACAGGATACAATAATTCATATTCGCTTTGATCATATACTAGTTAAGGATAACTTTGGTATAAGAGACCATGGTCACACCCATGTTTAAAGGTCGAGAACTTGTGGCATACAGAAACAAGAGTTGATTTTATATTTTAATTTTTTTAATATTATTTAACAATTCTACAATGTAAAGCTAGAAAAATGTGCTTTTACTGTTGTCCTTCCCCGTAACTCATCTTTTCAGCCATAAGCTGATAGGACTTTATTATTACATGAAAGTTCTTGGGATGGGATACTGGGTAGAAGTTGCAGACTCTCCCTCTCCCTCTCCATGGAAGGTTGAAGCCCAAGAGGTGTGACTTGAGGATCTAGGAAAGAAGTTATATTTGTGTAATTTGTGGTTATTAGGTGAACTCACTATGCTATGGGTCAGAGGACTATGGGTTTTAACGCGTCAAATCATCTGCATTAATGGACTTAAGAATAATGTCGCAAGTACGTTATTTTTGCCAAACAAAAAAAATGTCCAAGTACATTATTTCTATTTTTGCTGGAATTGGTTACAAAAATTATTCCTCACAAAAAAAAAAAAAAATCAATCCTGGGAAATTTCCAAATTCAACTTTAACTAAAGTCAAAACTTATATTCTTGGAATACGATAATTTCTAATTAAAACTGGTGTGATAACCTGCACCCACGTCAGACATGTCGAACTTTGTTGATCACTTGTACCTTGGTTGGTGGGCCACTAATTGCTTAATCTTTTTGGGCTTGGATTTTAGATCCAAAAGTTAGTAGACTAGCCTTCTGCCTGCGTGTTGCAGTTGATATTAGAGCAAAACTCATGTGGTCTTTGCATGAGGTGGGATTTTGGTTGGTTTTGACTTCTTATATTGGGCGTCATGAGAAGCCTTCTGGTTGAGTGATTGCAACACCTGCATCCATATTGGATATTTGGGTAAGTTTGATTGACTAGTAATAGCATGGCTAACGAGCTGCTAATAATTAACACATTTTGACAGTGGTTTAGGTCCAAAAGTTATTGAACTAGCCATTTACCTTGGGTGTTTTGTGTTAGGATGGGAATATATATCTTTTTGTAAGTGTGTTAGGGTGGGAACATTCTCTAAGGACTTATTTTGCTAATCATTATTCTTCAGACTTTTTGAAAACATTTGCCATTGGCTTTAAAGTTCTTCCTTGTATTCATAGGCTTAAGGAGTCCATTTACCGAATTTTCATGTAACACTTATTTTGACATTAATAAAGCAACTTTCATCATTTCATGTTTGTGCCTGTATCTGCTAGTGTTGTGACTAAGTATAATTCACTGTGTGGTTTGAGCATAGATAGTGAGAATTAAGGGAAATTGAAGGACAATTTAAGTGAATTGTTGGAAGGCTTTACAAGCCTGTGAATTCAAAGCATATAATTCTAATGATGAAAGTCAGCATGCAAGCTATAAAATAGGGAGTACTTGATGGTGGCCTTGAAGGAAAAGAATTTCATGATTCCTCATTCTCCGATTCAGTTATCTAGTTTTCTACCCAAATAAATAATGTGTTTATTCAATGAGTATACTTAATAGTTTGGGAACACTGCTCAATCTTGTTCAACAAAGTTGTGAAGTTTTGCTTATACAGTAATTTCTGTAAACAATTGTCCGAGGTCCAGCTGTCAAAAGCCCCATTTATGGTTAATGAGTCTTTTGGAGCGTAGTTGCATGTCTAAGGATTTTCCAAGATGAATCCTCTTTGTTCAAGTTCTCAAACTACTTGCTCTGGGAGTTGGTTCACCAAATTTTGGTTGGCTAGTTAGTTGTCGTTGCTACAATATAACAATACACCAAGGGTATTAAATACTTAGATGCAGTTAGAACAATCAACTTGTTGAGAAGGAAAGATCAGTGGCTCCTAATTAGGAGCAAATTTGTTTCAAACAGAAGTGTAAATAAATTGAGAGATTTGATTTTTAGATAAAATATTTTGATTAGGAGATAGATTTGATTTGTAGATAAGATAGAAGATTTGATTAGGAGATAAATTGGGAGATTTGATTTTATTAGAATTGATTTGATAGGATTCTTTAGTATAGACACCTTTATACTCCTATTTCTATGTAATCTAAGCAGAAGAAATATATATGGTTGAATATTTTTCCGCATGGTATTAGAGCTCTAAACAAGAAACCTAATTGTAGCCGTCTGTACACCCTCCATCTTCTTTCATCATGTCTGATTTTGTATCAGAATCTCAGCCAAGCTCATTTGAAATTCATGGCCCCATTGAAAAAGCCAATGCCCCCTATCTACCTACTTCTGATTCCTATTTTGTCCAGATTATAGCCATATGGTTGAATGGAGAAAATTTTCTGCGCTGATCGTAGTCAGTACGAATGTATATCCGTGGAAGAGGGAAAATTGGCTACTTGACAGGAGAAAAGAAGGCTCCTGCCCCTGAGGATCTTGGTTACTCCATTTGGGATGCTGAAAATTCTATCGTGATGACTTGGTTGGTGAATTCAATGGAGGAAATTAGCTCCAATTATATGTGTTACCACACTGCCAAGGAGCTGTGAGACAATATTAATCTCATGTATTCTGACTTGGGCAATTAGTCTCAAGTGTTTGACTTGACACTGAAATTTGGACAAATCCGCCAAGGTGAGGAAAGTGTTACAAAATACTTTAACTCTTTGAAACGCCTATGGCAAGATTTAAACTTGTTCAGTGATGATTATGAATGAAAATGTATAGAAGATTACCGCCACTATAAGAAAAAAGGTGGAGTATAATTATATATTTAAGTTCCTTATTGGATTAAATGTTGAGTTTGATGAAGTTAGGGGCAGGATTATTGGTAGACAACCACTTCCCTCCATTGAAGAAGTGTTGTCTGAAGTTTGAAGGGAAGAAAGCCGCAGACTTGTGATGTTAGGGAAGAAAAAACTTGACAAAATAGTGGAGAATTCTGCCCTTGTTCTAGAAGCTCATAGTGGCAGAATGGTTCAAGGGAAATTGGAGGAAAAACCCTGTGTTTGGTGTGACCATTGCAACAAGCCAAAGCACACATGTGAAACCTACTGGAAGTTGCATGGAAAACCAATAAATTGGAGAGCAAAAAATGAAAATAGGTGCCAGCAGCCTCTGCTCATGAAGTTGAAATTGCCCCTTTCAGCAAAGAGCAAATGGCTCACATCCTAAAATTGTTGAAATCTAATTTTGGATTGTTGAGTGTACCGAATGCTTATGTGGCTCGTTCAAGTAGTAATCCTAATGCCTTAGTATGCCATTTTCTTTCTACTCCTTGGATCATTCAGGAGCTTTAGATCATATGACAAATCTTTCAAATGTGTTCCATACTTTTAACCCTTGTTTTGGTTATGAAGAAGCTTGTATAGTAGATGGGTCACATTCTCTTATTGCTGGTAAAGTTTGGTAACCTTATCTAGTACCTTGTCCCTTAATTCTGTTCTCCATGTACCTGAACTTAAATATAGTCTCTTATATTAGTTGATAAGCTGTCTAAATATTCTAATTGCCAGATTATTTTCTTTGACTCTCATTTTGTGTTTCAGGATCAAATTTTGGGGAAGATGATTGGTTTGCTAGGATGATAGATGGTCTCTATTATTTTGATGATGAAGATTCCAAGAATAAAAAATCTTAGGGCTTGAGTAGTATCAGTTCTCTTTCTATCATGGATCAAATTTTGCTTTTGGCACTATAGGTTAGGACATCTTAGTTTTTGGTATTTGAAAAGAGTATTTTTAGTATTATTTCGAGGATTGGATTGTTTAACATTTCATTGTGAAAGTTGCATTTTGTCAAAAAGTTGCAAGTCTTCTTATCCGTTGCAACCTTATAAACTTTCAAGACCATTTTATCTTATCCATAGTGATGTTTGGGGTCCTTCGCAGGTTAGCATGATTTTGGGAAAAAAATGGTTTGTGACATTTATTGATGATCATACTCGTTTGTGTTGGTTTACTAGATGAGTGAAAAATCAGAAGTTGAAACCTTATTTAAAAATTTTTATACAATGATTGAAAACCAATTTCAACAAAAAATTTGCATTCTCCACGCTGATAATGGCACTGATTATTTTAATAAGATTCTTGGCGACTTTTTAAAATAGAAGGGTATTCAACATCATCCTACTTGTGTTGATACCCCTCAACAAAATAGGATTGTTGAAAGCAAAAACAAATATTTGTTAGAAGTGTCCCGTGCCATTATGTTTTCTAAAAAATGTTACCAAGTTTCTTTAAGGGAACCTGTTTTAATAGCAACCTATTTGATAAATAGGATGCCTACTCGAGTTCTTAACTATAGTATCCCCTTGGGTGCTTTAAAATTTTTTTTCTTGAAGCCTAGATCTATTCAAATTTACCTCTGAAAGTTTTTGGTTGCACTACTTATGTCCATTTACCTTCGAAGGGGCGGTCCAAGTTAGATCCCAGGGTGGAAAAATGTGTTTTCATAGGCTATGTCTCAAACAAGCAAGGGTACAAATGTTTTAATCTTAGAACTCGAAAAATCTTTGTCACTATGGATGTCTCTCTCCTTGGACATCAACCTTTTTTAAGGAAAATTTTCTTTAGGGGAGAAACAAAGTAAAGAAAATTTTTGGGAAGAAAATTCCATTGCCTTACCTAAAATCGCGGATTCCAATGAAAATAATCAAAACTTCTTGTTCCTAAAACTGTAGAGCTAGAAAAAATTGAAAATCCCACCGGAGGAGAAATACTACTAGATGATCCTAAAAGACAGGAACTTGAGTTTAGAGTTTGCACAAGGAGGAAGAATCATCAAAATGATAGCGAGCCTACTGTTTCCAAGGCACAAGATCAATCAGGCATCCCGAATGATGAGCCTGTCAACATGCAAAGTACTCTAAACTCTCTATTATCCAAATCTGTTCTTGTTCTTGATGCTAACTATAATCTTGACATTCCCATAGCCCTTAGAAAAGGTAGCCAATCTTGTACTAACCATCCTTTTGCAAAAGATCTATCATATGATAAACCATCTTAGAGTCATGGGGCATTTACATAAAAAATCTCTAATTTGTTTGTACTGAGAAACATCCAAGAAGCACTTGATGATCCAGAATGGAAATCGGCAGTAATGAAGGAGATGCGTGCTCTAGTGAAAATGGACATGGGAAATCGTAGAATTACCCAATGACCAAAAAACAATTGGTTGTAAATGGGTGTTTACGGTGAAGTGCAAGGCTGATGGAAGTGTAGAAAGATACAAAGCAAAACTTGTTGCTAAGGGGTTTACTCAAACCTATGGCATTGACTACCAAGGGACTTTTGCCTCTGTAGCTAAAATTAATTCTATTCGAGTTTTATTGCCTCTTACAGTTAATTTCAATTGGACCTTACATCAGTTGGATGTGAAAAATGCATTTTTGAATGTTGATTTGGAAGAGAAGTATTTATGTGTCCACCACCAAGTTTTGAAGAAATAGTTGGCCAAAATAGAGTGTGTAGGCTCAAGAAATCTTTATGTGGCCTCAAACAATCTCTGCAGGCTCGGTTTGGAAGGTTTGGGAAAGCAGTGAAAAGCTATGGCTTTCACCAAAGTCAAGCAGATCACACTCTATATTATAAGCGTTCTGGTATGGGAAAAATTGCAATTCTAATTGTCTATGTCGATGATATAATCTTAATAGGTGATGACTATGAAGAACTTGCAAGGTTGAAAAGGAAACTAGCAGAGGAGTTTGAAATTAAAGACCTTGGAGCATTAAAATATTTTCTCGAAATGGAATTTGCAAGATCAAAAGAAGGAATATTTGTGAATTAGAGGAAATATATCCTTGATTTAGTTGGTGAAACTGAACTATTGGGATGCAAGGTAGCCGAAACTCCAATTGAAGCTAGCCTAAAACTTAGTTCTGCTAAGGACGAAGATGTGATTGAGACGGAAAAATTCCGAAGACTAGTGGGAAGATTGATATATTTATCACACACTTGTCTTGACATAGCCTTCGCTATAGGTATGATAAGTTGGTTTATGCACTCGCTAGGTCAAGAGCACTTTGAAGCTACCTATAGAATACTAAGGTATCTGAAGGGATAGTTGGGGAAGGCTTGATGTTTAAAAAACATGACAATGTACAAGTTGAAATCTATACAAATGCTGATTGGGCAGGTAGCATTTCTAATAGAAGATCAACATCAAGATACTGTACTTTTGCTTTAGGAAATCTAGTCACCTGGCGGAGTAAGAAACGAAATGTAGTAGCTCGAAGTAGCGTTGAAGCTGAGTTTAGGCCTCTCGCACATGGGATTTGTGAAGCAATGTAGATCAAGAGGTTATTAGAAGATTTGAGGATTCCTAGGTCACTTCATATGAAAGTCTATTGTGACAACAATTGTGCCATTTCAATTGCAAACAACCCCGTTTAACATGACAGAACCAAGCACATTGTGAAATTTCAGAGAGAAGAAATTATTCTTCTTATTTTTGAGATGAAAACAAGAGATACATATACCAAAGAGACTGTCATTTCAGTCCACAAAATCAGGAAAGAATCCCTTCAAATTAGGAATTCCACTAAAATAAGAAACTAATTAAATGAGAATTAGTCAATGATCAAATCTCTTTATTAGGAAACAAATCATTAAATTAAAATATATATGGTAATTCCACACTCCCCCTCAAGCTGGGTTGTTGTACATTCCCAGCTTGCAACTCAATTCTTCAAATTTGGTTCTTGGAAGTGCTTTGGTGAGGATGTCAGCAGTTTGATGTTGAGTAGAGATGTAAACAATTTGAACAATTCCATTTTCGACCTTCTCCAAGATGAAATGGCAATCAATCTCAACATGCTTAGTCCTATCATGATGAATTGGGTTTTTAGCAATGTTGATCGCTGCCTGGTTATCACAAAATAATCGGATCGGTTGTTTGTCTGCCATTCCCAATTCACTAAGTAATCTTTGAATCCAGATACCTTTACAAATCCCCAATGCTAGTGATCTTAGCTCGGATTCTGCACTACTCCGTGAGACAACAAATTGTTTCTTACTTCTCCACGTGACAAGGTTTCCCCAGACATATGAACAGTAACCAGAAGTTGAGCGTCTATCTAGTAGATTCCTTGCATGGTCAGCATCAGTATAGACATCAATCTCCCTTTTGTTATTCTTCTTAAATAATAATCCTTTCCCAGGTGTCAACTTCAGATATCTCAGTATTGTATACACAGCCTCCATATGCTCCCCTGTTGGATTGTTCATAAATTGACTTACTAAACTAACAGCAAATCCAATGTCTAGACGAGTGTGGGAGAGATAAATTAATCTCCCAACAAGTCGTTGGTATCTCCCCCTGTCCACGGGCATACCTTCTGATTCTGCACCTATCTTTTTGCTTGGATCCATGGGTGATTCTGCTGGTTTACAGCCAAGCATTCCTGTTTTCTTCAACAAATCCAATATATATTTTCGTTGAGTCACTGCAATACCTTCTCTTGACCTTGCTACTTCCATGCCGAGGAAGTACTTTAGATTACCCAGATCCTTAACCTCAAATTCCCGAGTCAGATGTTGTTTTAAGACCTGTAATTCTTCCTCAAAATTACCAGTAAGAATAATATCATCAACATACACAATCAAAATAGCAATTTTCTTCTTAGCTGAAAACTTGACAAACAAGGTATGATCTGATTGGCATTGTTTATACCCACATTTGATTATAAACTTCGCAAACCTGTCAAACCATGCTCGAGGAGACTGTTTGAGTCCATAGAGGGACTTTTGTAGTCTACACACTTTGTTTTTAGTATGAGAATTTTCTATTCCAGGTGGCACTTCCATATAAACTTCTTCTTCGAGGTTGCCATTTAGAAATGCATTTTTAACGTCTAGTTGATGTAATGACCAGTCACAATTTGCTGCAATTGAAAGAAGAACTCGGATGGTATTAAGCTTAGCAACTGGAGCAAATGTTTCTTGATAGTCAATACCATAGGACTGTGTAAATCCCTTAGCAACTAGACGCGCTTTCAGCCTTTCAATGCTTCCATCTGCTTTGTGTTTGATAGTAAAGATCCACCTGCAACCTACTGACCTTTTTCCAATAGGTAAATCTGTAATCACCCATGTTCCATTCTTTTCAAGCGCTGTGATTTCCTCATGGACAGCTTTCTGCCACCCTGGATGTTTGAGAGCCTCATGAATAGTCTTTGGAATGTGTACACTGTCAAGAGAAGTAATAAATGCCTTGTATGTTGGAGAAAGAGAGTCATAGCTCACAAAATTTCCAATTGGATGTTTGGTACAGGATCTTACACCCTTCCTTAGTGCAATAGGGACATCAACATCATCAATTTTTGGAACAATTAATTCGTGAGGATGATTGGACTCACTTGAGTGAACTTGAGGAGTATTAGAATTTGGGTTGGAGTCATGACAATGCGCGAGAGGTATGAGATCTTCAGTCTCCTTGTTATTCTTTTTTTTCCTAGTATAGACACGAAGCTAGAAAGATTCAAGTTGCACAGACCTGTGATTTGAGGTTGGATTATCAGGTGATGAATGCTCGAAATTGGATTTTGGTGCAGTGTCTAAGTCAGAGGGAAGAAGGACTAGAGGTTGAGATGTTGATTGAGGTTGAGTTGTGTCCTGAGTTTGAGTTGACTCTTTGATGAGAAGCTCATTCCAAATTTGAGATTCTCTCATATTCTCCCCCTGAATGTCAGATTTTGAATAGTAAGATTCATGTTCAAAGAAAGTGACATCCATTGAATTGTAGACCCTTTTTGTAAGAGGAGAGTAGCATTTGTAACCCTTTTGGTTGGAAGAATAACCTAGAAAGACACATTTGATAGACTTGGGATCTAATTTGGTTCGATGTGGAGAGTTATTATGAACAAATGCCGAACACCCAAAAACTCTTGTAGGGATGTTTGAGGAGATGAATTTGGTACGAGGATAGGTTTTCAGAAGAACATCATAAGGGCTTTTAAATTTGTGAACTTTAGAGGGCATTCTATTTATTAGGTACGCAGCAGTGAGAACTGCCTCACCCCAAAAATATTTAGGCATATTAGTTGTGAACAGAAGTGTTCTAGCTACCTCAAGAAGATGGCGATTTTTCCTTTCGGCTACTCCGTTTTGCTGAGGAGTATCTACACATGAGCTGGTATGAATTATGCCATGATGTGAAAGATATGATTCAAGATGGGACTTGAAGTATTCCCTGGCATTGTCAGTTTTAAAAATTTGTATCTGAGCATTGAATTGATTTTGAACCATCATGTGAAATTTCTGAAAAATGTGACTAACTTCAAATTTTTCTTTCATGAGAAATATCCAAGTAAGACGAGTGTGATCATCCACAAACACAAACCACCGAGCACCAATGAGACTTTTAATTCTTGATGCACCCCACACATCACTATGAATCATGGTAAATGGACGGGTAGGTAAGTGAGGAATTGAAGGAAAATTTGCTCGTGTATGTTTAGCAAACTGACAAATTTCATAGTGAAAAGAACTTGGATTTTTATTGATGAACAATTGAGGAAACATCTTTTCTAAATACACAAAATTGGGATGGCCTAGGCGAAGATGCCAAAGCATAACTTCATCCACATTATTGACACTAGAATTGAAAATGGAGGAATATAAATGACATGATGACTGACTTTTTGACATGGTAGAGGACATTTTGCAACTTGAGTGACCAGCTTGTCTACTTGGAAGATTATTGGTTTCGAATAGGTAGAGATCTGACACCAACTTAGCATTGCCAATCATCTTCCCCGATTCCATCTCCTGAAATTCACAAGTATGGGAAAAATTTAGCAACACAATTAAGATCTTGGCTCAACTTTCTAACAGAGAGTAAATTACAGTCTAAATTTTGAACATGAAGAACAGAGGAGAGAACAATATCATCTGTTAAGTAAGCAGATCCTATTCCCAAGACCATGGAGAGAGAACCATTTGCAATATGAACTGAAGAGTTACCCTTTTGAGGTTTGTAATTATGTAGGAGAGTTGCATCTCCTGTCATGTGATCAGATGCTCTGGAATCTACAATCCAAGATCCATTTTGGTCCCTGCTAGTCATAAGGGCAACAGGAAAATTACCTCGATGAGCCATCATACTTGTTGCTTGAGGTTGACTGGTGGTTGCAAGAGATTGTGGCTAATTATTTTCTGCAGCATCTCTATTTGTTCTTTGCTAAATCCACCTGTTTCACTTGGTGTTTTCTCCTCAACTGATGAAACAGCATTGGCACGGCTTTCTTTATCCCGGTTTGACTTGTTTGGCTTCCAATCAGCAGGTTTTCCATGGATCTTCCAACAAGTTTCCTTTGAATGTCCTGGCTTGCGACAATGTTCGCACCAAGGCCTTCCTCGTTGTTGTCGATTTTCATTGGCCTTGAAGTTGGTTCCTCGGACTGCAAGTGCAGAACCATCAAGCAGTGAACTATTCACTGCCACATCTTGAGATCCCATCATCACTTTTCTCCTGCTTTCTTCACGTCGAACCTCGGAAAACACTTCTCTTAGGCTTGGTAGTGGTTTGGTGCCCATAATTCGTCCCCTAACTTCATCTAACTCCTTGTTGAGTCCCAATAAAAATTTGAAGATCCTTTTTTGCTCCACAATTTTCTTGTAAGTGGCTGCATCATCTGCACACTTCCAAGTATGAGTGTCAAACATATCAAGTTGCTGCCAGTAACGTGTTAGGGTGTTGAAATATTGTGTGACTGAGAGATTCTCTTGGCGATAACATGCAAGATGGCCTCAATCTGGAACAGTTCTGCTGTATTTTCAAAACTGGAATATGTCTCTTTTGCTGCATCCCAGATTTCCTTTGCTGTGCAATAGAGAAGAAAATTTTCACCTATATCATTGTTCATGGAATTGATTAACCATGACATGATCATATGGTTGTCACTCTTCCACTGCCTAAATTTTGGATCTGCTTTATCTGGAATTTCAATTTCCCCAGTGAGATATTCGTCCTTACCTTTTCCAGAAATAAACATCAACACGGACTGAGACCATTGAAGGTAATTTTGTCCATTTAACTTATGACTAGTGATTAGAATTGATTCGGAATCTGTGTTGACATGAGCAGCAATTGTTGTTCCTTCAGATTTTGAAGTGACCTCAGAAGAGGAGGTTTGAAATGCTGCTCCAAATTTTGTCATGCTGAATGAAATTGAAGGAGGAATGAAAATGAAGAATAAATTTCACAAATTTAGGTTTTCAGAGACGAATTGGAATGGAGGCTTTGATACCATGTGAAATTTCAGAGAGAAGAAATTATTCTTCTTATTTTTTAGATGAATAACAACAGATACATATACCGAAGAGACTGTCATTCCAGTCCACAAAATCAGGAAAGAATCCCTTCAAATCAGGAATTCCACTAAAATAAGAAACTAATTAAATGAGAATTGGTCAATGACCAAATCTCTTTATTAGGAAACAAATCACTAAATTAAAATATATATGGTAATTCCACACACATCGAAGTGGATAGACATTTACAAGCTAGCTTGATGGGGAGTGTTGAGAAGGAGAAATCAATGGCTCCTAATTAGGAGCAAATTTGTTTCAAACAGATTTGTAGATAAATTGAGAGATTTGATTTGTAGATAAAATATTTTGGTTAGGAGATAGATTGATTTGTAGATAAGATAGAAGATTTGATTAGGAGATAATTAGGAGATTTGATTTTATTAGAATTGATTTGATAGGATCCTTTCCTAGTATAGACACCTATGTATTCCTATTTATATGTAATGAAGAATTACATACGGTTGAATAATTTTCCACACAACTTGAACACTGAATGTGGAGAAACAGCTGGCCAGGTTTGTTGGGGTGTTCAATTGGTATCGAAAGATTTTGTACATGTTTAATACATTCTAGTTTCCCTTTGGTTTAAATTGTGGGAGAAGATTTTGTAGTAGGCAATTTTTTTTTTATTAATTTGTTTTTTTAACATACACTTCCTTGCCATATCGACAACTTCTATTTGGATTTCTATTCTTGTGACAGTAAAGTGACAATTGGCTAAGGTCTTGCACCAGAAAGTAAAGCTTGCATAAGCAGCCTCATCCCAGGCTTTTTGTCTCAAGGTTTACATAATAGCCTAGAGTTTTAAGGAAGCTGAAGAACTTGTTTTACCCTCCTATGCTTCTGCCCATATCAGCATCCTTCAAACATCCTTCTCTCTCTCCTCCTCCTCCTAAACTCCTCCTGCTGCTCTCTCTTATCTTAGATCCTCAATACATTATTCCTATGCTCTAAAGTTTCTCCTTCTAAGAGTTCTGAAATCAAACTAATCCGCACATACTTCCCAGTGCTGCCTCAATTTTGGCATTAGAGCTGAAAATCATTCCTTATCCTTAACCTTTCTTGTATTATTCTGTCACCATGGTTATTGCTTCTAGCATTGACACTTTACCTAAAAGTATGAAAGATAATGAATTTACTGGCCTTATCTCTAGAATGGGTTCTTTGAACTTGACTTTCATTATTTGAACTTTACAGTCCTTTCTTGGAAGCTTCAATAGATGCTATTGTTTATCAACAAAAGGGGTCTGAAGGTTCGATACAAGAAAAATTGATTCTGCTGTTAATTTGCTTCCATGCTATGTACCACTAAATAAATTTCAGTAGTTGTTCCTTATTTTAAAGTAGTAAAGATTTTTGAGCAGCAAGCTGATGCTACAGAGTCAGATGTTACCGCTGATGAGGTTGATATAAAATAACTCAATTAACCAGAAGCTTCTCCTGCAAAAAGAAACATTTAACCACTCTGTTAATTTTCAAAGATTGAAAGCAGTTAAGAAGTGTTGGGTTTACATATTGCAACAGTTCAAAACTCGAGGACAAGTTTTTCTGAATGCAGTGAAGAGTGACGAAGAATGCATACAGGTCTATAAAGATGTTTGGACAGAAAGTCATGGAATTCTAGATTTTTGTAGTTCTTTGAGGTTTATTTTACTGTATTAGCAGAAGTAGAATTATTTTACCCTATTGGAAGTTTCTGGGAGTCAATGTTTTAAGTGTTAAAAGTAAAAATGGTGGCTGTCTCTGCTAGAGTAATCAACTTCAATTTGACTTCTTGCACTTTCAGCTTTAGCTTTCTTAGTTGTTAAGTTTTGCTTAGAGACAAAGTTGTCTCAGTCCTAGGAAGTGTTGGCCTTCAGGGCTGCTTTCTCTTTTTATAACGTATCAATTGTAATAGCGTAGACAGAGAGACTGAAATTTTGTTTAGTTGACTTTATGTGGTTAATGCTAGGGAAATCTTGGTGGAGCTCCCAGAGCTTCTTACTTCTCTTTCTCTTTCTCTCCTCCCCTCCTCCTAAACACCATCCGCTGCTATCTCTTATCTCAGATTCAACAATTCTCTATTTTAGTTCTTTGAAGTTTCTCATCCAAAGAGTTCTGATATCAAGCTAATCCCCACACACTTTGGGTTGCTGCATCACTGTACTTGATGCTCGAGAACAAATTCTAGCTTGTATTAAAGCACCCAAATTTGGTTGCAAATTACTAGAACACTTTGAGCGGATGCAATTAGGTGATGATATAAAGTAGTAGCAGCAGCTTTTGGGATGCATCTGCCTTCAATCTCTAAATGAACTACCCAAATGGAGCTCAGATTCTTTTTGGGGAAGTTAGTGGTCTGACTTTTCCTCTCTGCAGTTTGATTCTAGTTAGCCTGGATAAGAATATCAGAACTTAAACACAACCTTTGGAATTATCCTGCTTCTGGTTTGTCCTGTTTGGTTGGGAATTGTTTTGAGGTTGCATAGTAATAAGATCCTAATCTTTAAGTTCTATTAATGTGTGTTATTTGGTTCTTTGGAGAGATTGCTCAAACCAAAGAAATAGGATCTTAAATCCTATCATCTGTTGGTACCTTGATTGCTTCTTGAATATTTCAGAACCAAAAAAAAAAAAAAAAAGGTTCAGCTATAGCACTTCCTAACCTAATTTTGATGCCTTTGCTTTTTGTTCTGTCTCCTCTGCTTTTCATTCCTGTCAATTCTTTTAAACCCGGTTGTCCATATACATTCTTTTGTATAAAATCAAATAAATGAAGATCCTCTTTGTGGCTTATATGTTTTTTTTCCCAGCTTAAATTGTGGAATCTGCATAATAGTGTGGGTGAAGTGCGCATTAGTGAAGTCGCCAAAAAACTGGAGACGTATGAGATGTTATGGCAAGAAATTTAGAGAAGGGAAAAAAATTAATCTTCTTTTTCATTTTTTTTTCGATATTTTCAGAAAATTTTATATTTTTTCAGACAAGTGGAATCTTTTATGCAGACTCCTTACCATCAATATCTGTTTTTTAAGCTTAATGTTCTTCTGTGGGTTGATTAAATCTTCTCTGAGTGTGTTTTGGGGATGTATATTTTGATTGCCTACCTTTATATCTTTCCATATGCAGTTGAAGCATATTACCAACGTAACCAGTAATTATTGAGACGATTCACTACTCAGCATGGTTAAAGAACTGGGCTTCCAATTCAAAACTAATTGGCAATAAGTGGAGTGGCCCATAAACTTTATTAACTAGTTTAGAATTCTTTGGGATCTCGATGTGGAATTTTGTTTCTTAAGATTCCCTCACGTGTCACTCAGGATTGATGAGGGCCCATAAATTGGAATGTACTTCACACAAGTCCAAGACACACACTAAAAGGGGCTTATTAGAAGCCCATGAAACAAACTGGAAGGGGCACTTGACAAGAACCCATGAAACAAAGAGGCTGCATTGGAGCCCATGAACTAGAATGGGCTAAGAAAGAACTGAGTAGCGTGTAGACCCATGGTTTAGGGTGGAAATACTACCCGAAGCTTGGCTCCATTACCATGTTAAAGAACCTAGGCTTCCAACCCAAAACCAATTGGCAATGAGTGGGACTGGCCCATGAACTTAATTAACTAGCTTAGAATTCTTTGGATCCCGGTGTAGGATTTTGTTTTCTTAACAGGCATCTTGATGAATGGAGCATTTAAAAAAAGAAAAGACAATATTCCTGAGGCTGTTATCTGGAGCATTTAAGATAACATTGAAAAAACGACAATATTCTTGAGGCTATTATTAGATTTGTCCCATTTTCTTGATTTTAAAATCTCTCTGAAGCACTGTAACATTCCATCGTATAAAGAAGCATCATACTCCTTCTGACATGTGTTGAAAATGTTTATTTTGGTTTGTGGTCATTGAATCTGTTTTATTTTATGGGAGAGTGAATTTCAACTACTCTGGCTGCTGTTGCTATGGAAGCTAATGGTCATGTATTTGTCACCTTTAGTAGTATTGATGCAGCTGACTTTTTGTTTTAATTGCTAGGCACGGGAAAAGTTTGCTTCGTTGAAGAAGAGTACTCCGGATGAGATTGTTGCTGAACTAGAAGAAGTAACTTCTGTTCCATGATATTTTACCATTATAAAGTATTAACATATTGAAAGGGTTGTGCATTTTAAGGCTTTCTCATGCTAACTTGTAAAAGAGTAAAAAGGAATAATCAAAAAGACTTTCTCATGCTTATAGGTTCCATTGTAAATGATAATTATATTGGTGCACAAAGAATAAAATACTCTTGCACTATAGGACATTTGGCCCCGGCTGTTATGTCACGTTCCAATTTCTCCAGTCTTAAAGAGTTCCTGTAAAATTTGGCTGAAATGCTGCAACTGATTGCACTAATCAGTAGTTCCAGCTCATTTGATGATGTAGGCAACATTTTGAAGCTTTGGAATAGAACAATTTTCATGAACAGCATGATGACTGTAGATTAAATGACGGTAGGATTTTATTTTGTCTAATTTGATAATTGTCAAACCACTGTCAGAATGAAAGCTATTTTCTGATTGCCAGTGTAACCTGTTTCTATACATCCTCTAATTCTGATGCCAGGAATTTCCTTCTACTGTGGATTCTCTTGTTTGAGCTTCGGAAGGACATTTTTCTGTAGTTTGTCAGTCAATGTGGCAGACATTTTCTTCTATGAATTCTTTTGTAATTGCCCTCGAATAACATGATCAGAGAATTTTTTGCCACCTTCTTATTTAGCTTGTGGGGATGGAAGTTGTTAGGAAGTGTTTCTTGTTTAATTTGGATGGAGTTATTCTAGCTCATAAAAATTGCAGAATTATTTTTGCATCTCAATTTCTTGCAATGGATTTCCTTAAGCTCGTGGAGATTGGACTTGTTTGGAAGTGTTTATTTCTTAATTTGGATGGAGTAATCCTAGATAATTAAAATTGCAGAGTTGATATTACTTCTCAACTACTTGTAATAGAACTGTATCACATTATTGGCCTTTATCAGTTGTTAAATATAACTTGGACGGGACTTCAGTTTAACTATATGTTATCCTTATTGCTGAAGGCTTCTGCTCATCGGCTTGTTTTCAACAGGATCTACATAACTCGAAGTCTGCATTTGAGAGAAGTCGTTTCAATCTAGTATGTCTTAAAACAATAGCCTATCCATTTGGCACTCTTCTGCTAATTTCTTTTCTCTCCTGTCCTGCTGGTTAAGAGTTAATTTGCTTCTCCGTGTTAAGGATTTCAGGTAAATGCTCTCATGAATATCGAAGCGAAAAAGAAATATGAGTTCTTGGAATCTTTTAGTGCGATTATGGATGCTCATCTCAGATATTTCAAGTTGGTGAGTCTTCTATGCTAATAGAACATTTAATCTATTGCTGTTAATGGCTAATCCCTTGTCCTTCTGCTAATTAGTTTTGTTGCTATAGGGATATGACTTGTTAAGCCAAATGGAGCCATTCATTCACCAGGTACAAGTTTTTCTTGTTTCTTTTTGTTTGTTGATATATTTTTCTGATCTGAGGGGATGTGCCATTGATACTTGGTCTTAAAGGAAAAGTGTACTTCATTAAGTCCCCCCCCCCCCCCCCCCCCCACACACACCAACAGCCCCCACATTTGCACTGTTCTGTGTTTAAATTTTTTTCCCCTTCTCTTTTATGTTACTTGGTTGAAAGTCATCTCGCCTTCCTGTTGATAAGGTTTGAAATGTTTGGGCATTTGCATGCCAGTATTGCTGATCGTGATGCACAAATACGCACAGACAAGTTCTACTGTTATGTAAACTTAAGATTCCTTATGCAAAGGCCTTCTTGAATTTCTAGCTCAGTTTGCATTAAATGACTATGACTTGTTAGATTAGGTGCTATTTGTTGCATGTTTTGTTGAGATCTAGTGGTATTTCTGATGCAACAATAGATGATCTGTAATTGGAAGCTATAATGCTTGATGTAGATATTTGCTTCATCCTTTGTTGTAATTTCTACAGACAAAGTGGATTCTCTAGAATTACGGTGGTTTTCAAATCTTATATGTTTTGCAACTCCTAAAAAATAGGTATTGGCGTATGCTCAACAATCAAAGGAACAGGCCAACGTTGAACAAGATAGACTTGCAAAAAGAATTCAAGAGTTTCGAACACAAGAAGAGCTGGATCATATGCGTGCATCTAGTAACATGGAGACATCAACTAGTGTTGTTGGCATAAATGGCGCTAATATGCATTCTCACAAAACTATTGAAGCAATCATGAACACAGCAAAAGGCGAAGTAAGAAAATTTACGTGGTCTAGAATGCCATTTTGGCAGGATGGTATTTCTGGTCGTGATTTCTTTAAGATCATCTTTGACATATTTCTAAATGTACAATCTCAATCTTTACTACTTCATCCAAAAGCTATTTACTTTCAATAGGTCCAGACGATCAAGCAGGGATATCTATTGAAAAGATCTTCAAGTTTGAGAGCAGTTTGGAAGAGGCGATTCTTTGTACTGGACAGCTTTGGCAACTTATATTATTATAGAGACAAGGGAACTAAAGCAGCAGTATGTTTCTAATTCTAAGTGTTGACTTGGTTGACATATATTGACAGAATAATGAGCATTACTCTTCATTCTGATGCCTGTTTATTGTTTGTGATGACTGAAGTTTACTTGAAAGTGTTACTTGATTGTTGCTTCTATTATATACTTATTGGTGTAGGCTACATCCACACAATTGTGGTCTTCACCGAAATTAATGCTGATTTTATTGATAATATTCTAAATTCAATGTTGCTTTGTAAGACAGGGAGAAATATCCTTAACTGGACTGGGGCACCTTTAAATTCTTTCTGGTGAAATTTTAGGTTATGATAGTCTTCTTTGGACTAAGTGACAGTTTTCTCTTGGCCTAATTGGAGCAGAGGGAATTCTTGGAAGATTTGGTTGGTGCCTTATTACTGATTTGTCAGTCTTCCTGTTATTATTGGCAGATTTTACTTAGCATTTATGGTTTTATCAATTCAGTGAATGCTATATTTAGCCAGGATTTCTTTTTCCCTATATTTTTTGGTTTGACAGTAGAAAGGATGAGGGGTGGTGGAGGAGAGGGCCGATGCACCAAGCGATGCACATGAATTATCTTTATGGGAACTAAAAAACAGTTAAAGCAGTGAGAATATAGACATTGTATGGTTTAAAACTCGGAAAACATAAAACTCAAACAAAACGGACATCCATAATTTCAAAATTGTGCAACACTGAGATAGCTACTCGAGTGATACTAAACGAAATGACTGGAATATACTTCTATTTATTGTTTAAATAAGGTGCACAAATTTTTTTTGTTACTCAATCCCAACTGAAACAACCAAGGCCAGTATTGATTATGTGAAGCCATCAGTTTTCCTGACTCCTAATTTTATAAGATTACTTATCATCATAGAATATTAACTGTAGTGATGCAATCAAAACTTTGACAATCTTACTGAAACTAAAGTTTTTAAAAGATAATAGAAGGAAAGAGACAATGAAACACACTACTGTGTAGAACAATTTTGCTTAATAATATTCTATTTACAGGGACTTATATAGCTGTATATCACCTAAGTCAGCTCCTAGAATTTTGGATCTAAATTACAACTATCTAAATATAAAACTAATCATATATACACTAGCCATATATAGACAAATTATACTTAATTACATGGTATCTTCTCACATATCTTCTCACACTCCCCCTCAAGCTCAACTGTACATATTGAACAGTCCGAGCTTGTCAATCAATCTCTCAAAGTCAGGTTTCCAAAGGCTCTTAGTTAGGACATTTGCCACTTGACCCGAGGTTGGAACATACACAATGCATATTGTTCCATCTTCTACTTTTTCTTTGATAAAATGCCGATCTACCTCAACATGCTTTGTTCTATCATGATGAACAGGATTATGCGTGATGTTGATTGCTGCCTTATTATCACAAAATAGTTTTAATGGTCCTTGGGTTGGCATTCTTAGTTCTCTAAGTAAATTCTTTAGCCATAACGTTTCACATAGACCATGAGCAAGAGATCTCAATTCAGCTTCTGCACTACTTCTTGCCACCACTGTTTGTTTTTTACTTCTCCAAGTTACCAGGTTTCCCCAAACATAAGAACAATAGCCAGAAGTTGACCTTCTATCAACCACAGATCCTGCCCAATCTGCATCAGTGAATGCTTCAATTCCTCGGTTAGAAGTCCTTTTAAAGAACAATCCCCTACCTGGGGTTCCTTTAAGGTATCTTAACACTCGATTTGCTGCTGCCATATGTTCCTCAGTTGGAGCATGCATAAATTGGCTAATACAACTTACTGCAAAACCAATGTCAGGTCTGGTATGTGAAAGATAGATTAGTTTACCTACCAATCTTTGAAACCTTCCTCGATCCACTGGGCTGCTTGATTCCTGTTCTCCCAATTTTACATTCGAATCCATAGGAGTTTCTGCTGGTTTACATCCCAACATACCAGTTTCCTTCAATAGATCCAGGACATACTTTCTTTGAGAGACTGAAATTCCAGACTTGTTTCTGGCAACTTCCATCCCCAAAAAGTACCGTAGCTTCCCTAGATCCTTCATTTCAATTCTGAGGCCAATCCCTTCTTTATACTTGTCATCTCTTCTATGTCATCCCCTGTAAGAATAATATCATCCACATACACAATTAGAATAGTTATTTTACCCTTTTTGTGTCGATAGAATAAGGTGTGATCAGCTTGCCCTTGCACATATCCTTGCCCTTTAATTGCTTTCACAAGCCTATCAAACCATGCACGAGGAGACTGCTTTAGTCCATATAGAGATTTTCGCAGCCTACACACCTTACCTTGACCACCTAGGTTGAACCCTGGAGGAGGATCCATGAAAACTTCTTCTTCAAGTTCTCCATTCAAGAAGGCATTTTTCACGTCAAGTTGTTGTAATGGCCAATCCAGGTTGGCAGCCAAGGATAAAAGAACTCGTACAGTGTTGATTTTTGCTACCGGTGCAAAGGTTTCCTGATAATCCACTCCATAAGTTTGGGTATATCCCTTTGCAACCAATCTGGCCTTATACCGCTCTATTGTTCCATCAGAATTGTACTTGACTGTGAATACCCATTTACAGCCAACTATAGCTTTATCTTTGGGTTTTTCAACCACCTCCCATGTTCCATTTTTTTTTAAGGCCCGAATTTCCTCCAAGATAGCTGCCTTCCATTCTGGTTTTTTCATTGCTTCGCTAACTGTCTTCGGAATCTCCACTTCAGATAAGTTAGTCACAAATGTTTTCATCTGTTTGGAAAGATGGCCATAATCGATAAACCTCGAGATTGGGTGATTTGTGCAAGATCGGGTTCCTTTTCTCAGAGCAACAGGAACATCCAAATCACCTTTTTCTGGACTTGAATTCAGGTTCAATTCTTGGGAGTGCAAGGGCTCAATTTCCTTGACCTCTTTTAACTGCTTTCTCCGTGAATAGGTTAGTAGTTCTTTGACTCTATGATTGTTTTTTGGCTGTGTTTGAGGCTCACTAGGGATTGACAAAGGAGTTTTTGGCTCAACAGGATTTGAAAATTTTGGAGAAGACTCTTTTTCTCCGAGATTTGGTGAGCTGGATTTTTCCTTTTTTTCTTCTATGGAATCTGGTCGTTGAGATTGAGGATCTTTGGATTCAAAAACTGACTTTCCCTCATAAGGTTTCAGATTTTGTGGACAAGGATCCCAAAAAAACTCCCAAAGATCTGTTGTTGAATTTTGAGTTGGCTGCAAATTTGGAATTTCTGAATTTAGACCAGATTTGATATGATCAGAATCTAGACCTGATTTGATATGATCTGAATTTAAGGAAAGACCAGATTTGATATGATCAGAATCAAGACCTGATTTGATATGATCTGAATTTAAGGAAAGAAATTGATTTCCCGAAATTTGGATCACTCAAAAACTCCCCCTGAGACAAATTACGAAGGAAATAGGCTTGATTTTCAAAAAAAGTCACATCAATGGATGTAAAATATTTTCTTTTTTCAGGGTTATAGCATCTATATCCTTTTTTTGACAGCAGAATAACCAAGGAAAACGCATTTAAGAGATCTTGGGTCTAATTTGGATCGACCCTGACTTGGTACATGAACAAAGGCAACACACCCAAACACACGTGGCTCTAAAGAAGAGAAGGTTCTGTTTGTAGGAAATTGAGAGGATAAAAAATCGAGTGGAGTTTGGAAGTTAAGAATCTTTGTTGGCAATCGATTTATCAAGTAGCATGCAGTGAGAACCGCATCCCCCCAAAAGTATTTTGGAACATGGGTAGAAAACAAAAGAGACCTTGCCACTTCAAGTAAGTGACGGTTTTTTCTCTCGGCAACACCATTCTGTTTAGGGGTGTCGACACACGAACTTTGGTGTAAAATCCCATGATGTTTAAAGAAATCCCCAAGAATCAAATTAAAATATTCCGTTCCATTGTCAGTTCGGAGCATTTTAATTTGTTCATTAAACTGAGTGTGGACCATTTTGTAAAATTCTTTGAAGACATTTGCAGCATCAGATTTGTCTTTAAGAAGATAAACCCATGAAACCCGTGTGTGGTCATCTATAAAACTGATAAACCATCTATGAGATGTAATGGAATTAACACGAGAGGGGCCCCAAATGTCACTATGAATTAAAGCAAATGGTTTAGAGGGTCGGTATGATTGGGACGGTAAAAAACTCCTTACATGCTTAGCCAACTGACAAATATCACATTGAAAAGACAAACTTTTATTCTTAAATAAGGATGGAAATAAATGTTTCATATAAACAGAACTTGGATGTCCTAATCGGTAATGTAATAACATAAGCTGATTATTTGTGGAGCAAGAAGAAAGACCAACAGAACTAGTCACAGAGGAACCAATTGAAAGACAGTAAAGGCCATCGAGGACTCTAGCACTGCCAATCCTCCTCCCCGTTTTCAAGTCCTGAAAAACACAAGTAGATTCAGAGAATTTAATATGGCATGGAAGATTTGTTGTTAACTTGGAAACTGATAAAAGATTGTAGGATAAATTAGGAACATGCAGAACATTTTCCAATACAATTTCTGGACAAAGTCGAATAGTTCCAGTCCCAGCAACAGCAGAGAATTTTCCATCAGCCACCTGGACCTTTTTCAAACCAGAACTTGGGAAATATGTTTGAAAAAAATATGCATTACCGGTCATGTGATCGGTTGCACCTGAGTCTACAATCCATATCTCACCTGGGTCAATCATCTCGGCAACTGAGTGTCCTGCAGTACCAGATTTAGCCATGAATGAACTGCTGGCCGTCGAGGAACCAGAGAGAAGATTGCAAAGATGATCCACTTGTGCCTTTGAAAAATTAACAATGCTTGGTGGAGTGCCAGAGCGCTTATCCTGTGCATTAGAGCCCTTCTTCCGAAGTCGGTTGGGTACCCAATCGGCCGGTTTGCCATGAATTTCCCAGCATGTGTCTCGAGTGTGAAATGATTTGTTGCAGTGATCACACCATAGAGTTTTTTTCTGTGATGCAGGACGATTGGAGGGGGAGGTACGTGCAGCCATAGCGGAAGAATCCAGCAGTAATGAGGAGCCACCAAGCATCACACGACGTCTATGCTCTTCACGGCGAACCTCGGCAAAGACTTCATCTATAGAAGGTAAAGGATGACGGCCCAATAATCGACCTCGAACTTCATCAAGTTCTTTATTAAGGCCAGCAAGAAAGTCATAAACTCGGTCCTTGTCACGCATTTTCTTAAAAAGTTCAGCATCAAAGGGGTCCTTCCAAGAGGCGGTATTGTAAAGATCAACCTCTTGCCATATTTTTCTCAAAGTGCTGAAATATTGGGTAACATCCAGATCAGCCTGACGGAGATCCTTTGCTCGATTCCGCAGTTCAAACAATTGAGAAGAATTCTCCAGATCTGAATAGGAAAGTCGAACTGCATCCCAAATTTCTTTAGCCGTGGAATAGAAGAGATAGGTATCTCCAATTGTGTCTTCCATAGAATGGATGAGCCACGCCATCACTATAGAGTTGTTAGAATCCCATGTTGTATAAGAGGGATCATCAGTAGATGGGCGTGAAGCAGAACCATCTATGTAACCAAACTTTCCCTTTCCACGAATCACCATGGCAGCCGAACGGGACCATTGGAGATAATTTTTGCCGTTCAGCTTTTGATTTGTGATTTGGAGGGTTGGAGAAGAATTTTCATTCATAGTAGTGGGAACAATTGTGGAGATAGACTTAGAAGTGACAGAACGCACTTCCGAGTTATTGTCTCCGCTTATTCCTGACATTTTTGTCTCTCTCTACTTGCTAGAACCTTTTTTCCTTTGCTCTGATACCATAAAAGATAATAGAAGGAAAGAGACAATGAAACACACTACTGTGTAGAACAATTCTGCTTAATAATATTCTATTTACAGGGACTTATATAGCTGTATATCACCTAAGTCAGCTCCTAGAATTTTGGATCTAAATTACAACTATCTAAATATAAAACTAATCATATATACACTAGCCATATATAGACAAATTATAATTAATTACATGGTATCTTCTCACATATCTTCTCACAGTTTTCTATATGTTTTAACTGTAAATTATTTGGGGAATTTCCTGTAAATTATTTGGAAAGCCATACAGAAAGATTAAGCCTGAAAAAGATGCAATTTTTCACTTGGATTGGGTAATCATAAAGAAAAGGCAAGTCCTTCATGAGCTACTACCTCTGTGTTAAGCTTCAGAACCTGTTAATCATGTTTCCTTGATCAGGAAGTGGCTAAAGAGTTGTGATACTTTTCGCCACTTACAGTGATGATACTGAAAAGTTGGGGTTTCAAATTGGCGGAGTATGGAAGAAATAGCACGTGGAGGCCAAGGAAGTGGAGTAACTCTTGGAATAGAGTTTGGGAAATTGTGTATATTAATAAAACAATGCTATATTACAAAAATACAAGAAGCCTATACTTATAGGCTTGTAGATGACTAGTAAATACAATAAACCTAGTCATAATATACAATGAATCTAGACACTACGAACCAAGACACAATATACAATGAACCTAGACATAATATATACATTAATGAAAGATTTCCTAATCAAATCAAATCCTAATCAAATCCTTGATTTTAGGTTCCCTATAATAGAATAGGAAACTTATCTAATTCTATCCATAACTTTCCACACTCCCCCTCAAGCTGGTGAATAGGTGTTCTCCATTCCCAACTTGGATATACAGTTCTGAAACGCTGAGCTGCTCAATCCTTTGGTAAATACATTGGCAAGTTGACCATGAGTAGACACATAGGGCATACAAATCAATCCACTTTCCTAGCTTTTCTTTAATAAAGTGTCGATCAACCCCGATGTGCTTTGTTCGATCATGTTGCACAGGATTCTGAGCTATGCTGATTGCTGACTTGTTGTCGCAATAGAGTCTCATTGGGCCATCCCACTTAACCTTCAAATCTTCGAGAATGATCTTTAACCAAAGTAGTTCACAAATGCCTTGAGCCATAGCCTTGAATTCTGCTTCAGCACTTGATCGAGCTACCATATTCTGTTTTTTGCTCTTCCATGAAAGTGCAATAACCCGTTGTTGATCTTCTATCAACAATTGATCCAGCATAATCTGCATCAGTGTATGCCTCTAAAATCAAACCTCCATTCCTTCTATATAAGATACCTTTCCCTAGCGTTCCCTTAAGGTACTATAATACCCGATAAGCTGCTTGTAGGTGAACTTCTTTTGGATTGTGCATGAATTGACTGATCACACTCATTGCATATACTATATTTGGTCGCGTGTGTGACAAATAAATAAGTCTCCCTACCAAACGCTGATACATTTCTTTATCCACCATTACATCTTCTTCCGCTCTTCCAAGTTTATGATTTGGATATATAGGAGTGCTGATTGGTTTGCATGATGTTTTCCCTGTTTCTTTGAGGAGATTCGTGACATACTTCTGCTAGGAGATAAAAATGCCCTGCTTTTAATGAGCAATTTCAATTCCAAGAAAATATTTGATCCTTCCTAATGCTTTGATTCCAAACTCCTTAGCTAAGCATTGACCCAACAATTGTTTTTCTTTAACATCATTCCCTAGTCACAATTATGTCGTCGACATACACCAAGAGAGCTGTAACTCCCTCTAAAGAGGAGTGCTTAATGAACAAAGTGTGGTCCCCCTGGCTTTGTTTGTAGCCCATGGTTATCATAGCTTGGCAAATCTCCCAAACTAGGCTCGTGGTGATTGCTTAAGGCCATACAAAGCCTTTTTCAATTTGCATACTGTATGATTGTCTAAATTCTTTCCATAACCTGGTGGAACCTCCATAAAGACTTCCTTCCTCTAGATCTCCGTGTAGAAATGCATTCTTGACATCATACTACTGTAAATCCCAACCATAGTTGGCTGCCAATGACAATAGAACTCTGATAGTATTCATCTTTGCAACAAGAGCAAAAGTGTCAAGGTAATCAATCCCATAGGCTTGAGTATACCCTTTTGCAACCAACTCATGCCTTGTATCTCTCTATTGACCCATCTGCCTTATACTTTACAGTATATGTACCCATTTGCACCTCCACGAGTTTCTTTCCCACTAGCAACTTCATCAACTCCCAAGTTTTGTTTTTCTCCAATGCCTCCATTCTACATTCATAGCTTGTTTCATTTTTCATTAGACAATGCCTCGAATACACTGGTAGGTATGGTAATGGTATTTAGGTTTGTGAGAAAGGCTTTATGAGATGGAGAGCAATTTCTTGAAAGACAAAAATTGTGCAAAGGGATATAATGGTCGCTTTGTGCACTCTCTAGTTCCTTTTCTAATGGCAATGTGAAGGTCCTGGTTGCTATTATCCACATAAAACTCTATTTTATCTTATAATGAAGAGTTAGAAATTATTACCTCATTCAAAAGATTCAGGATTGGACTCCTAGGCCTTGCATAGGTTTAGGGATAGCCATCTGCCTCCTTGAGTACATCTTCCCTTGCCAAATCTTACATTTCCTCAGGGCAGAATCAAGGCTTATCTAGTGATTTTTCAAGTTCAAATTCATGTGTTTCGGAATTTAGGTCATGTATTTCAGGCTTAGGGTTGATGTATTTTAGGCTCGGGTTCATGTGTTTCAGGCTCGGACATCAAGGTATTGTTTCAGATTCTGGTCTAGGCATATGGTTAGGAGATGAATTTTTAGACATTGGAAGTGAGAATATATCAATCAAGGAACTTTCCTTATTCTCTCTTGTTGAACTCTCCCCCTGAGGGTCAGGGTTAGTGAAGTAGGGCTCTTGTTCATTGAACGTGACATCTATTGAAACATAGAATTTCTTTGATGAAGGATGATAACACTTGTACACTTTTTGAGTTGAAGAATAGCCCACAAAAACATATTTTATAGCCCTTGGGTCAAGTTTTCCTTGGTTTTGTCTACGGATATGAACATAAGATACACACCCAAAGAATTCTAGACACTCGGTTATTTGTAATGGGTAGGTCAGGATAAAATGTTGAAAGTGTTTCCATTGGACTTTTGAATTCCAAAACTCTTGTAGGCAAATGGTTTATGAGATGGGTCAGCTGTAAGAATTGCTCCCCCAGAGGTATTTAGGCACATTTTTCTAGAACATGAGAGTTCGGATTTTTTGAAGCAAATGTCCATTTTTCCTCTCCGCTACCCCATTTTTTTGTGGAGGATTAATACAGGATGACTCATACACTATCCCTTCTTTCTGAAAGAATTGGGTGAGAATTTGATTGAAATAATCCCTTGCATTGTCGGACCTAATCTCTTGATACTAACCCCGAATTGGTTTTGTATTATGGCACAAAGTTTGGGAGGATAGTACTAACATCAGACTTATTTTTAAGCAAAAAAAAGCCAAGTTAGACGAGTACAATCATCAATTAAGAAAACAAACCATCTTGACCCAGAAACAGTGGAAGTAGTAGTTGGACACCAAATATCACTATGAATTAGAGAGAAAGGAACAGAGCTTCTTTTATTACTAATTGGAAAAGATATACGCTTATGTTTAGCAATTTCACACACTTCACAATGAAAATTCTCAACATCTATATCTTTAAACAAGAAAGGAAACATTCGTTTAAAAATTTGAAGTGAGGGAATAGGGTAGTTTGCCTTTGGTCATGTTCGATTGGCTTGGTGTTTCAAGGTAGTAGAGACCAACCCGTTCTTTAGCATGCCCAATCATCCTCCCCGAATCCTTGTCCTCAAATATACAATAGTTACTGTGAAACACTACAATACAAGATAAATCTTGAGTGAGTTTTTTTATTGAGACCAAATTTGTGGACAATTTAGGGACATGGAGGACATTTTCTAAGGTCATTGATGGGCTTATTTTAACTTCCCTACACCTGCTACAGTTGTCAAAGAACCATCGGCTGTGGCTATTTTCCTACTACTTGGACATGGTGAATAAGTGTGAAAATTTTTGGATGAATGGGTCATATAGTGAGTGGCTCCTGAGTTCATGATCCAAGAACCAGGGAAGGCGAAATCCAAGACATTTAATCCAATTGAAAAAGGTAACTAACCTAAATATGCCAAAAAAAACCAGTACCTTTCTCAAGATTGCTTATGAGAGACCTCAGTCTTTCAGTCTGCTCTTAGTTGAGACCACTTGGTTCTTGTGATATTTATTCACCTTGTGGTTGTGTGACAACATGAACTTGTTTGTTGTTCCTTGGTTGTTCTCCTTTTTTACTCCATTCTCAACTTGAAGGCTTTCCATGAAGTTTCCAGCATCGTTCCCGAGCATGTCGTGCCTTTTTGCAATATGTACACCACAAATCATCTCGGTTTTGGCCTCTTGGTTGGCCAGATTTTCCTCCCTCAGAAAAGGTTGTTTTCTCCACTTTTATGGTTGATCTACTGTTGCCATTGGCTGCCATGGCTGAACTGTCAATGATTTGTGGTTCAAGCATCAACACCCTTCTGCTTTCTTCGCTTTGGATCATAGCCACCACTTCATTGAAGCATGGCACTTCTAGTTTGCCAAGGATTTGAATTTTCACTTGATCAAATTCTGGATTTAGGCCAACAAGAAAGTCATAGACTCTATCTTTGTTCAATGAAGTTTTTTCAGAACTGTTGCATCATCTGGGCATCTAGTTTTAATCACTCTGTCGTAATCTAACTCCTGCCACTTTCAATTGATTGGCATACTCAATGACAGTCTTGTTTCTCTGTTTTGCAGCCATGGCCTTCACTTTGACATCATAAACTTGAGCAGCATCTCTAGCCTTGGAATAGGTTTGTTGGATTGAATCCCAGATCCCCTTGGCAGTGTTCAAAAACATACATGTATCACTGATATCAAGGATCAAAGAACTCCATAGCCATGCCATAATCATAGAGTCTTCTTTATCCCAATCATCAAAAGAAGGATCCCCAGGTTTAGGACCAGTTCCTACGAGATGACTAATCTTCCCTTTACCTTTCAACACAGTCCTAACCAATTGTGACCACTTGAGATAATTTTTTCCACCCAACTTGTATGCTAGTTTGAGGGGTTATAGGTATCTGGGCTGCTGTGCAGCAGGTTTGGCAGCCTCCTTTGACTAAGCTGTAGTTGTCATTTTTGTGGATTCTGGCATCTTATAGTGACTAAATCACTTGTAGGCAATGAAGGCCTTGTAAAACAAAAATAACCAGCAATGATGGCTGGCAGAAAATCTCGATAGGACTTAATGAAAAAACAGAAAGGAAGGAATGCACTGATACCATGTTGGAATAGAGTTTGGGAAATTGCTTATATTGATAAAACTATTGCTAGTAAATACAATGAACCTAGTCATAACATACAATGAATCTAGACACTACGAACCAAGACACAATATACAATGAACCTAGACATAATATATATATTAATGAAAGATGTCCTAATCAATTCAAATCCTAATTCAAATCCTTGATTTTGGGTTCCCTATAATGTAGCAGGAAACTTTATCTAATTCTATCCACAATTTCCACAGTAACAAATGCTGCTAGTGCAGAGTTGTGGTTGAGAAGAGCGGTATTTGTACAGGTGGACGAGTTAAAACCAGGGACTTTAAAATTAAGAATTTGGATGCTAAACCTGTCCTGGACAAGAAACCTTTCAATAAATGTTGTTAAGGGAGTTCCTTGCATTTTTTTATCTAAATATTGTATTTTTTTTAATCAAAACTTAAAAATTTTGAGATTTTTATTTGTTTTCCATAAATGTTGAAGTCGATGTTCTGAAGATCGACTTTAAAGTTGATGTTCTGAAGGCAACTTTAAAGTTGATCTTCAAAAGATCGACTTCAACTAAAATACTTCAATTACAGAGGAAGTTGATCTTCAGAAAATTAACCTCAACTCAAATACTTAAATAACAGAAGAGTTAGACTTTTTCCAACGCAGACACTGAGTCACGTCCAATCAGATTTATTCAAGATCTCAGCCTCTCCCTCTTCATTCTTCTCCCTCTTCATTCTCAATAATATCAGCCAAATAATACCTCTCACCTCCCTCGTTTTTGGCATGATTACCCTTCAATTTGCTGTAGTTTTGGATTGTGCATTGACAAGATTTGAGAAACCCGTGTGTTTCTGGATAAATTGATACCAAATTTTTTTTGCTTGATAATAAAAAGTCATTTGGATTTAACTTGAAGAAGAAGTGGAGGAACAAGAAGAAGGTGACGAAGTAGAAGAAGTGAAGAAAGAAGAAAAAGAATAGGTAGAGGAAGAAGAAGAAGAAGTCGATCTTTGGAAGATTGATTTCTGTATTTGGGAACAATAATAAAAATAGTACTCTTTTTTTTTTTTTTAAATTTTGATTAAGAGTATCAATATGTATATAAGTAACCTCTAGGATGCCATTCAGTTACAATTCTTGTGTGACTATTGTTAATATGATTAGCATGTCACAGCACTAGTGTGCTGATTGTTGTTAGCAGTAAATATGCAAAAGCATTGTCTCCTGTTTCTGCCTTGTAAGAATGTGGATGGTTGATAAATCAAAATAGATGTACATGTTTTTGAATCTCTGTTTTTCCTCCCCTTGAATTTATAGTGTTTTGTGTGAACAGAACTGAGAAGAATAGAAAGCTTTGATGAATGTGTAGTTACAGCTATGTACATTGGACTCTATTGTGCAATTTTATTTTATTACTTATTTTTCCTGGAGCATTTAGTGAGGAATATGAACAAAGCAGCATCTTTATGCCTCATAATATGAGAACGTCTTTTAACTGGAAGAATGTAAACTAAATGATCTGATGGCTGAAACCATGCTGGTTTATGTCCTTTGGAAGTATAGGGGCCATGTGAAATACGTCGTGGATTGCACCTACATTCTCTAACATAGCTAATTCTTTATTGTATTCATGGAGCCAATACCTCTGTTTTCCTTATGATAACAGGAAGGAATAAGTTTGTATTGAAAAAATGCTTGAATTGTTTTGAGATGCTTCTTATGTTTCTCTTATTCTTTTTCCCCCCTCTTCTGCTCTTTCAGGGCTCTCAATCATTTAATCCCACTAGCTCAAGTGAACAGGGTAGCCGTGTGTTTGGAAGATTCCGAGTGAGGCATCAGCAAGGATCATCCATTAGTGACGAAAATTTAGGCTGTTGTACTGTTGATCTCCGTACTTCCATTATAAAGATCGATGCTGATGATGCAAATTTGAGGCTATGCTTTAGAATAATTTCCCCTGCAAAAACTTATACACTGCAGGTAAAATGGTGGTAGTATTTAGTCATATGATGATATGAGCATTTGGGTTATTGTGAAAATCATAGCTCAGGTAAGTCCATAGTGATTAAAATGGGTTGAAATTTTTATACCAACGCTCAGATCACATAGAACTTGCATGTTGCATCCAACTTCATTTCTTAGTGAATCACCACTTCTTCAATTCCATCCTGTTTAATATGCGTTATTTGCTTTCACATGGGTGAAGTGCTTTTGTATGCTTAAGATTTGGGTTCTAGAACATGTTAGGATAACACATAACAATGAATGATATACTTTTCATCTCTTATTTTATTGCATATAAGCTAGTCTATTAATCTGCATCTTACGAATTGAATACCAAGAACTTTTGCTAGTCAGTTTTCTTCATTGCTATGGAGGTTTTTTTTTTTTTTTAAACAGTGACATGGTGTACTGTTGGATTCGTCAAAAATTGACATTTCATTCTTTTAATATCTCTTAGAGATAACATAAAAATAGCTGTATTTAAACTCAATGCTGTTACTTATTGGGCAGGCTGAGAATGAAGCTGATAGGATTGAATGGATGAACAACATCACAGGGGTTATTGCCTCCCTTTTGAATTCTCACTTGCAGCAGGTTTATATAAACATTAAACAATTATATGAAAGATGACACTGAGTACCGTGGAGGGATCCTATTATAAGTAATATATATTTGTGTCTGTTGCAGTTAGATTCTGGGAAAAATGAGATGGATAGGAATAATGGTTCATTTGATGCTTCTACCTTAACACTACTGGATAAGGAGAATCCACCAGATGACATGAGAATCAATCGGGCATATTCTGTTTCTAAGATACTTAGAGAGATCCCTGGGAATGACCATTGTGCGGAATGCAGAGCTCCTGAACCAGAATGGGCATCCTTAAATCTTGGCATCTTGATGTGCATCGAATGCTCTGGCATTCACCGAAATCTCGGTGTTCACATATCAAAGGTGCATTTTTTTAAACATATTTAAGTTATATTACTTTCAGTCTTTTGATCCTCACTTGTATAACTTAACCACACTTCCCCCAAAAGAGAAAAGCCAGCTATGGATGATTTTTGTTGGTTAGAACTAATATCTGTAGTGCTAAGATATTTCTTGCTCTGAATTATAATATCATCTAGGTTTTATTTAATTGCCTCATTATGTAAATGCAAATTGCGCTTTAAATTCTGTTAAAAAGTTAGTGAGATGAGTGGAGCAATGATCTTCTCATGCTCTCTCTCTCTCTCTCTCTCTCTCGCTCTCTCCCCCCCTCGCCCTCGATCACTCCCTCCCTCCCTCTCTCTCTCTCTCTCTCTCTCTCTCTCTTCTTTTTTAATTTGGCATATGGAATTTTAGTTTGCTCATCGTGTTAGTTCAAGTTAGATATTCTGAACCAGATCTTGGTGGAAAAGGTTACAGCAGTTGAAGACCCTCCCATCCTTGTGAGTTGGGAATTTGTCAAGAATACAGGAATTTCTGCCCTTCAAGAGTGCTGAAACATACCAAACAATGGAACTATGCAGTGAAGAATATAGGCTTTAGGATTAAAAATCTCTCTGCTTGAGTTTTTTTTGTTCAGTGGCAAATTTGAGTCTCCAAAAATTAAAGAGCAGCAATATTTGTATAACTTCAAAACAGCACTGGAGGGTGGATTTGCCTCTCTGAACTGCTGCTATGCAGTACATGTAGGCTGGCAATGCAGAGATAAAGCATTTTTTTTTTGTGTGTGTGTGTGAGAGAGAGAGAGAGAGAGAAATGTGTTCAAAGAAGAATGTGAAGATAAGGAAAATCTATTTTTTTTTTTAAACTTTTTTTTGGGGGGCGGGGGTTAAGATGGACTACAGGTCACTACATGGGCTTTCCAACACTTGAAAAACTCGCAGCATTTGAGCATCCAAATCTATCTTTTAACATAATACTTAACTAACTTTTATTCCAAGCATAATAAGTAACTAAAAAAATATATATATTTAAAAAAAAGTTTTCCTTTAAGGTGGCAACTGGTTTTAATGCAAAATTTCCATATTTTAACTAGTAATCAACTGAGATAGTTAATTGGAAGTCTATTGTTCAATTGCAATGTGAAAGGTGCAGGGTGAAGGTTAAATCCATGATCAATAGATGATAGCCTTCTACAGGAACAGTTTAATTTATAACCTTGTAGATTTAAGAATTGTACTTAGGATTTAGCAAAATAGAGCTTTTCAAGTAAATTGATTCCATACAGTTAAATAACTTCTTTCCTTCCATAGGAGGAATGTACCCACTAAAATTGGGTAATCAATTAACTACTTTTTAGCGAATATTAATTTCTTCCTGGATTTGAGATAATTCCGTTCTGATTTGGATGCTGAATGTACTTTGACTTTCTGGTTACATGAAAATTGATGGTGAAGTAGTTGGAGAAGGTTTCTAAGCGGCTGGATATCAGGATTCATACTAATATGGGGCATCATGCCCTGGAACAGTAGCTGTAAAGGGAATATTTGTCTGTGCACATCTTATGATATTCAACACGTAACAAATCATGCATGACGCATAGAAGGCTATAATACCTACAAAAGCCATTGTTTCAAACTTGATCATAGGATTTGAACTTTGCTTTTCACGGAATTGTCTAAGCATATGAAAGAGGATTAGTTGCCAAAATTGTCCATTCCGCAAGAATCAAAAGCCAGCTTAAGACTAGCCCTCACTACAGCTTTTTTTTTGGTTATTAGTAGTAAACCATTCCATAAATGACTTCAGTCATTTTTCAAATGAAGAATTCGGCCTAGTCATGGGGTTTTGTTTAGGTGCTCAACCCTACTAATGCTTCTTGTCCTGGGTTTTCAATAAGTTGACAATTCCTGGGCATTGGTCTCTGCTATTTCCAACGAGTCATAGGCTTGGTCAAATCAGGGTGGATCCTTTTTGTTAATTTTCCCAAGTCCTTGTTTCTCCCTAGCACCTTATGGGGCAACCAAACAATTTCCTTTTCACCTGTGGAAGTCAGAGAACCATCGCTATGGTTTAAATGCATATTTTAGGTATGCTATGAAACAAACTATATTCAAGTTCCATATATGCCGAGTTTCATTTTCATATTCCATGATCCTCACGACTTAAAGTTCATTGACAACTTTGATAAATTTGCTTCTTCAACTTGGTGATACACCTCAAAGAATGTTTATTAGCTGCTTGTCTGGATAAGTCCTGAGATGGATAATTTTTTACTGTAATCGACTTTATATGTCACAGTTTAAACCACAAAACTAACCACAGAACTTAAACGTTGTCAAGGAAATGGATGGTAGAACAACTGCAGAAAATGCTGAAGCTGCTGTTGATGGCACGGCATGGATATTGTTAAATTTTCACTTTGCAATTCCTGGATAATAGGGCTCCCCCATGATCTTGAGTTGAGAAAATAGAAAATTCGTTCTTTATTAGGGTCACATGTGTTAGAATAAAATTGTTGTTGAGAAAATGAAAACTGGAAAAAGTGCTTATGCAATACGCAAGAAAAAAATTTTGTGGGCATTGCAGATGTGATCTACGACATAAATGTCTCTTCTATGTACTGTTAATTTTGTTTTCGCTGGTATAGGGTCTTCAAATCTACTTTGTTGTCCTAGCCTACAATACCCCCATGACCTATGGTCCTATTCCGGTGGAACAAAGTGATAACCAAGTAGTTTGCAATTCTGAAGAAATAACAAGAAAATTTTTTCATCCAATTACAGGTGAGATCCATAAATTTAGATGTCAAAGTTTGGGAAACTACAGTCTTGGATTTGTTTCGAGCTCTGGGTAATGATTATTGTAACTCTGTTTGGGAGGAGCTTCTTTTACGTCAGGATAACAGGTAAGAGCCTTGAGTTTGCTGTCACTACAAAAAGGAACCATTCCCCCCCCCCCCCCCCCTTTTTAAATAAGAAGGATGAATTCTATTGATGTAGCATTCATGGTACATACTATTTCATAGACTCTCATCTCACCTCCATCATACCCGTATTGTGTCGTATCAACACTGGTATGGGTGTGCCATATGTTAACTAAGAATCTTCACTTTGCCTGCTGTACTCATGTCGGCCTTTTCATTCGAACTCCACATACTCCCCTACCCAACAGGTAACATAGATGGTATAGTATTGCATTTTGATGGATATGGAACTATAGTATAGTTTTTTATTTGCAAGTGCAATGAGTTTTGTGTTATGGATTTGCGGAGTCTTTTATAAATGGTCTCTCTCTCTCTCTCTATCTATCTATTTGCTTACAGCTGCTTTACTGATTTGTGTTTAGTGACATATATCTTACTCCACAGTGGTCTAGGGTCTAATGCATTCCCATCAATCTCCAAACCAAGCCATAGAGATTCCACTCAACAAAAGGAGAAGTACGTTCAAGCAAAGGTATGTCTTTGGCATCTATTCTCAACTGCAGTAATTACATTTTTATTATTACCAAAAAAAAAAAAAAAATTACACTCTTATTTACTCTGAAAGATCTGATTTCTCTTTGCTATACTTGAGAAATATTTGTATACTTGGATCTATTTTATTGCAATAGATAGCCTGCAGTTGAAACTAAAGTATTTGTGCCTAAATTTCTTTTTGAAAGGATTTATTGCTCTTCATATTCCCACTAAGCATTTACACTGGTGGTTTTATCATTTTTCTTCCTGCATCACTCTAGAATGAACACATTTTCTCCTTTGGAGAGCATGACTATTGCTCCAAATTCTTTTCTTGGATTTTGAGAAACGTGTTGACCACCATCCTTATTTTGAATGCATTTTCAAAGCCCCATTTTTGTTTGTTGGTCTGAAATAGAGTTTTGTATTATTTGTTTGACTTCATAATATACAAGCTTGAATTCCACACCATGCCACATTCATCTTAATTGTTGTTTATTTTGTTTTCGTTTTCTCTGCTTTTTAATGTGTTAATATTGATTTTTTCAAATTGGCTTAAATACTACAAAATGTTTTATGAAAAAGTAATGGGCTGAGATTCTTTGTCTATAGACTCTCACTATATGTGCAAATCCAGCTGAGCATCAACATTTTTAACAATTCCTTCCCATCTGTGCAAGGATCTTTGCAGCATTGCACTCCCTAATTGCTTTCTGATTGCATACTAGTTGTGACCTATGCAAGTTCTCCCTGTTAATTAAGTGCTGGGACAGGCAAACAGTTTTATTGATTTTAGGTTATATTGCCTACAGTTGGTGCTTGATCATTCTAGCTTATATGGTATTTTCAGCATTTTACCTATTAATCAAACAAAGTTCCCCTGGTATCATCCTCTGTAACCTATCAATTTGCTGTACCCTCTCAGCAAATACAGTGCTCATGCAAATCGTGCAATGGATGTCAGAAAAATACATAGGAAAGAAAAAGAAGAGAGAGAGAGAGAGAGAGCAAATACAGTGGTAGCCTAAGTTCTTTACTGAATGTCTAATTTTTGACAGTCATGGTATTTATTTAACAAATAAAATTTCCTCAGCATTCATCACATTGTGACAAATCTAACGATTACTGGTGGTTATCGTGACATTCTTTTGGAATCATAATTTGATTTTTGTTTTTGGTCAATTTTTACAGTTCCACACTTATTGGTTGTTGTCAATTAAGATTTGATGCATGCAATTATGGTTCACATTGATTTCCGTTTCTATCTTGAATTTATTGTTTGTTCATATGGAACTCTATGTAGTAACTGGTTCGGCTAACTTGGTATGAATGATCATTCTGATTGCTTTGTGAAGCAGTAATATATTTCACTGTCAACCAAAGATTGGAAATCTAGGCATAACTTGGGTGCTTTTATTCAGTATGTTGAAAAACTCCTCCTCAACAAGGAAGCTACTACATCCAGCAATCACTCTCAAGCCAGCAGAGCTTGGGAAGCAGTTATGGACAACAAATTGCGGGATGTATATAGACTTATTGTGGTGTCAGATGCAAATATAATCAACTTGACCTATGATGAGGTAGCTGGTGCCAATCTGTATCATAATGTTGAGACAGAGGACTCACCAACAGGCTTCAATGATTATGGAAAGAAAAACTACAATTCAGCAGTTTGTTTTAAGTCCTCTAATGAACCAGAAAATTGCCTGCAAGGATCTTCCTTACTGCATCTGGCCTGCCACACAGGCAACTCGGTAATGGTTGAACTGTTGCTGCAGTTTGGTGCTGATATAAACTGGTGTGACTTTCATGGAAGAACTCCTCTACAATACTGTATAGTCAGGGGAAACAACCATCTGGCAAAATTATTGCTTAGAAGGTAAAACTACTCCTTTTGTTTCGCTGGAATAAAAGTGTATTACTCATGCGGGCATTGGGAAAGCAAGAGGCATCAACCCTTTAAAATTTATAATATCTCAAATTCAGATAAATTCATGAGCTGATGATATTGTCTTCCTTTGACATCATTAATTGGTTTTGTTCTTTATGCCAGCCTTTGGAAAACAAGATTAAAAGAACAAAAGCTGTAATTCTTGTGAAGTGATGGTTATTTTTCTTTGCACTTTTGCTGCACAGTTTTTTTTTTTTTTTTTTGGGGCGTGCTTAAAAATACGAAGCAAACAAGTAGCATGCGAGCTGATGGTAAAATGTGATTTGGACGGGAGTGGAAAATAGCTCCGTTATGCTGTCAAAGAACCTCATCCAATTCAAAACCCGATTGGCAATGAATCGAGAGACCCAAGATATTTATTAGCTTGTTTGGAAATCCTTGCCAATTTGGTACTTTGTCTATTAAAAAAAATGTATTATGATAAGAATTTATGAGACCTGAACTGAAAAGTCCTAAAGGTGCACTCAAAATTGATTCTTTTCTTGCACATCGACACCAGTTTCTCAATTGTTAAAGGTCTTGATCTACTTGTTATTTGCTGTGGAGGTTAAATTTTCCTGTGGCTCATTTCTTCTTTTGTGGTGAGCATTACTGTTCTATGATAAAACAATATGGTTAAATATGAGCAAGAACATATATCTGTTCGAGTTTGGAACAATTTATACTTTCATGGATTTCTTTTGGAGAGACTTTTGTGCTCTGATGGATTGGACAATGTTTTAATGCCGTAATTTGCTATTGTTCAATTGGCTTTAGAAACTATTCACAGCCAACAGTAAACATTTGCTCAACCTTATGTTTCCTTTTTCTTTTTCTATTTTTTTTTTTTTTTGTTTTTGCCATGTATAAAATGTTTCATTTAATAATTCTGTTGGGATTGCAGAGGGCTGATTTAGAATATTTTGGTAACCTGTTGATATTTTTTGATGTTTCCCTCTGCCTATAGAGCTTCTTTAGACTTGGTAAAGCATAGGTTATAACACTTGGATGATTGTCACTGATTACCATTCTGAAACTGGTAGTACTGATAGTACTCGGTTTCTGATTTGTGTCTTTGTGTTTCAACAAGTACTTGAGTTTATTTTCCGAAAGCAGAATTGACACTAAAATTGTAGGTAGTTTTGATGTTGTTCACGCCTCTTGGCTGTCTTTTTTCTTAGATGATGTAAGACACATGTTGAGAAATAAAATCTCACATTGGGATCCTGGGAATTCTAAACTAGTTAAAAATTTCGTGGACCACTCCATTCATGGCCAATTGATTTCGAGATGGAAGCTCAAGTTCTTTGACATAGTAAGCGTAGGTTCTTTAACATAGTATCAGAGCCAAGTTTTGGTTTATTTTCATCCTAATCCACAATTTCACAAATGACTTGCTTCCTTCTTAGCCCATTTCACTTCACGGGCTCCGACGAAGACTTTGTTCCTGGACTCTTGTCAAGCTTTTTCCAGTTTGTTTCATGTGCTCCGGTTAAACCCCTTTCAGTGGATGTCAAGGAATCATGCAAAGTCTATTCCAGTTTCATGGGCTCTCGTCAATCCCAAGTCACGTGTGAGACAAAGCATTACGAAAATGTACATATTGGGATCCCAGGGAATTCTAAATTAGCAAATCCTGGGTCACCTGTGAGGGAGGTGTTAAGAAACAAAATCCGACATTGGAATCCCAAGTAATTCTAAACTAGTTAGTAAATTTCGTGGGCTACTCCACTCATTGCCAATTGGTTTTGAGATGGCCTGGTTCTGTGACAACATTATTCACTTTTGTGGGTTGGGACTAAAGTAAACAGATTAATTCACTGGTTGATTTGTTTCAGATTCATCCTTCTGTGTATTTCAACATATAATTGGAGACATGAAACTAAAAGTGAAGGCAGAAATGGGAAGGTTTGATTCTTTATTGGATCGGTGGTACTCCCTCATAGTTATGTCTTCTGATAAAGTATAGGCAATGCAAGTTTCTCTGATTTTAGGATATAGTCCCGCATTCTGGATTTATGGTAGGCTCATTAATTAGGTTTGGTCTTTTTTACTTTAGATATAGTATAATGCCGATAAATTCATTTTTAAGTTTTTAAAACTCAGGCAAAATTTGATTTCTCAAATCATGCTTGAACTAATGTTTTAGGCTAAAGACAAGATGAAGGACCTGTGATGGTGAAGGAGAGTTTTTCTTCTCTTATAGAAGCTAAAAAATTTTCTAATATATGTTGCATGATTTCTGTGAAATATTCTCCAACTGTAGTATTTCCTTGTCTCTTTTTGGATTCTATTATATTTTCTGCTAACTAGTGTTTATGCATTCTAAGGAGTTACAAAGATTTCTGCCAACGACTTTTAATTTAGGAGAGTCTAATAGCACATAGTTGTGTCCACCTTCCATGTTTGCTTGTAACCTTGACATGTTGCCAGTTGCCAATCTTCGGATAGCATTTGATTTTCTGCTTTTGTACATTTAGAGAGCCCTTTTTGGGGTGATTGGGAATCTCTCTATCTCAGATGGTTGTTGATCCTTAGCACATAGTTATGTCCGCCTTCCATATTTGCTTGTAACCTTGACATGTTGACAGTTGCCAATCTTCGGATGGCATTTGATTTTCTGCTTTCGTACATTTAGAAAGCCCTTTTTGGGGTATTCGGAATCTCTCAATCTCAGATTGCTGGTTGATCCTTTTTAAGTCTATCCCACAGGAAAAGAGATTTTTCTAGATCCTTTATAGTTTTTCCTAGAAAACTCCTGATTCAAGCTAGCAGTAACACTTGGGCATCTATATTGCTTATTTTCTGGCTATATGTGTGGTTCTGGTTAAGTTGAATCTCTCTCCTTCTCTTGATAATTACCATGAAGCTGGATTTATTGAGTTTGGCATTTACATAGATTGTATCAATAAGTTCACATTAAGCTAGTTTGCATCTGTTAAATCGTTGAAGCATTTTTTGAGTTGAAGAAGTGCTGTTTTGTGATGTAATACTTACATGCGTGTTGTTTAGAGGTGCACGTGCAACGATCAAGGATTCTGGAGGCCTTAGCGCTTTGGAAAGGGCTATGGAGATGGGAGCAATTACTGATGAGGAGCTGTTTGTCTTGCTTGCCGAGAGCGAATGAATTGTCGTGTGCTATTGCAACATCTAAGAGGTTCTGGAACGGGGGTTGCATGAATTATCATTTTGTCTGACTGCTAAATCAGAGGGAAACTATTTTTTATCATTTACTCTGATGCCCCAAATATCCTTGTGTTTTCATTTAATCATGTGCTGTTTGTTGCAACTTTTGAATATTTTCATCTACGTATTGTAATGTTTTGACAAGAGAAACGAGGCTCTAAATTTGTTTTAAAGACCAATTTAACGCTGCTTAGTCTAGAAGCTACTAGTCAACATTGCGAACTTGGGAGTCAAGTTTTCAATGCATTCCTTTGTTGTACCTTGGAATCTTCCTGCGATCTTGTTATTATTCTGTTCTCTGTTATCCAATTCACTTATTTTGAATTTTTGCATTATTGAAATTTGTGATTTTATTTAAATGAAGGGTTAATTAGAGATTTAACCAAACTACATATAAAACTGAGATTTGGCTATAGTACAAAACTGGCCTATAATGTTACTAATGTCTAACAACCAAGTCAACAAAAATATCTTGTGAATGTGACAAATTTCCATAATATTTTTAATTGTCGAATTTTTCTTTTCTTCTCTCTTCCTCACTAACAAAAGCCCAATTTTCATGTCATCCTACCTTTGCAATGATGAATTTGAAAACCTTGCTATCACTACAACCATGCAACCATCTTCTTAATATATGTCAAACAATAATTATTCATTGAGTTTCATTTTTCATGGGACACGTTTTCACCTTGTATACCACCACCAACTACCAAAAAACCTATCACTAGAAAAAAAAAAGAAAGAAACAAAAAATAGAAATATTTGACTCTCAAACAGAATAGTATGACCTCCACCGCCACTACTGACATCCATAAAAAATCACGAAGGCTAGAAAAAGCGCACGTACAAAGACCAAGGATAAGATTTAACATTAGATCCAATTGACAATTCACAAAAACACTAGAGCCCAGGACCTGTTCAGGCCCATGTTCAGCAAAATTGCTCATTTGGATAACCAAAATTAAAATTAAAAGAGCTATTATCTAGGAAAAGAACTTTCTCCCATCTCGTTAGGATCCTTTCTCTTTCTTTCTCCCTGAAATAACTTATTAGTTCACTTATCTTCCTTGTTTCCATATGTTTCATCTAGACTCATCTTATCACCTTTCTTCCCTTGTCATCTTTACCTTCTTTATCATATCTACATTTTGACTTTTCTCTAATATCTCCTACCTCTGTACAGTAAAGAAGCTGTTGGGTCAGCTTTTCATGTCTCAACAATTTTTCGGCGATAGATTTACTGTGAAGAAACAGATATTATAGGCAGATTTAGTGAAAACTACTAGCATCAAACTCTCATTTGAGAATGATTTTTTGGAGGGAGAGAGAGATTTTACCATAGAAAATCAAAGCTCGCCGGAGAACTACAAGCCTGTTAAAAAAGCTCCAAATTACCGCTTTTCTCAATCAGACATGGATGCAAGTGAAGCTAGATATATAACTACCTTGTTGGCTACCTGCTTGATTATAGGACCTTTAGTTATAACAAAGTGCAACAATGTATTCATGCTAAATGGGGAGATCGAGGTTGGTTATTAGGCAATGATGAAAAGTTTTACATTATTAAGTTCAACTCCTTTGAAGAAATGCTTGCAGTACTAGACAATGGGCCTTATGCTACTGATGGTGCTCTTTTGCTTTTAAGTAGATGGCAAGCAAGTATGATTTTTTCGTAATATTGTTCCAACTCATGCTTTACTTTGGGTTCGAATTGGTGATGTTCCAATAGAGAATTTCAATCAAGAAACAGGTTGGAATTTTGCATCAATAGCAGGTGAGCTTGCAAAAGTGAGAACAAGTTTGTATGATGCAAGGAATCTCTCACACATTAGAGCTAGAATTTGGGTTAGAACTAAAGCACCGCTAGTTGTTGGGTTTTATCTGACTCTTCTCAATGGAACTACAGCATGGGTTTCTTTTGAGTATGAGAGAGTTCACAAGATCTGTCGTAAATGTGGAATTATAGGTTATACTCTACCTTACGTTGTTTTCTTGAGGAAGCTGAGGCATTGGAGGATTTTCTTTTGGAACACTCTCAGAAGTTATCTTACTCACTTGGGTTTCCTTTAAGATGGGATAGTAGTAGAGAGTTATACTACAGATCCATTCGAGCTCATTATAATTGCCATCACCTGAGGAGCACTAAAATTCCATCTTCATTTTGGGAGTCTATCAACTGACTTTTCATATTTCAAAACAGGAATAGAAAATGGATTTAGATATATTCAGAGTAGGAGTGTAAACGAGTCGAGTCGAGCCCAAAGAGCTAATCGAACTTGAGTTTAAAAATTTTTGCCAATTGCTCGATCGAGTATCGAAACTAAAGCTCGAGCTTGACTCGTTAAATAGTTAGGCAAACTCGAGCTCGCTCGAAAGTCAGTGTTCGAGTTGAGCTCGAATCGAGCTCGAAATCGAATACTAATAAAAATATATAATTTTTTCAAAATATAAAAGTATTTTAGTAATATTACCTATTTATAAAAAATAATATTTATTTATTTATTTGTAATATTTATTTATTTATTTATTTATCGAGCTCAAAAAGCTCGACGAGCTTTTCAAGCCGAACACCTATATATTTGAGCTCGGTTTATACTACTCGATTTCGGTTCAAGATCGGGCTCGAGCTCGGGATCGAGTTTGAGCCGATCTATTGACTAAGCTACTCGCGAGTAGCTCAAATCGACAACAACCTAATTCAGAGAGCAGAAACCAATTTGTCATAAGAGACTCCAACTTTTGTTGGAGACACTCTTCCTCATGAGGATGTTCATAACCATTTTCACATGCAGGTAATGTTAGTGTATGCCCTAAAACCAAGTTGGTTTTTGGAATTTTTATTACGCTTATTTCGTGTTATACTTATATATATGTGGCATTTTCTTTGTCATTTAATACTTGTTATTAATATTACTTGTTTATTTGATAAAGTCCATAGAATATTAACTGTGTATAAGAGATTGTAAGAGTTACAATGATGAGACTCTTATTACACATTAAGTTATATTCTTAAATATCCCTAGTCGTAGTATTAATGAGATTGGACATCATTAATATGGGAAGACTAGCACATACTTTGCCTCTACTTATGGTAAGTAGTAGTTGATCTCGTCAACTATGGCGTGTGACACCTAAGCTGGTATGTGGATGCTTGTTAGAGAACAAGTTCATTGGATTGATCCGCCAAGAGTTACTATTCATAGTGCTAATGAATTATACTCTTAATGGCAATGGTGTAAGTGATCCTCAGACTTGAGATTACCATAGTATCTTGAGTGTGGATTGCTATGCTTTGACTCTATTGCTCGGTGCTCGTAAAAGAGTAGCCCATACGGTAGAGATTGGGCATAGTATGAAGCATGGAAGGATAGTGAGTAATCGATATAGGATTCACCACTCCTTATTATGGGAGAGTATATCCCGGATTGGCCACTTGTTGAAATATGACTTAAAGAATCTTTTGCGCAAAAGTGAAAGTATGACTTGAAAGAGTTTCAAGGTTATACTTTTATGGAAAGTTATATTTCGGGAACAAGAAATCATTAATTAGTCATTTAAAGAGTGCGCACTACACTCTTAGACTAATTGGGATATAGTGTGGTGAAAGGATATTAATTACACGGTAACATTGTCATTGATAGGTGTAGTCTACCATATGACTTTCCTATTCACTTGGGTGGTCATGATGCATTGCTAGACGCCACTCATGATCTATAAGTGCAAATTAATTAATTAGTGAATTAATGATAAATTAAAGTGTTAATTTATTTGGCTCTTAATTAATTAATTAATGAGTTATAATTTGTACTTATTGCCAACGTGAATGGAACCTAATGGGTCACACACAATAAGAACATGGTCTTTGGGTTAAATTGTTATTAAGATAAGTATAAGATACTTATGGAGTTAATTTATGTGATAAATTAACTTAAAGGACTTAATTATAAATATTCTAAGTCTTGATGGAAATTAGTTTCCTAAAAGGAATTAAGAAGCTATTTGGTTTCCTTTTGGAATTGGTTTCCTAAAGGAATAGGATTAGCTTAAGGTAAGCTTCCTAAACCTTCTTGGTTTCCAATTGCTCTTGTTTCCTTAAAGACTAGGATACTACATCTATAAATAAGTCCATGCCTTGACTCTTGGATGATTGATGAAACATAACACAAAATCTAGAGAGAGAAAAATTGAGAGCATGTGAGGCGTTTCTCTTCCCAAGAAAAACGCCACCTCTCTTCTTCCTAATAGTTAGGGTTTCTTTCTTCTTCTTGTGTTCTTCATGAAATTCAAGGGAGCTAGCACTCAAAAGGCAAGGCAAGCAAGCCCAAAGGTTCCTAAAGATCATGTTCGTGTGGATACCGTTGGAGGCTCTACACTTGAAGGGCTTTTCATGGTAGATCAACACCTTCATCTAATAGGATCTTGCCCTTTGAAGCATAGAAACCTTCTATGCTTGAGGTATTTGTGCTAAACACCCTTTAATCGTATAGATTACTTCAAAGAGATCCATGGCTAAGGTAATAAATTTTTAAATTTTCCGCTGCGTTACTCCCCTTATTATCTTACAGGTAAACAATTCAATAATCAAGATGATGAACAAAAAGGTACTGAACAAGAAAATTCTATGGGGGATGAAGGTATAATATTGGATGAAGACAATATCAACATGCAAGAGGAATATAATCAACATCTTCTGACGCAGGTTTTTCAACTTGGTACGGGTGAAATTGAACAACAAGAATATGTAATTGTTAATGGTCAAATTCAAGGCATTGTCCCGTTGCCAAAAGGGTATTGTTCTGGCTTGGATATCTGAATATTTTTTCACTGATGCTACAGTTGTTACTGCTGAGGAAGGCACCTCACATTCAATTCCCTAGATACATACGTCTTTAGAACAGTTTGACTTTCAACTGAGCCTTGTGGTGCAAGATTCAGAAGGAAGTGTAAATGTGTCAGTGATTCCAAATAATCTTGACGATAGTTCACTTTCTGTCATAGCCATAGCTAACTCTTAGTTGGAAAGGAACCAGATTTCTTTTGGACATGTATTTCGTTGGATTTTACGTGATCTTGCATCTCTCTTTTCTGCCGCTGGGCCACATCTTTAGAATGTAAACACAAGATCTTAGAACATTGCGCCTGCTATTATTTCTAGATCTGCTCAAGATATATTATTAGGTATTAATGATTGGACTGAGGCCTAGCAATCAGCTATTGCTCGCTTTATAGACTTTCTTCATTGGGTTTCTAGTGTTCATATTTTAGGAGCTACCCGTCAAGCTGGAAGTGGACACCATCAATTAGTGAATTGGGCTTCTACCAACAACGAGAGAACTACTTTAGTTCATTTTGGGCTTCATATTTTTCTAACAATGTCATCTCTCTATAGGATTTATTTAGTCTTGGAAATTCTATCTTCCATTTTTCTAAGTCAAATGGGCCTTCAATTAACATTGATACCCCATCCATTATGTGCCTATTTGGAGAAAGACAAAGGAAATGTTCATTCAACCTAGGATTTTCAAAACAATTTTCAAAACAACTCTACTATCCCTCGCCTAGATTTTCAACAAGGAAGTGTTGCTCCTACCAAAAGACAAGCAAACTGTGAAATGCTTCCGATAAAGAAAAAGCCAAGAATAGCTTATTTTACTAATGTTCCTGTGGATTTAGATTTAGAGGATGATCAGTTATCTTACTCAGCTTCTAAAAGCTCATTGTTTAAGGAAGATGAAGATGTTTGCCTAACAAACTGGAAGAAAAAGGACCTATAGTCGCTTATTAATAGAAAGCAGTATGTTTCGAGGGTAAAAAGAATGGTATGTTATTGTCAAGAATGCTGAAGAGAATGAAAAGAAAGATTATGAATCAAATTCATATTTTGTCATTTTGGAAAAGGAAGCTTTCTATGGAAGAAGGAAGTTCATGTTTAGCAGCTAAACAGGAGCATTGGATTACACAGCAAAAGGATATGGTTATTAAAGATGCCTTCAAGATTGCATTTTTTCTTTTGGAGTCTGTTGCAAAATATTTGTCTTACAATGTTATCATCATTTAGAAGAGGTATTGTGCAAGCACCTATGTGTTTTCATTGTGGTCATTACGAGAAATCAATTGAACATTTATTTTGATAATTAGGACTTAATTTGGACAAGCACCATATATTCATCATTGGAAATTATCACAATTAGGACTTAATTTTGACAAGAGAGACAAGGAATCATTTTATGTTTGGGGTTGAAAATTTGTGTATTAGCACACTTGGACTTAGAATTTTTATTCAACCTAATTCACCTCCTTCTTAGGTTGCATTGGGACTTACAATTGGTATCAGAGCTAGAACTCCATTTGTGATAGCTTAACTAGCTAGAAGTTGATCATGGCAACCAATAATGCATAGTTTATGGAAGGTCATTCTATCACTAGACCACTTATATTCAATGGAGTGAATTATGTTAGTTGGAAAAAGAGGATGCAAATCTTTCTACAGTATATTGATATTGAATTATGGTATATAGTGAATGAAGGTTCCTATGAAGCCTATGTTGATGATATGGCTACTGGCAGATATAGACCAAAAACAAGGCAAGAGCTTACTCCTTAAGATAGAACCAATCCCACCCTCAATGCTAAGGCTATGAATGTTCTATATGTAAGGTAATAAGGCGAGTAACGCAGTAGAAATTTTAAAAACTTTATTACCTTAGTCATGGATCTCTTTGATATAATCTAAACAATTAAAGGGTGTTTAGCACAAATACCTCAAGCATAGAAGGTTTCTATACTTCAAAGGACACGATCCTATTCGATGAAGGTGTTGATCTACCATAAAAAGCCCTCCAAGTGTATAGCCTCCAATGGTATCCACACGAACACGATCTTTAGGAACCTTTGGGCTTACTTGCCTTGCCTTTTGAGTGCTAGCTGCCTTGAATATCATGAATAACACAAGAAGAAGAAAGAAGTTGAAACCCTAAAAATTAGGGAAGGAGGTGTGGCGTTTTCATGGAGAGAAAAAAACCACCAAGCTCTCAATTTTTCTCTCTCTAAATTTTGTGTTATGTTTCATCAATCCATCAAGAGTCAAGGTATGGACTTATTTATAGATGTAGTATCCTAGTCTTTAAGAAAACAAGAGCAATTGGAAACCAAGAGGTTTAGGAAGCTTACCTTAAGCTAATCCTATTCCTTTAGGAAACCTATTCCAAAAGGAAACCAAATAGCTTCTTAATTCCTTTTAGGAAACTAATTTCCATCAAGACTTAGAATATTTACAATTAAGTCCTTTAAGTTAATTTATCACATAAATTAACTCCATAAGTATCTTATATTTATCTTAATAACAATTTAGCCCAAAGACCATATTCTTATTGTGTGTGACCCATTAGGTTCCATTTACGTTGGCAATAAGTACAAATTATAACTCATTAATTAATGAATTGAGAGCTAGATAAATTAAACACTTTAATTATCATTAATTCACTAATTAATTAATTTGCATTTATAGATCATGAGTGGCGTTTAGCAATGCATCATGACCACCCAAGTGAATAGGAAAGTCATATGGTAGACTACACCTATAAATGACAATATTACCGTGTAATTAATATCCTTTCATCACACTGTATCCCAATTAGTCCAAGAGTGTAGTGCGCACTGTTTAAATGACTAATTAATGATTTCTTGTTCCCAACATATAACTTTTCATAAAAGTATAACCTTGAAACTCTTTCAAGTCGTACTTTCACTTTTGCGCAAAATATTCTTTAAGTTATATTTCAACAAGTGGCCAATCCGGGATATACTCTCTTATAATAAGGAGTAGTGAATCCTATATTGATTACTCACTATCCTTCCATGCTTCATACTATACCCAATCTCTACCGTATGGGCTACTCTTTTACGAGCACTGAGTAATAGAGTCAAAGCATAGCAATCCACACTCAAGATACCATGGTAATCTCAAATCTAAGGATCATTTACACTATTGCCATTAAGAATACAATTCATTGGCACTATGAATAGCAACTCTTGGTGGATAAATCCAATGAACTTGTTTAGTAGTAAGTATCCACATACCAGCTTAGGTGTCACACACCATAATTGACGAAATCAACTACTACTTACCATAAGTAGAGTCAAAGTATATGTTATGTGACAGCCCCACCTTACCTAAGGCGTACCAAAGGGCTTAGCGGATTGCCTGCCTAGCTCTCACCAGGACTCGGGTCAAGCACGCACTAGAATCCACTGAAACAATCGATATTCTATAGAAAACTCGCAAATACATTCATATGATTCAAACTTAAGAGTAAAGGTATCAGTTAAGTAGTTTACATCACAAACGCTTAACTAATACAGTAAAATCGCAAACATACTTTTTACTAACAAAATCCTATCAAGAACTACTCTTGAATCCTCATCAGCAGCCTTAATAGTAGGAGCCTGTTTAAGCAGAATAAATAAAAGGGGTGAGCTATAATAGTCTAGTGAGGCTCCCACACATGGAAGCACACATGCAGACAATTAGAAAATAAATAAATAAATAGCATGTGCCATAAAACATTTCAAGAACAAGTTAAGTAAGCAATTGATCAAACAAAGAAGGATACGTCTCAACCGTGGGAGCAAGCTCAACCGCGGGAGTATCAAGTACATAATCATGTGGCAATAGTGTTCGGACCAATATAGAAAACTAGGTCTTTGCCAATGATTAGGTAAATATCAAATAACAATACCCGAAACCACCCATGCACCTTTACCTCCTCAATACCTCCACTCCAGGGTGAGATCTCAACCTTGGAGGGTAAAATAGTTTGTTCAATCCAGAGTTGGCCTCTTTGAGGAATCTCAACTCAGAGGAAAGAACACGAACCCTAACGCCCAACACCTTATATCCTCCTCAATACCAGTATGACTAACCAGTGGTGTAACTGGTGAAGTATGACCACGGAAGTCTAGCCCGAAGGCTCAGTTCAGTTGAAAGTTCACAAACAAGTATATTCACATTTGATAGAAGTTGTGCATGTAACAAGTGCATGGGATAGATGTGATAAAGTACACATCCTTACCCTCATATAGCACATTGTAGTAGTTAACAAGTATCAGGCATAAAATAGAATTTACACTTAAACATGCATCAGGCGCACATAAGGAAACACTCACCTGAAATTTCAAGAAAGTGCCTCGTAAAATGTGCGAGGTTCAGACTCGGATCCTGAAATTCATAAGTAGTCTAATTAACCTACTTGAATTTTCTTTCAAAAGAATTTTTTATAAAATGTACCCAAGTTTAACTAGGGTTTTAAAATAAATGTAAATTGGTTATAAGAAAATCCAAGAAGTTGTAATAAAGGAATCCGGGTAAAACCCTAAATCAACCAATAAAGAAATTTAAGAAATTCCTTTTTGAAAGTAATTTAGGTTCTAAGGGCAAATAATTCATTAAGTGTCAAAATTAAGGTTAAATTCAAAAGGAATAATTAATACTAGAAATTCGTTACTAATTTCTGCTTTATTTACTATATTAGTTGCAAAACTCTAATAATTCGCTATAAATTTTGGACCAAAAGAAAATATTGCTAAATACTATGAACTAAAGAAGTAGTTTAATTAAATATTGATTAGGGTTCAAGGTTTTGGTGTAAGAAGAAATTTTGTCCAAAATAATTAGTTTATAAGTAAACTAGTTTTTTTAAAGTCCAAGAAAGATTTATTGGTAATAGTCAAGTATAATTTAATAACTTAGCAAAATTAATGTAAGTTAAAATGAGAAAACTCCGAAATATCCTATACTTAGGTAAATTAATGGTTTTAAACTAATTAATATCAAACTAATGATATTTAATTAAATTAAGACTAGTTAAATAACAAATTAGGGTTATTTGGTGTAAAACATACTATAATCAAGTGTAAGGTTAACCTAGTAAAATTTTCACTTACTTATATAATAAAAGTCTAGCTTCTAACCAGCTTAAATCTTCAACAGTTTATAAGAGTTTCTTCCTAAAATTGATTAACAAGGTTCCAAAATCAGTTGCACAACATCTTCCTAAAAACCGGTTAAGTAGATTAAATTTAAGGGGCTCAATATTTGGTGTCACTTCACCCACTTCACAAGCTGAAATTTCCAGCAGTTTTTGTCATCAAAACTTGGCCAAAACAAGGTTAATATAGCTGGAAATATTAGGTTATCAGAGCTGAATTTTTGTAAACTAGTAAAGCTGAAATTTGTTCAAGGTTTGGAACAAGGAAGTGCCGGTTTGCAAGCTGAAATTCCTAGCAACTTCAGCCCACTAAACTAGGCCTTAAATACTGAAATTCTTCCAGAAATTTTCCTCTAACAAGACTAACCAACATGCCTTCTAACTCTAGTCAAAATTTCAGCCATAAATTCCAAGATTTTCCACTCAAATAAAGCATCAATTCCTATACAAGTCCATACTAAGCAAGTAGGTCATAACATAGTTAATCTACCATCAAGGAAAGGATCAAAACAAAGGGAAACCTCATAATCATGAGCATAAATATTCATATATATAATCAAGAGAACAAATATAACCATAAATCTTAAGTACTTAATGAAATCATAAGAAAACATAAGAAATCTTCTATTAAAACTTGAAAGAACTTGAAGTTTCTTGATGAATTTACCTCAAAATAGGTAGGGTTTTAGTTGAAGAAGAGTGAGTGATTAGTCCCTTAAGAACCTTGACTTTGAGCAAGAACTTGGACTTGAAACTTGGAGAGAATTTGATGAAATTGAGAGGGATTTCTTTTCTAGTTAGGTTAAGCTTTTGGGGAGAGATTAAGTTAGTCTTTTAAGTGTTTAAAATGGTTGAAATTGAAGAGAATTTTGGCATTATGGTGGCTGGCCAAGAGGAGCAAAAGTGCAAGGAAATTTGAGCCAAAAAATTGAAAAGAATTGGGTAAAAGTAAAAGCCAATAATAGATGGCCATTCATGGTGCTAGGTGGCATAATCTCCTAAATATCTAAGTAATAGGTGGCCTTACTTTTCTAAATATCTAAGCTTGGTTGGTAACATTTAATTGGTGGAATTTTCCTATGATTATCATTAAACATGTATTAATAATAATTCAAGAAATCAAATTATAAAAGAAAATTATACAATAACAACTAATAAGGAAATTTTACAATTAACATTCATAACATAGAAACTAAGTGTTTTAAGCTTCTAGGGTTTTACATGAGGTCCAGCTCAGAAAAAATTAGAAATCAAGTGGGGACCACAAAACTGTGATCAGCGGATGGAGATCCGCGGGTTGCCATCTGCATATCGCCATCCGCGTATCGCGAGACGGCTGGACTTTTTAGGGCATCAACTTGCATCCTCTTCCAGCTAGTTTTTGCAGACATTTTCAGATGAAGATAGGGTTCTGCAAGTGGGAGAATACATTGGAAGCATAAATGAAGATTTTTGTGCCCATTTGGAATCCCAAGCAAATCTTCATCATTTTCATGCATTAATGATTCATGCAAGTTGGAAAATGACTTGAGGAACATTTGTCTATAAATAGAAGTAATTTGTAAAGTATTTAAAGGAGGAGGGAGAAGTTTTAGTAGTAGGAAATAATATTAGCTTAGTTTACACTAGTTTTGATGGAAAGTTAATAGAATTCTCTTCATCCTTCAATAGAATAGTGAGGAACATTGTAAGAGAACTATTGTAAATTCAACTTTGTGTAAACTTTGGTTGAGCAATTCTTACTCCCCTCTATTTACTTTCACTTGTTGAATGAATTCTTGCTTTGAAGTTATACTTTTAGTTGTTTCATTAGTCATGATTCACTAAAGGCTTCATCTAGAATATAGATGAAGCTAATGAATCCAAAAGCATGACTTATATTATCAAAACTTTCTAAGCTTGCATTTGTTTGTTTATTTGTTCAAGTTTTAACACTTGTTTTTGCTTGGTCAACTTAAACAAGTCATTTAGTTGTTACTTGACATTGAGAAATGCTTATAATAATGGAAAATGAACAAATAATGCTTAAGTGATTCATTTGAGAATAATGGATACTTAAGTGAATTATTACAATTATGTTTTTATAAGATTTCATCATGAGAATGGTTGGAATCTTGTCATTGCATAGAGAGATCTAGTTATGACACTTATGGAATTGGATTCTAAACAAGGCAAGGTAAAACTTAGTAAATCATTCATGCAAGATTCATTAGTGGATTCTATGTTCTAGGCTTCTTTGACTTGAATTCTACAAAAATTCTCCATCATATACCTATTCTATTGAAGGGACCCCTTCTCCATCTTATTTTGATTGTGTTTAGATAATAAAAGTTAGTGAAAAAACTTTAGTAATTGCACATATTTGATTCCCTATGGGATTCAACACCTAATACTCTAATTACTACAACCGACCCATGCATTTGTGGATTAAGTTGGGAGATTATGTTTTTATTACTTGATTGTAGTGTTTTGTTCATAAATGTTATACCTAATATACACCACATCAAGCTGCAACTTGAAGAGAGCCGAAACTTGCAAGTTGCACCGATTCGCGAGTCACAATCGCGGATCGCTCTTTATTTCCAATTTTGCCCTTTTTAAATTTTGGTTATTCCTATAATGCCCTTGAGACCTTTTTCCACCATTTGAACCATGAATTGCTTGGTAGAATTGCTGAAGAAAAATTATTCCAGAAATTTCCAAGCTTAAATGATAAAAATCACACAACTTGAATCAACTTTGAATTTGATATTCCTTGAGCTTCAATTGATCCAAATTGTATTTAATCATCATTTCCCTACAAAATCAAATAAACTTAGGCATTAATTTGCTCAAAATAATATTTCTGCCTCAAAACCCTAATTTTCGAACTATAAACCCTAATTTAAGAGCAATCCTTTATTTGATGGAAAGTAATGAAATTGAGCCATTATAATATCAAAAATATCAAAAACATAATAAAATCATATATAAAATACTATATTAAAATAGGTAAAATTATTACTTATCAGGAATCGAGGCTTTATCGAGTCTAGATGCATTAGTGAACCCAACTTCATGCATCTATGTAGAGAAAACTTAGGATAGAGTCAGCCTTACCCTATCAGGTACACTAGGCACGAGAGGAGAGAACACACCCCTTCGCATATTCATTATTTTTTATGCATTATTTGTTGCTCTAAATGTGTTGTATGCTATCCGTTGAATTGACTAACCTTATCTCTTTTTTTTACTGCATTCAGAACCATAGAATAAAGAACTTTGGCATGGTGCTCTCGTAGGAAGTCAACCCTCTTTTGACACGTTAAATTTTTGTTTTTACAGTTAATTTTTTTGAGAAAGATGGATATAGAGTAGCTACAGATTTTTACAAACTTCATTTTCAGAAAACAAAAACACCTAGGAGTCCAATCGTTGTAAAGTTTTTGGAAATCTTGAAAGTCCGATTTTTGACTTGTATGTCCCAAGATAGAGTTGTAAACCTGAGTTTTCTTTTCAAAGCATCATTGTTGTACATTATAATTTTGTCCAAGTCCAATTTTTGTCAGAGTCAATAAATGTACACAAGAAGGAAAACTTTTGTACAGTTCATGTTCATCTTTTTCAAAGACATTATGCGTCTATTTTCCCTTATCCCGCACCCTCCCTGCCCACACTACACAAAAAGGGTTTTAAGATATATTTTGTCCTACTTTAATAAATTGACATTTTTGGCTTATGTGTCCCTAGATAGCGTTGTAATTTTTGACCTTATTTTAGTGATGTGTCCTGTAATCTCATGGAGACTTGATTTTTTATTAAATAAATGAGTCTGAAGTCAATAATCCTTTGTATAGTTTATGTTCTATCTTTCTTAAAGAATTTCTGCATCATTGCTAGATTAAAAATTTTTAAGACATTTTTCAAATTTTGCATATTTTTTATTGCTTTGATAAACTAGCATCATGTGTAAACCCTAAAGGGAATGCCATTTTGGAAATCCTATAATAGGAAAGCCATCCTTTTATCTAGGGTACATAACCCGAAAAAGATATGCATGTTTATATTTTCAATACCATCCGGGCGAGTGAGACTCCAGGTAAGGTAATGCGAGTAAAATGGAGACATTTCATCCCTGCAGCTCTAGCCCATATTCGTGTAAATGTGTGTGTCACCCTACAAAATTGCATTCCATGCTAGGCCTACCTTTGGCACAATAAGGGCCACCTCGAGGACATGCATTTGTTTTTGTTTTTTTTTGGCAAAAACCCCGTACACAGGGAGGGACGCCACCCCTAAATTTTATTAATATAAAACCTGATACAAATGAGAGGGGGACATAAACCTTACCTCTCTTATTAATACAATTTGAAGAATGAAAATATAAAACTTAAATGAGGAGTACTAACTCCCTTTACATTATTCATTGCAAAAAAAACTAAAGACTTAAAAATACTTGAAACGAAATGCAGGAAATCCTAAGCGATCTAATCTAACTGCACCTCGAGCTTCTTTTGGAAGGGACGAGAAGCTAGAAAAAACTTTTAGACCATTGAGTGTCAATCCCTCATTTGCCAAAATATCTGCAGGTTTGTTGGCTTCTCTATAACAATGCTCAATACTAATGACATTACCACGAAATTTACTCATCTCATCTAGAAGAGGCAACAGAGCCCAAGGGCAGTCAGATTTACCTGAGATAATATTAACCAATGCCAAAGAGTCCGTTTCCAAATGAAGTTTGTTGAAACCATGACTACAACGCACTGTCACCCCTTGTATTAAAGCTATGAATTCAGCTTATAAAATCACACTCACATCTAAAGAGCAAGCAAAAGCAAGGACAACCTTCCCGTGAGAATCCCTTAAAATACCTCCACCACCACAAGGACCAGGGTTCCCTTTGAATAGGCATCTGTATTGAGTTTAAAGAATTCAACTGGAGAGGACCATTTCACTAGATTCACACTGACTCTCTTTTTCAATTGGACTACACAAGAGTAAAAATCCGCCCAATGCGAAACATTAAAAGACATATTAAACTTTTGCTCCCATGCCATTTTAATATCCCAAAAAAATATTATGGACAACATTCTCCTATGAATGAACAATCCCTACAAAAACCTGATCATTTCGGATTTTTCACAGATTCCACAGAATACAAATAGGAGATATATTCTGAAGGAAACCAACGAAAACATTAGGAGATGGTAGTAACCACCATGTCATTAATTGCATTCGAATTTGAAAATGCTTAATACCTATACCCATTGGAGCACCAAAATAATTCCACACCTTCCCAGGAATTTCACCACTACAGAAGATATGCTCAAGAGTTTCACAAGTAGGGGAAGTACAACAAAAACACCTAGACGGACCATGTATGCCAAGTTTAACCACAATATCAGCCACTGGTAACCTTTTTAACAATAATCTCAACATAAAGAAAGACATTTTTATGGGAATGGCAGAATTCCAAATTAATTTAAACATAAAACCAGAATATCCACCTTCTCGAATGCAATGGTATGCTGACCTGGTTGAAAAGGATCCTGAGGGAGTCAACCTCCAAATCATTTTATCTGGATCATCACGACATGGAGGTTGTTTGGCCACAATATCCTGAAGAATAGATGGCGGTATCATTCTTTCCAAAGTTTGAACATCCCATCTATCGCCAAGGATGAATTTTCTCACTTGACAGTCATCATTCTGGATATTCAATAAATGGCCCAAAGGTTCATTCCCCAGCCACATATCATTCCAGAAACTCACACAACCTTTTCTAAGAATCCAAGATATATGAGTTTCAGCAACATTACTAACCGACACCATCCGCTTCCGTAATAAAGAAGCCGACAGAGACATCTTTGCCTTAGATGGATGAGTAAGCTTGCAATATTTGGCATGCATAAATTCTGCCCATAATGACTTCCTCTCTCTAAATCTCCACCATAATTTAATAGAGAAGGTGTGATAAAGGTCTTTTAAAGACCGCAAACCCACCCCTCCTTCCTCCATGGGTCTACACAAAGTATGCCATTTTATCTAGTGGTGCTTCATAATGTTTCCTTCAGCTCCCCAGAGAAACCGTGCAAACGTTTTCTGCAATGTTTTCAACACACCCTGGGGAGGACATGCAGCTGCCAAGATGTTTATTGGAATACAGCTAAGCACATGTTTTATCAGAATCAACCTCCCACCAAGTGAAAGGAAACAACTCTGCCATTTAAGCACTTTAGAAGCAATAGATTGACATAGCTCCGTGTAATAAACTTTCTTGCTTCTCCCTAAATATAAGGGACAACCTAAATATCGGATTGGGAAGAATTTTTCAGAAAAATCCGTGACCTCCTTAATAATCCCCTTCCTGGATCTAGAAGTATTTTCATGGCATAAAAAACCACTCTTCTGGACATTGATACTTTGTCCTGAAGATAGCTCATATTGCCTTAATACATCCATAATCAACCTCAACGAACTCCTAGATGCACCTGAAAAAATAATAATATCGTCAGCAGAGGAAAAATGTGTAACAATTGGGCATCTGGCTGGAACACTAAACATCAAAAAATTCTTCTTCTGAGGAAGCAAGTTCAATGCTCGAGACAGTCCCTCAGCAGCAATAAAAAAAAGACCCGGAGATAATGGATCTCCCTAACGAAGCCCCCTAGATGATTTAAAGAACCCCTTTGGTGTGCCATTAATGATAATAGAAAACCAACAATTCGAAATCAAACGCCAAACCACATCAATCCATCGTTCTCCAAAACCAAAAGCTCTTAACACACGAACCAAGTAAAGCCAAGAAACACGATCATATGCTTTGGCCATATCAAGTTTCAACACAACATTCCCTCCTCTATTCTTTTTCCTCATACCCCCCACCAATTCTTGGGCAAGCAAAAAAATCTCAGCCATCATTCTTCCTTTAACAAAACCACTCTGTTGCGGTGAGATAATCTTAGGTGAAATACACCCAAGCCTATCTGCTAAAATTCTAGAAATAATTTTATTTAGAAAATTGCAAAACTAATAGGACGAAATTGTGCAAAATTCTAGGGTTGGGGTATTTTAGGAATAAGGGCTACTAAGGTCGAAGAGAAACTCCTTGGTAGCGCATCCCCACAAAAAAATCCAGTTACCGCATTGAAAACGTCCTCAGCTACAATATTCCAAGCATGTACAAAGAATTTCCCCGTGAATCCGTCTGTCCCCGGTGCACTCTCCCCATCCATTGCAAAAATAGTGTCCCTGACTTCCTCCATTGTTGGGAACCTTTCTAAAGCTTGAATGTCCTCCTCAGAAAATAATCTTGGAATATGAGATAAAGAACAATCTGAACTTGCATCTTCCTGCGAGAACAAAGTGGAAAAAAAATTACATGCTTCACCTGCAATCAAATCTTCATCCTGTACCCATTCCCCTGAAGCATTTTGAATTCGGTGAATCACAGCTCTTGCTCTACATTCAGAAACAACGGAATGAAAATATTTGAAATTTCTATCCCCCTCTTTCCACCACTTAACCCCTGATTTCTGCTTCCAAAAATTTTCTTCTACACATAGGGCTTTATTTAGCTCTGACCGAGCATTTTGCAAGTTTTCCCTGGCCTGGTCCATGTCTTCCTCATCCAGAATTCGCTCAGCATCTGCAGCTTGCTTCTCTAACAATCTTACCCTTTCAAAAATGTCCCCATAAGTCTGCTTAGACCAAACCTGTAAAGCTTTTTTCACCTTCTTCAGCTTGTCCGATAAAGATTGCATAGGAGATCCTCCATGTCCCAGCTGCCAATTCTCTCGCACCAAATCTAGAAAGTGAGGATGAGAAGTCCAGAAATGAAGGAACCGAAATGGCCTAGGCTTAGTATCTAATTTCAATTTACCAATCACCAACATAGGCGCATGATCAGAAGGACTTCTAGATAGATGCTGCATGGTTAACTCCACTCTAGTTCCAAGTAATGTTTGATTCAGCAAAAATCTATCAAGCCGTTTCCAAATCCTTGAATAGCTAAGCCTATTGTTACACCAAGTGTATGGAGATCCTGAATAACCTGCATCAAAGACCTGCACATCTTGCATGAATGTAATAAAATCCCTAGCCTCATCGAAACAAAATGGTCTCCCACCTTTCTTCTCTTCCGTTTGAGTAATCACGTTGAAATCCCCCCCAATCACCCACGGGATCCCCTCTATATTTTATCCTTATAGAGTATCCCATAGAACTTTTCTATTTTCCTTATCACAACTAGCATGAACAAAAGAAATTTTGCAAGAAGGATCAAACAAGGGGCTGCAAACACTTAGAGATATATGCTGTTCACTCTCCCCCAGCAAAGTGCAAGAGACGGATTGCTTAAAGAAAACCCAAACAGTCCCCGAAGCATTATAAAAACCATTCCTCATACCAAGTTTTAGTTTAATATCATTAAATCTATCCACACCAATCTTAGGCTCACATATAGCAACAATTTGTAAATTATACACCTTGATTAATTTACGCAGTCTACGATGATTTGAAGCTCTTGCAACTCCTCTTATATTCCAAAATATCAAATTATACATTTGGATTGTTAAGATGAAGAAGCTAATGCTTTAACTTTGGAACGTAGCACCTTATTAGAAACCAATAAAACCTCTTTCTTCTTACCTGGTTTGAAACACCTCGTATCACCAATTTGTTGCACAATACAGCTATCCAAGTTCTGCGGTAATTCTAGATTGCAAAACTCCAGTCGCTTTGGCAATGGATCAGCACCTACTCCTGCTCTGTGCGTTCCTCTTGGGGAGAGATTTCCAGCTATGCATTCAGCTTCTACAATAAGTTCGTCATCCAAGTGGTTGTGCTCATCATCCATTAGCTGCACCTCCACCTCTCCATTTTCCTAACATGCTGGAAGTTGCACCAAGTTGTCTCGTTGATTTTGAACCTGATGAGCAGGCTCCTCCAACGTTGTAAATTCCTTCTCGCAAGAGTTTTCCCTAACCTGGCCCCTTGTCATGCCATCTGCTTGCTCAAAAGAATGATGAGTCGTGTTCTCCTTTATGTCCTTTCCAATAGACATCTCTGCATGTTCCTGACTATTTTGTAAATCTGTTGATTGTGAATGCTGCATCCTCACTGGAGTGTGCTGTTCTAACCTATGATCATTCTCATTTGAATGAGTGATAAGTGCTAAAGTGTACTAGTTTTTAGTGGGTTTTTAGACTAGGTTTTTAGGGTTTTTTTATGGATTTTCCTCTAGTTCTTAGCTATTTCTTCTTATTTTTGAGTTTAATAGCTAAATCGTGTGTTAAAGATAATTATTTGCATTATTCTTGTGTTTTCATAGGGTTTGTACATTGTGTCACCAATTTGGATTATATTTTAAGATGATTTAAAGTTGGTGATGAGTTGAAGTCAAGAAACCCTCAAATTGGTGCAAAGAATCAATGGTAGAACAAGAATGGGAAAGAAATGGACTTGCAGCTCAGACATGTTTCAGTATTTTGGTAATAACTCCAGATAGAGATATTGGATTGAGATACTTCTTGAGCCATTTTAAAGCTAAGATGATGTTCCACAATTCATATGAAGACATCCAAGTACAGTTCTCACGTTTTGATGGTCAAATTTCTAAGTTACTGAAGCACATCTATCCTGTGAGGCAGTTCCGACCAGTTCCCAGTATTTTGACTATATCTCGAGCTACAGAGCTTAAAATGACTTGATTGTTATTGTTTTGGAAAGCTATTGCAAGGGGCTACAACTTTCATGTTTTGAGGAAAATTTAATTTTGCCGTCTTCGAGGTCAAATCTGACATGGAAGTAAAAATTGAGCTTCTGTCCGCATCCGCGACTTCACCCACGGAGCTGTTGACGTCGCGGATGGGATCAGAAAGTCATGTATTCCATCCGCAGATGTGGCCGTGCAGCGGATGGCGCCGCGGCTCAGTCATGAAAACTTGCGATTTTCTTTGTTTTGGGAGGAATCTTTTAAAGGAAGAACCCTACCTCCTGGGAGACAATTATACACGCACCAAAGACATAAAAAACACACTTTTGCACACATCTAGAGAGATGTAGAGAGGAAAAAGCAAGAGTAGGGGACAACTCAAGGGCTTCAATGGTGGAAAGCAAGAAGGTTTTATCAAGATGCAAGGGAGGATTCAAGAGGGCTGCATGAGAATGAGCTTTCTCTTTCTTTCTTGTCTTTTGTTAATTGTATTCTTGTACTTATGAATTGGGTTGTTTATGATTTAGATGGGATGAACCCTAAATTCTTATGTCTATGATTTCATTCTTTGTTTAATAAGAAGACCCACTTTGTTTTAGATTTATTCTTGAGTTTATTGGCTATTGAATTGGGATTTGCATGCTTCCTTAGATTCAATATTGATTTCATATAGTTGGATTGAGAAATCACCTATTTGATTAGATCATCTCTTGAATAAAGAGGCTTTCATGGGTTGCTAGAGATAGAATCACATAAGTCTCCCCGGTTAGATTCAAACCTAACCAAAACCATAGAATCCATAGAAACTTAATGCTTCTTTTTGGGGTTTTGATTGAGAAGAGATTCCAATCAATCAACCAAGGGGATAGGGGGTTAATACTTGAGAAAGATTGAACCTAATTAAGGGATTCTAGGGTCTAAGTGATTGGGTTATTCATTAATCAAGGTATAGTCTTAGCATGCTTGATTTAGGGTATTCTTCATCTTGATTCGCCTCTACTTTTGTCCATTTTCTCTACTGACTTCTAGATTGTGGTTTGATTAGGTAATTCGTTTAGTTAATTTGTATTTTCAATTAATTTGCCATTCTCCTTGTGAGGTTAGATAATAAAAAGAAGGTTAGTACTAGTACTCACATAGTCCCTGTGGGATCGACACTCGGTACTCTGGTACACTATACTACTAGGAAAGATTGGTGCACTTGCCTAAAGTATCCATAGTATAGCGAAATGGACTACCAATGAGCTTCAGGAAGCCGTGTCAATAACGATATCTGCTTTTCATTCATCCCAGGAATTGGTGCATCTAAATTCGACTGTTCCACAGAGGGCATCTTTTTGGGAACATAATCCTTTTGTTCTTGAGCTTGGACTTTGTTTTTCTTATCAGCAATATCCTTACCTTTGGGATTTAAGAATCTACAATTGCCTTCTAAATGCCCTTGCTTCTGACAGTGCGTACAATACTGCGGAAAATCTTCATAACTAACCTTCTGCCAAAATCCTTCTTGCCCTCTAGCAATCTAGATTCGATGAGGCAAAACCTTAGTCAATTCAATCTCTACACAAACTCTAGCAACATTTTGATGGGATAAATTAACCGTTGCAGCATCTAACTTAGGGACTCCCACAGCACTAGCAATCATGAATATTGTAGATTTGTCAAAAAAATGTACTGGCAGTCCCTCACACGCAATCCAAACAGGAGCTTTCGAAGGTTCAAAATCCAAGTGAAAACCAGGGCTCCATTTGAATACCCTTATCGGGAACTCGTTAATCATCCATAGGCTTCGAAGCCAGTAGCGTAGATAGTCTTTCTCTAGGTTGAATCGAATCAGTATGTGCTTGGAATCAAGCAAACCCAACGAAAAAGACCTCGTAAATCCAATTCCAGCAAAAGCTTTACACAAAATCTCCAGTTAGGTCGACCATGGGAGAACTTTCCAACTAACGCATGTTTAAATGGTGCTGGAAGTTTTTCAACTTCTTCCTGTGAGAAACAAATTGCTGGTTCACCCCTATGTGTGGAAGGAGGCTTGATCTTCAACGGTGAGGGAGTTTTGTTCATCACAACATCTGCAAAAGATCAATTAATAGTAGCAGCCGGTTGCCCTTCAACCAAAGGTTGAAGGGCAGCCATAGAAACCCTAATATTCAAAAGTTTGAACGTGGGAAAAAGAGAGAAAAAGTAGAGAGAGAAAATATAGAGAGAGAAAAGTATTCTATTTAAATGATTGTTCTCATTTGTTTTTGTTTTTACTTATACTAATTTTGGTTATTTCATTTTTATAGGTCTCCTCTAGTGGAGGCAACATAATTGTGAGTTTAGGTTATTATCAAAATCATGCACAAATCAACACAAACAAGTAATAAAAATTTATAACATAATACTCGTTCCGCAAGTGCACAAGCCAATTGTAGCTGTGACAAGTATTAGGGTCGATCCCACGAGAAAACAAGATTTAGCAACTACCAAAGCTACTAACTTGCTTTATTATCTAGACAATCAAACTTTGGGGGTGGAGAAATGGTAGGAAAAATCAAATTCAAGTAAACAAAATATGAAGAAACTAGTCAAACAAAGTTGACTAGGTTTAAGAATCCACAAAATGTGGAAGTTTAGCTTATGACCATAATAATTTTATTCTTGTTTAGGATTCAATTCCAATTGCACTCCAAACTAGATCTCTCTATGAACGGAAGACTACTAATACATGAGATTTCCTACTCTCGTGGTAGATTCTTGCATGCATTAGTTCATTGAACTCATGAATTGTGGCTTTAAACCTTAATCCAGCTATGCGAATCACTACTTTTGTGAGATTTAACATAAGTTCCATTTACTCTTTCCATTGTTAAGTGCAAATCTCTTTGTCAAATAACAACTAGATGACTTGAAGTTGGCAGCTAATCAACAACAAGTGTTAAAGACCGAGTAAATGAATAAACAAGAATAAATAGGCCATAAACCAATTCATATCATAGTTTTATCCTAAACCTAGTTGAAATCAACTTAGTTCAACATATTTAAGATAAGCTTAAGCACGTAAATAAGAGTAACAAGCATGCATGAATGAAATAAGAAGGAGTAGGGTAAGAAATGCTCAATTATGGCTCCAATATTCTTCCTTCATTCTATCAAGCATGTTGAATACAAGTTTCTCCAAAGTTTTGTCACAAGAAGATGAACTTTCCTACTACAAAACTAAGAAAGAAAACTAATCTAAGTATTTACAAGGAGTGCTCTTCCTGCCAAGCTATGGTTTATACTTTTCCAAGCACAAAACCAAGCATATTCTATGAACAACAAATGCATGTATTTATAGGAAAAACCCTAGCTCAAGTCCTTTTCCAAGTTGAAGGTGTGATGATGAAATTTGATTCCAAATCTTGGAAAATCTTGCCTTGAACTCTACAATATTCTCCTAGGGCTGTGCAAACGCAGCTGAACTTTTGAATTATCTACAAAAGTTGTGTGAACAAGTTGCAAATTACAAGAGCCAAAATTCTACAAGCGGGGGTCGATCCACGGGTTAGCAACCCGCGGATCACTTTTTTTTTACCCTTTTGTCCTTTTCAATTTTTGGTTATTCCTTTGATACCCTTGAGACCTTTTTCCTAATTTGAACCAAGTTTGCTTGGTAGAATTGTTGAAGAAAAATTATTCTGAAAATTACCGAGTTTAAATGATAAAAATGTGCCATTTTAAATCAACTTTGAATTTGATATTCCTTGCACTCCTATTAATCCAAAATGTATTTAGTCATCATTTTCCTAGAAAATCAAATAAACTAGGGCATTAATTTGCTCAAAATAATAATCTCGCCTCAAAACCCTAATTTTTGAACTAAAAACCCTAATTTTTGAACAATCCTTGATTTGATAGAAAGTAATGAAATTGAGCGATTTTAATACCAAAAATACCAAAAACATACTAAGAAAACATTAAAACCATATATAAAATGTTATATTAAAATAGGTTAAATTATTGCTTATCAAACTCCCCCACACTTGAATCATTGCTTGTCCTTAAACAATTGAAAAATCAAGAGGTCAAAAACATGATTCAAGCATTGAAATAACAAATGCCACATTGTTGAATGCAGTTCCACAAAATAAAGTAAATAGGCATTATGCCATTCCTTGCAAAGTTTTCAATACTCATCATACCAAATAAAAGGGAAGTAATTATATCAAGATTAAAACATTGTTTAACAAAATTTTAATGCCTTACAAAATTTTACATGCTAAGTATTCAATATGGACAATTATATACAATTCAGTTTACACAATAGGGCCATGTTGAAATTGTACAATTTGTAACTGTCTTTTGATGCGAAGGTTGACAATTTTAGATAAAAACCCCTGGTTACTCAACACTTTGATCATTTTAACCACAATTTAGCCATTAGTTTGAGAATTGAAATTGCCTTTTGATAAAAGTATCGACATTTTTGTGATGAAAACCCCTTATTAATCAACAATTCAATTTCAATCAAACTTACTTTGCATACTCTTAATTCAATTGCCGTTTGACGCGAAAACCAACATTTTTTGTGAAGATTCCCGGTTACTAAGCAATTTGAATCATTGGAGTAAAAATAAATAAACATTCATCATTTTGCTCATAATATACTTGTCTTTTAATTCAAATAATGCATAAGTATACTTTTTTTCCATATATACCACTTAATAATGTAAAATTGAGTAAAGAAAAGAAATTTAAAATCAAACATGCCAAATCAATATATAATTACAACCATTTTACAAGATATACTTTCTTAAAAAAAAACTCCTAATCAAATAATAACTATTTTCTCATATATTTGTAGAATCTATTCAATCAAAGTTGCATAAATTACTTCAAAAAGTAAGAGAATTCATGGCACAAAAGTATGATAAAGAGGAAATTTTTCAAAAATTTAGGTCATATTTTACTCAAACAATATCTTGACACAATTATTCAAAAGAAAACCAAACATGTTCTTATACCCCCCTAACACTTAGAATGAAACATTCTCCTCAACGTGTAAAGGAAAAGATAAGAATGAAAGCAGAACAAGAAAACTCCCCTTGTTTGGTTAATGAATCCTTAAGTTGAGATTGTTTGTGGTCCTTAAAGTCCATTGGCCTTTGTTGAGTTCCTTTTGCAATGCTCCACTATATTCTTCTAATGGTCCATTCTTGCTCAGCAACCTTGTTTCAAAGCTTAGAGATCCTCAAATGCTATGTTAAAGATTGTTTGAATAACAAATAAGCTCAAAAAGTAACATAACATGCTTTGAAACACTTGATTTCCCCCACACTTAGTTGTTGAAATGTAGCTCCAAGTGGTGAAATTTTGATGCAAGTGTTATATGAGCAAATGTAATGTGTTATGATAAAGTGAAAAGCAAAAGAAACTTGTGTCAAAATGCCTCAAAATAAAAATTTATACTTTAATGTTAAAAGTTAAAGTTTGAATTAATGAAGCGAAACATGAAATGTAATACCTTTGAATATGTTAAAGTGTTCATTTCATGCCTACAAAGTTGCCACATAAACTTGCAAGAAAAGCCATTAAACCCCCAAACAAAATTGACCAAAATCAGCAAAACGTTTCCAAAAACATGCAGGATTTGTGGGTTGGATCCATGGGTCAACTAACCCATGGATTTAACCTGCGGATACCTCGTAGAAGTTGCAAAAATTTCTGCAAAAAATTGTGTTCCGGGCTGATTGTTTTTCAACTTTGAGCGATGATTGCTTCTATTTAAACCTCAAGTTTTGGGCAAAAAACTTTACAATCATGTAACCATGTCAACAGACTTTGAATTCATGCATTAAACTCATCCAAATCATTAACACATAAGAAAGAATCGACCAATTTGGCCCCTTGAAAATCTTGCAACTTTGAATTCAAGATGAACTTGAAATTCAAAAGTTTCTATTTGATGTTTTTTATCAATCCAACACTTCAACCATGTTTTTAATGTTAAAACAAAGTTGTTAACATGATTCTTAAGCATCCAAATCATCAAAATTCCAAAATTAGAATCAAAATCACAAAGAATCTCATATAATGAATAGTAACCAAATAAATAGTTACTTTTTATGTGTCTTTTTTCTCTCACTACTTTCTCTCTCTAACTTATTATCTCTTTTCCTCTTCTTGATTTTCAAAATTAGGGTTTATGGGCCCTTCAACCTAGTGTTGGAGGGCAACCCAAGCAACCAAATAGATCGTTTGTAGATGTTTGTTTTACTCAACAAAACAAGTTCTCCTTTGAAGATTAAACCCCCATCCTTACACAAAGGAGAACCGGCTATGGCTTTCTCCCATGAAGATGTGAAAAAATTGGTTGCTCCTTTCAACTTTGCCCTTATAGGCAAGTTTTCACACGGCAAACCTAACATAGATGCAATGAGGAAGGCTTTTGCTGCAATAGGATTTTCTGGTAGCCTTTCTTTGGGCTTGCTTGATCACCGTCATGTTCTTATTCGGATGTCCAATAAAGAAGACTATATATGTTGTTGGCTGAAAGGCCTTTGGATGATAAATGACTTTCCCATGCGAGTCTCTAAATGGTCCACGAATTTTAGGACTGAATTTGAATCTACTCACGCGCCTATTTGGATTGCCTTGGAGGGATTATTGGTACACTTCTTTGACAAGGCAGATTTACTTTTTATCTCAAGTGCTGTGGGAAACCCTTTAAAACTGGATGTTGCAAAGTCGACTCTTACTAGACCCCATCTGGCAAGAATTTGTGTTGATATGGATGTCACCAAGCAACTGCCTGGACGTATCTAGATTGCGTCTAGTGAGGATGGCTTCTGGCAGAAAATTCGCTATGTGGATCTTTCTCAATATTGTAACCACTGCAGCAAACAAGGTCATGCTTCTTTTAACTGTAGACTGCTTAATCCAAAGTGTAAAGATGAACAGGTGTGGGAAGTAAATAACACTCAACTATATGAAAAACAGTAATATAGGCCCAAAGTTCAGAACTAGCAAAATGAGATTGGAAAATTGCCGCGGCCTTTTGAAGGAGGGCAGCAGGGGTCTCAAGGTATATCAGGGTTGTAGCAAAGGATAGAAGGAGAGGGGCTTCATAATTCTGATGTGTTGTAGCTGATAAGTAATAAATTTACCAATATTAATATATATATTATTATGTTTTAAATGTTATTTTAGTAGAATTATAGTATTTTTGGTTGCAAATGACTCATTTTCTAACAATTCATAAGAATTAGGTTTTTACCGAAATTAAGGTTTTGAGGCAGAATTTTTATTTGAGCAAATTAATGCACAATTTTTGTGTATAATTGCAGGTTCATCATGCTAAAACTTATTTTGGATCAATTGGAGTCAAGGAAAATCAAATTCACAAATGATTCAAGGAGCTAAGTTTGGATGAAAAACTTGAAGAAATAATTGTGCAAAAGCAATGGAAAATCCAATTCTTCATCAAAATGCATATGTGAGAAATGCATGCACAGGTGGAATCCAGCTCAATAAAAATCAGAGTATCAAGTAGGGACCACAAGGTGTGATCCCCGGTTTTAGATTTGTGGATCACCCCCTGCGGATCGCATGTCGGCTGGACTTTTCTAGGGCATCAACTTGCATCTTCTTCTAGCTATTTTTGCAGACATTTTCAGATGGGGATAGGGCTTTACAAGTGGGAGAATACATGGAAAGCATAACTGAAGACTTTTGTACTCATTTGGAATCCCCAAGCAAATCTACATCATTTCCATGCATTAATGATTCATGCAAGTTGGAAAATGACTTGAGGAACATTTCTCTATAAATAGAAGTCATTTGTAAAGTCTTTGTAACAAGTTTGAGTAGTAGAAAGTAGCATTAGCTTAGTTTATACTAGTTTTGGTAGAGAATTAATAGAATTCTCTTTATCCCTCAATAGAATAGTGAGGAGCATTGTAAGAGAACAATTGTAAGTTCAACTTTGAAGGTGAATAAGAAGAGAAGCCTTGTGATATGGATCAAGGAGACTCTATGAATGAATTGAAGATGACAAGTACCAAAGATCCTTTGCAAGGCTTAGATGGACCAATGACACGTGCTAGATCAAGGATAATGAAGGAAGCATTGCATGGATTGATTATGGACTTGCATGAGGAAGAGGTTTCTTGGGCCAATAATTCACCATCACCAATACTTGTAAACGTGATTATGGCTGAAGAAAATGATCATGAAGCTGTCCAACGTTGCCATGAAGATTGAAGCATTGAGATGGACGACCAAAGCCCATGTAGGGCATTCGGCCAGCCCATGAGGCTTTTTATTATTGTGTCCTTATTGTTTTTAATAAAGTTCTAGAACTCTAGTTGTTATTTGAGTAGTTTCCTTATTGTTTCAAAGTTGTTTTAGTTAAGAATTCTATTTAGTCAAGTATTAGTTTTTGGTAGTTGTTAAAGACTTGAGTTCTAGAACTATCTTGTAAGCCTATTTAAGGGCCTTTTTACTATTACGAATTTTTAACAAGAATTTTTAGAATAATTTCGTGTGTTTGAGAGCTCAATTGAGAGTTTTCTTGGTTCTTGGAATAGAACTACTCTTGGTCTTATCAAGTTATCCTTGTGGCGACTAAACCCTAGCTTGAGTATTTCTTTCGTGTTTGATCAAGTTCTTAGAGTTTTAGATTAGACATATCGAACTCGCTTGCATTGGTCTAGTTTAGAGCTTTAGGTTCTTCGTTCTTCATTGAAGAAGCATTCGAAGCTAGTATACTTGGATCATTCAAGCAGTCTTGGCAATCTCACTACCCTTGCGCACATCAATTGGTATCAGAGCCTTGGTTCTTGATTTTCCAGGTTTATTCAATCCGAATTTTTCCTTAGAGAAATCGGATATATCCCTCTTTTATTGCTTTTAATTTGTTGTTTTGTCAAGTGCTTTGTGCCTCGTCAAACAACTTGTGTTTTTGTTTCTTGTTCCTTGTGATCGTGTCTTGTTCTTCCTAATTTGTTTTCTGTCCAGCTTTGTTTCTTATCTATTCGTGTGTCCTTTTGTTGTTTAATCGTGTTTCTTGAAGAGTCCTAGGGTCTTAGTGTTGTTCTTGGTTGTCTCGAATCAAGAATTCTAGGTTTTGTGTGGTATTTTTGAAATCTTGACTATTTTTATTGTTTTCTTGATTGTCTTGTGTCAAAAACTTTTTCAAGAAAAATAAATTTTCTTGCACCTAGCACACGGATTTAGTTTCTTGAAGGTTTGAAGTTGTTTTGGTTGTTTCTTGAATTGTTCTTGGGCAAAAAAAAAAAAAAAAAAAAAGAAGAAAAGAAACAAAAAGAGAAAGAGGCGTGCTGAAGTTCAAGAGCCAAAGCAGAAAGAAAAATAAAGAAAGAATTGAGTACAAGAGGCTGCACCAGGTTTAAAAAGCCGTGCAAAAAAAAATTATTCAATTGTTCTTGAAGGTTTCTTAGTGTTTTGAATACAACTCTTGTAGTTCTTGAACTTACTAGTTGAGTTCTTGAAGTTTTTGAAAGTTGTCTTGGTGTTTTCTTGAAGTTGTTGCACTTACTTGTTGAGTTTCTTGGAATTCTTGAATCTGTCCAGATTTGTTCTTGAGTTTCTTGAGGTTCTTGAACAAGTTCTTGAGCTTTCTTGAAGTTCTTGAAAGATCTCTTGAAGTTCTTGAGTCATAAATTGAAAGTTCTTGAAGAATATAGTTGCTGGAGTTTGATTTCTTGAACTTCTTGATCATATAAATTCTTTTTTTTAAAAGATAAGTGGACAATTCTTGAATGTGAAATTTTGGGTAGTTGTAGCATGTTTTTCTGGTTGTTCTTGGGTTGTTTTGGTGAGATTTTGCATCAAGGTTCATAGCCAAAGTGGTAGGAACAAGTTCTTGAACTTGATTCTTGAATATTCATTGAAATTTTGGTGCTGGAATTTTGGCTGCTTGTTACCTACGATTTTTTCTTAATTTTTCCAGCTTGTTGAGCGACCAAAAGAGGAGAATTAGGGCTGCTTTGTTGTTTAAATAAGCAAACAAACCTAGTCTTTAAGGGGGAAGGAGAGCCGTTAGGAAGGGAATAAGAAAATCCAAAGGGATTTGGTCAAAGATCCTTGTTTCCTAATCGGTGAGGCTTGTGCATGTGCTGGTGGTTTCCTTAAGTGATTTGAACGTCCAGTTTGTTTCCTTATTGATTTTGGGCTGGAATTTTTCTATTTTATAGTTGTGGTTTGGTTTCTTAATTGTGCTAAATATTGTTGTGTTGGAATTTTTAGGAAAGTGGTGCAAGAATCTTAATTGAACTAGGGTTTGTGGATCCTATCTTCATTAGGAAATCTTGAAAACTTTTCTTTTTACACAAGAAACACTATTTTCTTTCAAGAAAACTTTGAAAATCAAGATTTTACACACAAGAATACCACACATTAGGGTTTCCAAATTGTGTTTTCTTGAGTCAAATCTTGTCTTTTTCATCTTTTCTTGGGTTTCTCTTGATCAAACCCTACTCTAAGCTTTCCACATTGATTACTCTCATATTTATTCTTGTGTTTAAGTTGCTATAAGGTCTTGGTGAGATTGATTGAGCAGGTTTTTATCTAAGAGCCTACAAGAAAGCATCTCAAGAGTAGAAAAAGGCTTAGTGGTGAGCTCACTAGAGGGAAAAAGCCAACAACTTGAGTGATACACGAGGGAATGAGTGTATACACTAAGGGAGAGAAGTAAGGCAATTTCCTTTTTATTTGTTTATCGTTACTAACTTGTTTTTGCAGGATTTTCTTTGTAGTCATGGCTGAGCAAGTTGACCAAAAGCTTAAAGACATTGAGACCTTGTTGAGAACCATGCAAGAGGACTTTAGGAGAATCCATATACGCATGGATGATGTAGAGTCATCCGTGAAGGGGAAAGCAAGAGTGTTCAATAATCCGACCATTGAGGAACAGCAAGAGGATTATGATTCAGATTATGAAGAGATTATCTCACGCAAAGGAAGGAGGGTGCGCAAACAACAAGATAGCAATCTTGGAAGCATCAAAATGAAGATACCTCCATTCCAAGGAAAGCTTGATCCTGAGGCGTACCTTGAATGGGAACGCAAAGTAGAGCACATATTTAACTGCCACAACTACTCCGAGGAGAAAAAGGTACAATTAGCTGTAGTTGAATTTACTGATTATGCTAGTGTTTGGTGGGATCAACTTGTGAAGGATAGGAGAAGGTGTGATGCTGAGCCCGTGAGGACATGGAGAGAGATGAAAGCAATCATGAAGAAGAGATTTGTGCCGAGCTACTACTCTCGTGACCTACATCAACGTCTACAATTCCTAAGGCAAGGATCAATGACGGTGGATGAATACTACAAGGAGATGGAGATGCTCATGATCCGAGCTGATGTTAGGGAAGAGGCAGAGGCATTAATGTCACGATTTATTGCTGGAATCAATGCCGAGATTAGAGAAGTCTTGGAGCTTCAACATTACTTGGAGATTGGTGATCTTGTAGAGAAGGCTATCAAGATAGAGAGGCAACTTAAATCACGCAAGGCAAAGGCATCCATGAGCAACACTAATCGAGCTCAATGGAGAGAAAACCGAACAAGTGAAAGGCGTGGTTTTCAAGCTTCAACTTCTAGGGAGGATCGATCTTTTCCACATTTTAGAGAAAACCGAGTTTCTCCACAAGCAAGGGAGTTCGTGAAGAACAAGCAAGAGGTATCAACCTCTAGACCTCAATCAAAGCCTAAGGGAGAAAATTCCACACGAATGAGGGATGTCCGATACTTTAGGTGCCAAGGTTTTGGATACATGGCTTCAAATTGTCCAAACAAAAGGGCTATGGTTATGATGGACGATGGAGATGTGGCAAGTATAACTTCTAGTGATGATGATGAGATGCCCCCATTGGAAGGAGAAAGTGATTCTGAGAAAGCTTATGATGCTGATCATGGAGATACACTTATCACAAGGCGAGCCTTAAGTGTGCAACCTAAGGGGGATGATGAGCATATTCAAAGGGAAAATCTCTTCCATACTTGATGCACTGTCTTCAATAAGGTATGCAATTTGATTATTGATAGTGGAAGTTGTACTAATGTTGCTTCTACTTTGTTTGTAAATAAGCTTGGATTGGAGCCTATAAAGCATCCAAAACCCTACAAATTGCATTGGCTTGCTGATACTGAGGACATGAAGGTGACTAGACAAGTACTTGTGCCATTCTCTATTGGTAAGTATAAGGATGAGGTATGGTATGATATTGTACTTATGCAAGCATGTCACATACTTCTTGGACGTCCTTGGCAATTTGATCGAAGGGTACAACATGATGGTTACCTTAACAAGTACTCGTTTATGCGGAATGGTAAGAAAGTCTCTCTTAATCCTTTGTTACCTATTGATGCTCATGCTGACCAAGTAAGAATTGCAAAAGATTTCAAAACTAGAGAGGGTCACTTGAACAAAATGGAGGAAAAGAGTGAGTCGGACTTACCAATGGTAAGGGCCGAGAGAGGAAAAAAAGAGAGAAAAGAGAATGAGGGAAAAGAAAGAAAAAGAGTTAATGCTTATGCTACCAAGAGTGAAATCGAAGAAGTGTTGATGGCTAAGCAACAAGTGCTTATACTTTTGTACAAAGATGTTTTCTTTTCCATTAATGATATTGATCATTCTCTTCCTAGTGTGGTTGTTTCTTTATTGCAAGATTTTAAGGACTTATTCCCTGAAGAAATACCATGTGGCTTACCACCAATGAGGGGTATTGAGCACCAAATTGACTTCATACATGGTGAAAGTATTTCAAATCGCCCTGCATATCGAGCAAATCCTGAGGAAACAAAGGAAATTCAACGCCAAGTGGATGAGCTCGTTGATAATGGCTTTGTCCGAGAGAGCCTAAGTCCATGCTCCGTACCTGTGATACTTGTTCCAAAGAAAGATGGTATGTGGAGGATGTGTGTGGATTGTAGAGCTGTCAATAAAATAACGGTAAAGTATCGTCATCCTATTCCTAGATTAGATGACATGCTCGATGATTTATATGGTTCTACTATCTTTTCAAAAATTGATCTTAAAAGTGGCTACTACCAAATTAGAATGAAAGAAGGGGATGAATGGAAAACTGCTTTTAAGACTAAGTATGGGTTATATGAGTGGTTAGTTATGCCTTTGGGATTAACTAATGCTCCTAATACCTTTATGCATCTTATGAATCATGTATTTCGTTCTTTCATCGGTAAATTTGTAGTTAGTATATTTTGATGATATCCTAGTGTATAGTAAGTCCCTAGAAGAGCATGTTAATCATTTGCATGAAATCTTTCTTGTTCTTAGGGAAAATCAACTATATGCTAATTTGTCTAAGTGTACCTTTTGCATGGAGTATGTGGTTTTTCTTGGTTTTGTAGTAAGTTCACAAGGCATTAAGGTGGACGACTCCAAGGTACAAGCTATAAGAGATTGGCCGACTCCCACTAATGCAAATGAGGTGAGATCTTTTCATGGTCTTGCAAAGTTTTTATAGGAGGTTTGTGTGTAATTTTAGCACTATTGCTGCACCTCTTAATGAACTTGTCAAGAAGAATGTAGTGTTTAAGTAGGAAGGTAAGCATGAAGAAGCTTTTAATTTATTAAAGGAAAAACTAACTCATGCTCCTTTGTTAGATTTGCCAAATTTTGACAAGGTGTTTGAAGTAGAGTGTGATGCTTCCGGGGTTGGAATTGGTGCTATTCTTATGCAAGAATCAAAGCCTATTGCTTACTTTAGTGAGAAATTGCAAGGTGCAACATTGAATTATCCAACTTATGATAAAGAGCTCTACGCATTGGTGAGAACCTTGCAAACATGGCAACACTACTTGCTACCTAGGGAATTTGTCATTCATTCTGACCATGAGAGCTTGAAGTTCTTGAAGTCTCAAGGTAAATTGAATAAAAGGCATGCTAATTGGTTAGAATTTATTGAGACTTTTCCGTACATCATCAAATACAAGCAAGGTAAGGAGAACATTGTAGCTGATGCACTCTCAAGGAGGTATACTCTTCTTACCACTTTACATGCTAAATTGCTTGGTTTTGAACTTGTTAAGGGCTTGTATGAGAATGATGCTGATTTGTCTCACCTTTGGAAACTTTGTGATAAACGAGCTCATGAGGGATACTTTAGGCATGATGGTTATTTGTTTAAGGATGATAAATTGTGTGTGCCTAATTGTTCTCTTCGTGAATTACTTGTTAGGGGAAACACATGGGGGAGGTGTTATGGGACACTTTGGAATTCAAAAGACTTTGTCTATTTTAAATGAGCATTTTTATTGGCCAAACATGCGACATGATGTTCAACTTGTGTGTGAAAAATGCATTGCATGTAGGCAAGCAAAGTTAAAGGTTAAACCACATGGTTTATATTCTCCTCTACCCGTCCCTCATCAACCTTGGGTAGACATATCTATGGACTTTGTTTTAGGTTTACCAAGGTCATCTAGTGGTAAAGATAGCATATTTGTTGTTAGTTGATAAGTTTAGGCAAAATGGCTCACTTTATTGCATGTGCTAAAACCAATGATGCTACATATATTGCTGACTTGTTCTTTAAGGAAATTGTACGTTTGCATGGCATGCCAAGAACAATTGTGAGTGATCGTGATGTTAAATTCCTTAGTCACTTTTGGCGCACATTGTGGAGTAAGTTGGGCACAAAATTGTTGTTTTCTATTGTTGCACATCCACAAACTGATGGTCAAACTGAGGTTGTTAATAGAACACTCACTACTCTATTACGTGCAATCATACAACGTAACTTAAAGAATTGGGAAAAATGCCTTCCACACATTGAATTTGCTTACAATCGTGTGACTCATTCTACTACTTCCTACTCACCTGTTGAGATTGTTTATGGGTTTAATCCTTTAACACCTTTAGATATTCTTCCTTTGCCTACTAATGAACGTGTAGATTTGGATGGCAAGAAGAAGGCTGATTTGGTTAGGGAATTACAGTGCTAAGGTGAGATCTAATATTGAGAAAAGGAATGAGCATTATGCACGAGTTGCCAACAAAGGGCGTGTGAAGATGGTTTTCGAACCTGGTGATTGGGTGTGGGTGCACATGAGGAAAGAAAGGTTTCCTACTCAAAGGAAATCCAAACTTGGCCCACGTGGAGATCGTCCCTTCCAAGTGCTTGAACGCATAGGAGACAATACCTATAAGATCGACCTACCAAGTGAGTATGGGACTATAAGTGCTACTTTTAATGTTTCTGATCTTACTCTTTATGATGTAGGTGATTTGAGGGCGAATCCTTTCGAGGAAGGAGGGAATGATATGGATCAAGGAGACTCTATGAATGAATTGAAGATGACAAGTACCAAAGATCCTTTGCAAAGCTTAGATGGACCAATGACACGTGCTAGATCAAGGATAATGAAGGAAGCATTGCATGGATTGATTATGGACTTGCATGAGGAAGAGGTTGCTTGGGCCAATAATTCACTATCACCAATACTTTTAAATGTGATTATGGCTCAAGAAAATGATCATGAAGCTGTCCAACGTTGCCATGAAGATTGAAGCATTGAGATGGATGACCAAAGCCCATGTAGGGCATTCGGCCAGCCCATGAGGCTTTTTATTATTGTTTCCTTATTGTTTTTAATAAAGTTCTAGAACTCGAGTTGTTATTTGAGTAGTTTTCTTATTGTTTCAAAGTTGTTTTAGTTAAGAATTCTATTTAGTCAAGTATTAGTTTTTGGTAGTTGTTAAAGACTTGAGTTTTAGAACTATCTTGTAAGCCTATTTAAGGGCCTTTTTACTATTACAAATTTTAACAAGAATTTTTAGAATAATTTCGTGTGTTTGAGAGCTCAATTGAGAGTTTTCTTGGTTCTTGGAATAGAACTACTTTTGGTCTTATCAAGTTATCCTTGTGGCAACCTAAACCCTAGCTTGAGTATTTCTTTTGTGTTTGATCAAGTTCTTAGAGTTTTAGATTAGACATATCGAACTCACTCGCATTGGTCTAGTTTAGAGCTTTAGGTTCTCCGTTCTTCATTGAAGAAGCATTCGAATCTATTATACTTGGATCATTCAAGCGGTCTTGGCAATCTAGCTACCCTTGCGCACATCACCTTGTCTAAACTTTGGTTGTTCAATTCTTACTCCCCTCTATTTACTTTCGGTTGTTGGAATGAATTCTTGCTTTGAAGTTATACTTTTAGTTGTTTCATTAGTCATGATTCACTAAAAGCTTTATCTAGAACATAGATGAAGCTAATGAATCCAAAAGCATGACTTATATTACCAAAACTTGTTAAGCTTGCATTTATTTGTTTATTTGTTCAAGCTTTAACACTTGTTTTTACTTGGCCAACTTAAACAAGTCATTTAGTTGTTACTTGACATTGAGAAATGCTTGTAATAATGAAAAATGAACAAGTAATGCTTAAGTAGTTCATATGAGAATAATGGATACTTAAGTGAATCACTATAATTCATGTTTTCATAAGATTTCATCATGAGAATAGTTGGAATCTTGTCATTACATAGAGAGATCTTGTTATAACACTTATGGAATTGAATTCTAAACAGGGCAAGTTAAAATTTAGTAAGTCATTCATGAAAGATTCATTAGTGGATTCTATGTTCTAGGCTTCTTTGCTTGGATTCTGCAAACGTTCTCAATCATATACCTATTCTGTTGAAGGGACCCTATCTCCATCTTATTTTAATTGTGTTTAGATAATAAAAGTTAGTGAAAATGCTTTAGTAATTGCACATATTTGATTCCTCGTGGGATGCGACATCTAATAATCCGAATACTGCAATTGACTCGTGCACTTGCAGAATAAGTTGTGAGATTAGATTTTTATTACTTGATTTGTGTGGTATTGTTCATAATTGCTAGACCTAATCTACACCATGTCAAGTTTTTGGCGCTATTGCTGGGGAATCAAGGCAATACCAAAGCCAAAGCTAACTTTATTAATCTAAACCTTGTACATATTTCTTGTAAATAATTATTTTCTTTTGTTTTGTGGGTGTATGCATAGGACTTAAGAGTTGTTCTTCCATTTGATCCGGAAATTGAAAGAATCGCAAGGAAGGCAAGGAGACAAAGGCAAGAAGAACAAGTTAAGGTGGAGGAGATTGGTGACACCTCAAGAACATCTGTAGACACCAAATTTTGACACACCATTTATTTTCAAACATTGAGGGGGCATGTTTGCACTTTTTGTTACAAATTTTAATTTTTAATTTTTCAAATAATTTGAGGGGGGGGGCAAAATAGTAATTTTATCTCTAAATATTTTTCTATCAACTTTTGGGGGTTTTAAATTCATATTTTTACTTTTATGTGAATTTTTTAATTTTTTATAATTTTTCTGGATTTAATTGGTTTTTTTTTATTTTTGTACTAGTTAAGGGCAAAATCGTCATTTTACAGTTTAAATTCATTTTTCACCAAATTTTGAGTCAAAAATGCATTTTCCAGTAGTTTAAGTTTATTCTTAATTTTTGATAATTTTTTCGAAGTCAATAGTTATTTTTCTGTGAGTTTTCATTGCCCAAGGGCAAAATCGTCATTTTACAATCTAAGTTCATTTTTTGTCAAATTTTAAGTCATAAATGCCTTTTCTAATGTTTTAAGCTTATTTTTAATTTTTGATAATTTTCTGAGAACAATAACTATTTTTCTGTGAATTTTCATTGCCCAAGGGCAAAATCGTCATTTTACAGTCTAAGTTCATTTTTTGGTAAATTTTGAGTCGTAAATGCCTTTTCTAGTATTTTTAACTTATTTGTAATTTTTGATAATTTTTTGGGGTCAATAGCTATTTTTCTACAAATTTTCATTGTCCAGGGGTAAAACCGTCATTTTACACCCCGAGCGCGTTTTTATCAATTTTGAACTCTAGTTTTTATTTTTTAAATCTAATATGAATTCTTTTTGAAAATTTAGAGATTTCTGTCAGATTCTTTGTATTAATTTTAATTTTGAGGTTAAAAAATATTTTTTAATAAAATTAGCATTCTTAATACCGGTGGCATTTCTGTTATTTTACAGTATTCTTGGCCAACAAGACAAGTGGGCTATAAATACCCCCCTTCAATCAGAAGAAAAAGAGAAAACCCTAAAAACACTTCTTCTTTTACAATTTTTTAGATTAAAACACACACACTCCACACCACAAAAAACACACAAGCAGCCGTTTCTTTCAAGAAAAGCTACTGTTCATCATCTACGCAGCAGTTCTTCATCGTAATCCCAGGAATCATCACTGTTCACCATCAGGTCATCTTGAAGCTTCAAAAGGTGATTTCTTCCCCTTATTTTATTAAATTTTCTTTCATTTTCTAGACAAATTTGATTGATTAATCTTTGTATGTTTGTTAATAATTTTATTAAATCCCTTAAGTTGTCATTCTGTTCTTGTTGCTGCGTCTTTATTTCTGTTTTGCTGAATTTTCCCTTTGATTTTCTAAGATTTTTAGTTTTTGAATTTTCTATTTCTCTGTGCTCATGAACCACCGTCAAACCACCACCATCTCTCCTCCCTCTTCCATCGCATCACCACCGTCTCTCTTCCCTGCAACCAGAAGGCCAAACCCCTTCTCTCCACCACCATTGTCAATCTCCAAAGCCACCTTCAATTTTGCCTGTGACCTTCATCAATCACCAGCCCCAAAAGCCTAATTGCTATCAGATCATCATCAAGCCAACAAACTAGCTCCGCCTTCTCCATTTCTCAAATCACCATTTTGTCAAGCCAAGGCCACTACCGAAATTACCTGCAAGATCAAGCCCAGCCACAAAAGTCTCAATTCATCCACAAATTTCATCATTCAAGCCACAGTCAGTCCATTTCAATCCCGAAATCAATTTCAAATTGCAAAATGTCACTGCAAAAACTTACACAAACAACACACACACACAAAAATTCTGCAAAACAAGCACAAATCCCCACCCATAAAAAATTACCCAGAATTACACATACATCCTTCGGCAACCACCAAACTCTACCCAGCTCCAATTCACCACAGACCCAAAATTCAGATGGCCAACAACCTCCCCTGTCCCCTTCCACCGTCTCTCTCCCTCCTCCATTAGACCACTCACAGCAACTTTTCCCACCTGCAGAAGCAGCACAAAACAATGCAAACAACCAAATAGACCCAAAGCTAGTCACAAAACACAACGAACAATCAACCAAAACTTCCCCTGTCTCTACCTTAGTCACCCACACCACCAAGCCACAGCCAAAAAACCCATCACCGCCCATCTGTCTCCCCTCAATTCTCCAAACTCAATTTCACCGCTGCCAGACAATCATTGAGCCACCAAATTTGCAGCTGTTAGTCTCCACCACCTGCAAACTACCAAAATAAATTGGGAGGTGAAGAATTGCTGCACGTCGTTGGATTTAGGAGGTTTAAGCAGTGATTTTTGGATTTTTTTTTATTCATAGGAGTTTAGGGATTTAGTGATTACGGGATTTGAAGAAACTGATTTTACTAAGGCCTAAGAATTTGATTGACTGAAAATTTTGATTGAAAAGGTTTGGAGAGTTTCGGATAAAGAAGAAGGACGGGTCTTGGATTCCGTTTCACAGCTTTTAGTGTAGAAATGGTTGGTGGGTTTGTTTATTTGTTGTTTAGCTTTTAGTATGGCTGCTTGGTTTTATATCTTTCACACGTCCATTTATCTATTCATCTGATTGATGAGTTCTTTTAATATTTTAATGGATCTTTATGCTTTGTTTTTAGTTGGTTTCATCTTCTACGATTGTTGTATGTCTTTACGTACAAAAAATGGACTAGCTTTAGTCCTTGTGTCTTGGGTTAATGATAGTATGTCACTGAATCAATCTTTTATTTATTTTATTTTTATTTATTTTATTTTCTTATTTTCTTATATTTAAGCTTTTGATTTTATGGATTAACTTCCGTAGGTTATTGTCTTTCAATTTGGCCCCATTACATTGCTGGATTTTTGTTTTCACTTCCTATTGTTGCTGGAATTTACATTTGACCCCTTAATATTGTTGGAATTTGCATTATTGAGGCCCATACTTGCTGAAAATTTTATTTTTTGCCCCCTTCCACTTAGTGTTAATTTACAATTGTGCCCCATGCTTACTTGAAATTTATTATTTGGCCCTTAGATTTGTGTGAATTTGTTTTTTTAAAACTTTAGTGTCATAGAATCTACTTCTTTAGCCTAATCTTGTTAGTATTTTATATTTTTAGCCTTTATTTCTTTAATATCGAGGTACCTTGACTTGTTTGTTCATTTTGAGTAGTATTTGTACCGGGTCTTCGGGAGGTATCCCTATTTCTTATTAATTTCTTTTTTATGTGCTCCAATGTGCCTTACGTGATTTTTATGCATTTTATTCACATATTTCCTATTTGGTATGCTCTTTGTGTATTTATTTCTTTCATGCAATTTCATTTTAAATCTTATTATTTCTTTATTAATATTTTTGATAAAAATGTAATATTTTTGTATTTAGCTAGTCAATGTAATAGTTAGATTATTTTTCTCATGTTTTAGCAAAAATTGTGTAATTAGATAGAAAGTGTAATAGATAGGGTATTTTAATTTCCCCCCTTAAATTGTAAATCAGGCCCCCCCAGTGTAATAGTTAGGATTTATTTGCTTTTGCGTGCTTATGTGTTTATTTCTTTTACCGCTTTCATTAGGATTTTGCATCTAGATATTATGCCTATGTGTTATGTGCTCCTACTTGACTTTATGTGTCTTTATATGTTTAATTTGCTTTTAATTTATGCTTTAATATTTAATTCGTGATTTATGGTATTCCGTCACCACACTAGTCCAACGCTAATTGTGGCTTCTTTTTTTTTTTTTTCTCGCTAGTCCAATGCTAATGGGATTTTTTAGAAAGGGCTAGTCCAACGCTAGACCCTTAGGACATTTTAGTGTTAAGAGCATTCGTGTGCATTTCTCATCTCATTTCACACACTTTTAGTTTTTCTTTTCATCTGGCGTGATTTTATTATTACTATTATTATTATTATTATTATTATTATTATTATTATTATTTTTACACATTTTTAAAAATGCATGACATATAGGTTGCATTTCACTTAGACTTTAGGACATTTGTGTGATTCGACTAGAAATAGTCGCCTACTCACGTGGGAAGCGGTGGCGTATAGGCCGTTCCCCCCCTCCGTGAGTAGAAATATTCAGTCACGAGATACTAGTCCCCCGTACCCGTTATGTTGCATTCCCACTTTCTTCGATCACTTACTATGTATTATTATTATTTTCTTTTTCTTTTTGCATTTCATTTTGCATTCACGCTCGTGACTCCCTCGAGGTCTCGATTTGGGTTTCGCAATTAATGCGATAATTTCAACCAAACCTCGACGGAATATGCCGACCCTTCCGATATCCACATTTAGATTTAGGATTTGCATTCATTTAGATACATCCAAAACGCGATAGAATCTAGGGTTAATTTAGGAAATTTTGATTAAACCTCGCAACTAGCCTCGGCTAGGTTGAAAGGGTGCCTTAGGCGTAAGCCTTTGCCTTCCCTTTCTTCAAATGTGACTCCCGGACCTTTTTCTCTCGTTTTTTCGTAGACCGGAGTCGAAAAAGGGTTTTTAAAATATTTTTTTAAAATTTTTTATTTTTATTTTTATTAAGCGATTTTTCGGGTGACTTGGTACACCCTAACTCAGTACCAAGTGGCGACTCCATTTTTTTAAAATAAAACAAAACCCTTTTTCAAAATTAGTTGGCCAAACCTGTCATACTTTTTAGTCCCGGCCTTGTTTTCTTTTAGAATACCATTTTTCTTGAAATACACTTTTCACACACGCGCACGATTTTTTCAAAAAACTTGCTTTTTTTAAAAGGGTCATTAGACTAGACTATCTTTTCGGAACGCGACAATCACGACCCCACTTAGCACACCTTTTTCCCTTTCCTCCACGATTTTTGGGGCGCGACAACATCCACAAGAGTTAGTTATGGAAACGGTAAACCAAAATCCTAACCCTCAAACTCATTCTTTAAGAGGTTTTGCAATGCCGGATCCAACCGATTCTCACAATAGTATAATTAGACCACCGATAAATGCAAATAATTTTGAACTTAAGCAGGGAATAATTCAAATGGTTCAACAAAACTAATTTGGTGTTAATATAAATGAAGATCCACATGTACACTTGGCTAATTTCTTGAAAATATGTGACACAATAAAATTAAATGGTGTCTTTGAAGATGCCATAAGGTTTAGACTTTTTTCCATTCTCTTTGAGAGATAAGGCCAAGTAATGGCTTCAATCGTTTCCACCGAATACCTTTGCAAATTGGACAGACCTTTCCAAAGTATTTTTGAACAAATATTTCCCAGCAAAAAAGACCGCAAGACTTCATATGGACATAACGAGTTTCAACCAATGCGAAGGAGAATCTATCTATGAAGCTTGGGAGAGGTTTAAGGACCTAATAAGAAAATGTCCACACCATGGACTCCCTAATTGGTTAATTGTATAAACCTTCTATAATGGACTTAATTATCAAATAAAAATCAATATAGATGTAGCTGCAAGGGGAGCCCTCATGGCAAAATCAATGGAGGAAGCCCAAGAATTGATAGAGGAAATGGCGGTAAATCACTATTAATGGGCCAATGAAAGAGGTATTATAGAAGACCTCAAGGTATGTATGAAATTGGTATTTTAGATACGTTACGTGCTCAAATGCAAAATATGATGAATGTTTTTAATAGACATGTCTCTAATAGTCAAAATTCATCAAGTAGTGTTGCATATTGTCATTTGTGTATTGAATCTCATGTTCCATCTACTTGTGCACATATTCAATATGTTAATAATTATAAACCTTCTTCTTCTACTAATAATCCTTTTTCCAATACATATAATCCCGAGTGGAGAAACCATCTAAATCTTGGGTGGAGGGAACCAAAGATGATCACTCAACTAGGATTTTCACAAAACAACCCGGCTTGGAAAGTGGCTAATGAAAAATCAATGGAAACGTTTAAGCAATTTGAAAGTAAATGGCTAGATCTTTAGAAAATCAAATTATTCAAATAGCAGAACAAATGAACCTTAGTAAACAAGGGGAATTATCAAGTAAAACGGAAATTAATCCTAAGGAACAAGTCCAAGCAATTGCATTGAGAAACGGTAGAATGTGAAAAGAATGAATCATTGAAGAATGTGGAAGTGAAAAGGATGAAAACGAAGAAAAAGGAAAGGAAATAGTAACTGATAATGAAGTTGGTGTGGAAAATATGAATTCTCAATCACAAACTATTCCTCTCCCAACACAAATTCCATTTCCACAAAGGCTTAAAAATGAAACGCAAGAGAAGGAATTGGGAAAGATTGCACAAATGCCTAAGCAGTAACATGTTAACATCCCTTTTGTAGATGCATTTTTGCAAGTTCCCAAGTACAACAAGTTTTTGAAGGACCTATGACAAGGAGGAAAAATCTTGACGACTTTGCCACCATAGGCAAGGATACAAAACTGACTTCCACTTAAACTCAAAGATCCAGGGAGTTTTTCTATTCCTTGCACTATTGGTGATGTTAATTTTTCCAATGCATTGTGTGATTTGGGATCCAGTGTGTCATTACTTCCCATGTCAATAGTTAGAAGGCTAGGATTTTTACAGGCTCTGAATTAGGTCAACAAAAGAACAGCCTAAAGGGCCTCTACCTATCAAATTAAATCACCTAATTCCTTTATCTGCAAGAATACAGATCACACAGTAGTATAGGGAATAGGATCGATCCCACAGAGAACGGTTGAGAAATACTAGATTTTCCTGAACTCCTCTATTATCTAGGCAACACAATTAGAGTGAATTTAGCTAAAGAAAGAAAACTAAGTAAGGATTACCTAAAAATGAGATAGCACTGTCTAAGAAGAATATGGGAAATGAATGCCTAGGGTCTAGAATCATTTTACGACCTAAGTTGCTACCAATTAACCTTCTTTATGCCCTCTTAATTACCTTGTTTAGAGTCCAATCCCAATTTATCTAATTTTCACTCTTCGTGACAAACTAGTAATTACCAACTTATTAACCCTTTCCTACTCTTGTGGTAAAGTGATTAATATTGGTTCATTTTACCTTCTGGATCATTCTTGACTTATCTAGAAATACCACTACTCTCGTGTGAAATATTGTCTAAACTTCAATTGCCCCCTTTCCACTACGAGTATCAACTCTTGTTGCATAGGAGTAATTTAGACAGTTATAACTGTTGGCCACTCAATTACAACCCTATTCGTAAAGACAATGAATAAACAAGGCAACATAGGCATCAAATTCAGTCAATCAAACAACCATTAATCATAACAATCATCTAGACCCTAGATAAGAACAATTTAAGTACTCATAATTATGGCACCAAAGATGAAATCTTTCAATTCAAATGACATAATTAAATAACAAGACAAAGAGAAATGGAAAGAAAAACTTATTGATTAGTGAAAATCATCAGGTATCTGCACAATTCCCTTGCTTGTTCATCCACAATCTTCTCTTGCTTGCTACTCTAAACTAGGGATAAATAGAGCAAAGAGAGAAACTAATTCTAGAGAGTAAAATTAAAAACTACGGTGTGTGTAAAAATTTCAGCATTTGGCTTGCCCTAGACTACTCTTCTGAAGGGAAGCAGTTTGGCTGCAGTAGAAGTCTTTAAAATTGGCAAATCCCCCTTTTTTCTTGTTCCCGTCTGTAGCAAAACAAAAAGTTCGTTGTATCTGCGACGCGTATCCGCGATCGAATATTGTCACGGATACGTTTTCCCGCGACACTCAACCTTCGTGGCCTAGAAAATACTTGCGACGCGTATCCGCGCGTGAATATCTTCTCGGGTAGGACTTTTCTTCTGCTTTCAAGAATTTTTGCACAGCTCCATCCTTCCTTCTTCATTCATCCTCCACCAACATCCATATTCTTAGCAATTAGGCCTCTTTGGTGCTCCAGAGCTAGTCAAACCTGCAATTTATAACAAAAATAAAGAAAAACTATAAACATCAATTCAAAATAAAATAAAGAAAAAATCAATCAAACTTTAACATAATCTACTAAAAATTACTCTAACGACCTAAACAAATGCCTAAACAATACTCCAATTCTGTACTTATCAAATTCCCCCACACTTAAGACATTGCTTGTCCTCAAGCAAAAATCCCTCAAAACAAAGACTAAACAAAGATAAAACAATTAAACACTTGGATACCCAGTACATTCGAATTATAACCTCGGTTAATCAACTCCAAATACTCATGACACCGAATAAAGAAAAAGCAACAAACCTCAATTGTGTTTATCTAATTTAATTTACCACCTCCACTTGAACTCCACAAGTAGTAAAGCGACAATTGACAAGTAATTTCCTCTATTCACAGTTTTTGACCCTCAGAATTTAGGATTTATTCATCCCTAACTTCAAGGAAGATTAGGCCTTTCCCACTCTGATGATATAGCCTTTTGAAGCGAGTGTCCACGTTTGTTAATGCAAACCTCTGGTTACTCAGTATTCCATCGTTGTAGGTTGCTATACATACTCATAGTATTGATACCTTTCTACGCGAATGTTGACATTTGTTAATGCCAATCCCCCAGTTACTCAGCACCAATTCTAGAGGAGTAGCCCCTAATTTCTCTTATTCTATTACTCGTACTAATCTTTTTTTCCTTTTCTTTTTCTCTTTTTCTTTTTTTTCTTCTTTTTTTTTTTGGAAAAAAGACAAAGAAAGAAAGTAAAAGAACATACCCCTCATTCTTTAAGTCTACTAACCATAAATAAACTACATCACTTATCAACCGTGCTAAACTTATTCTCATGGCATCTCATAGAGGTGATAAATATTACACATACAATCCAACATAATTCAGGTATCACTCAACTCCACGCAATATCACTTTCTCTAAAGTCAATTACCTAATTTATAACCAAATATACTAGGTATCCAAAAAGGAATTCACTACTCACTCACCATAGTACTATTGCCCTACCTACTCAACACACATCCACTCCTTATTCTAAAAGCTACCCCCCCCATGCTTAAGATTCACATTGTCCCCAATGTGCGAGAGAATAGAAAATATGGGAAGACAAAATGAAAAGCAATTAAAGAAAAATAACACTTCCCTTACGAATAAGTAGTAATTCCTTTGAAGTAGGTTCCACAATAAGCTTCATCCACAAACAAAACCAGAGAATGAGTATTAAGTACAGTACTAGAGTACGTCAATAAAAGAAAATCAAAGGAACTAACACTAAACTAGAAAATAAAAAGAAAATAGAAATAAGTGAAATGATCAGTAGGTCGGCGAGATATCATCCCCCGAGCCATCGCCTGCGCTTGCTCCAGCTGTACTGGGTCTAGGTCCAGCTCCATCACCACCAGGACGCATCCAATCCATCAATTGGTGTAATGATGCACCCATGTCTATCATCCGTGCGTCCACCCTATGCATCCATGTCGAAGGCCTTGCATCTGTGTCTCTATGGAGTGAATCCAGGTCTGCATCGACTGGAAGTTCCCCTGCACTTCCAGTCTCCAATCGGCTAAGTCCACTCGCAAAGCATTAATATCATCTGTAGGATACTGTCCAGATGTCGACCCCGATGGTGGCTCTTCAACCTGGGGTGGCTGATAATCCTTAAAGGTAAGCTGCTCATCCACTCGCTGAGACTTAAAAATGTCTAATGATACCTTCATTCATCTTAATAGTCTTCGGAGTGGCTAATGTGATGGAATCACTGGGTTAATGAGCAGTCTCTGCATGCCATCCACTGGCACGCCAACCAGCTCGAATATCCAGGAGAGCAGCCTCGGGAAACGAAAGCATGTATTCGTGGCTCTAGCCCTCACCACTTTCCCCATATAGTTGATGATCACGCTGGGGATTGAAGTAGCTATGGGCATTGAGCCATTCACTAGTTCCTCCAAAAAGTATAAATCGCTGTTTCGGAGCTCATTCTTGCTGCTTTGCTTTGGCTTCACATTTTGAGCCAAAATGTAGGAGGCTATGTGTAGTTGACCCTTCTTGAACTTTTGAGTTCGGTACACTATCCTCCCATCTTGCCTTGAGGACTCCCCTTTTACTCCAAGTCTGGTTGCGGCCTCATCAGGGTCCCAATCTTTGGGGCACTCAAATTTTCTACTCCCCTCTTGATTTGGTCCATTATCTGGATACCCTAGAAGCTGAGCTAGGCTCTCCCTAGTAATTTGCACCACCTGTCCCTGTATCACGTTCGTATAAAACTCCTTGACCAAACTGGGGTAATAGTAGCGAGAAAGGTGCAGAATGGAGTCCCACCCCAATCTGGCAAACAAGGCAGTCACCTTAAAGTAGTCGTCCACTGCCTGTGAGACAGACTTCTCTCTGATCAAATCTTTATGCTGCCGTATTGCATACCATTGTTGATTTTCTAAAGAAGTGAATCTGGTGGCATCTAACTGGGGTTGCGGTACATCTTCACCCTAGAGTTTGCGTGAAGATGATCTAGCTCTCTTACTACCAGCTTTAGAAGATGAAGCCATGCCTGCAATGGTTCTAAACAATCAAATTAATATAAAGCAGGATTTAGAATAAGACAACCCCAAGAACTTCAGAGCATAGACTGAAAGCAAAAGACATAAAGCCCCAAAATTACCATGTAGGTATCAATTGTTCAACATCTCAATAGATGGTTTCAAATTCATACTTTAAATATCCAAACCAAGTGGCTAGTTACCATTCAAACCAAATGAATTTACAACATCATAGGAATATACCAACTCTATGTATCCTCAGTATCACCACTACACAAGTCAAATATCCTCCACAAAAGCACAATATTCCCATTTGCTACCAATTAGCAGGAATAATAACCAAATAAATCCAATTGAAACATATGAAAGCTTAGACATTGAAAATTATCTATACTAGATAAATTCTAAGTATAAACAACTACAACCAAGCCATATATCCCAATTGCAAGGAAAATTCATGCTACATTGGTCTATTTTCGACCCATCTCCATCAAGTAACAACAATTAAACACAAATAATAAAACCAATTATGCCTAAGGTAGCTACCACAAAATTCACAAAATAAAAATTCACAAAATAACTCCACAACTACCAAAAACACAACAATAAGGTAATTTATCAACGTAAACATTTTCTAATAATATAAAAGAAACATTAAAACAAAGGAAAAAGAAGAAATTATTGACCTGCAAGAGATGGGAATACCAACCCAAAAACCCACGACAATTAACCCAAGAGAAAAAAATTTGAAGCAAAAGCACCTTGAGTGTGGAAAAGAATGAAGATTAAAGGTGTTTGGGTGGTGGAATTGGGTGGGATTTGTGGAAGAGGGAGTTAGGGTTCGAATTTGGTGAAAAGGGATTTGGAAAAAATTGGGAAAAATAGGAGAAAATAGCCTTAAATCTGTGTTTCCCAACTGTACCCGTGACGCAAATACCGTCGCGGGTACATGTCGTAGAAACGCAAAACCTTTTGCTTGATGAACAAAGTGTTTCCGCGATAGTGCCTGTGGCGTGAGTACTGTTGTGGGAACTTTTTCACCTTTATACCCGCGACACGTTTCTTATGTCGTGGGAAGGCCAAAGTCTCTGGAATACTACCTGCGACACTTCCCACGAACAGGTACTGTCACGGGAAGGTCTGAGTGATTGTATCCGTGACAAGGCAAGCTTGTCGCTGCTACAACAAAGTTTCTGGATTGTACTCGCGATGGTACTTGCGAACGGGTACCATCGCGGATACTCTCCCACATTGCTTCCTTGACGCGTTTCTTTCATCACGGGAAGATAAAACTTTCTTGAATGGTACCCGTGACAGTTCTCGCACGCGGGAATGTGTCGTGGGTACGAAAAACTTTCTACCCATGGTGAATTTTCACTCATAATTTTTTTCAAAATTAGTCCCAAACCTGTGTGCAGATACAAACCATAAACCAAATGACCTACTGAAGACACATTCCATTCCATTGATTTTGCATTTCACTCAATACACAAGAACACAAAAGAAACATAATTCAAATCAACAAAAAAATGAAAATATAATACTCAAACCAATAAGAAAACTAATGAAATCAACCAAAAGTTTGTTGGGTTGTCTCCCAACCAGCGCTTTAGTTAAAGTATTAAGCTAGACTCCACTAATGCTCTCAACAATGAGTAGGATCTCCCAGAGAGATTACCTCTCCTCTAGGCAAAAATTCACCAGCTAGGAATAGTTTAAGCCGCTGCCCATTCACCTTGAATGGTTCTCCTTTGTCAGATTTAATCTCAACAGCCCCATAAGAAAAACCTTAGTAACCTCATAAGGTCCAGACCATCTTGACTTAAGCTTTTCTCAGAAATAATTTGAGGCGTGAATTGAACAATAAAACTCTTTGACCAACCTCAAACCTATTTGTGAGAAATATGCTTATCATGCCAAGCCTTGGTCTTTTCCTTATAGAGTTTACTACTCTCATAAGCATTCAATCTGACTTCTTCCAGTTCACTCAACTCTAGACGTCGTTTATTACCTGTAGAAGCTAGATCTAAATTAATTGCTTTTATAGCTCAATAAGCCCGATGCTCTAGCTCTACAGGTAAATGACATCTCTTCCCATATACCAACTGGTAAGGAGACATTCCTAAAGGTGTCTTAAAGGCAGTCCTATATGCCCACAAGGCATCATCAAGTTTAATAGCCCAATTCCTTCCTAGACTTATTCACAGTTTTCTCTAGGATGAGCTTTAACTCTCTATTTGCTAGCTCGGCTTGCCCAATAGCTTGGGATGATAAGGCAGAGACATTCTATGCTTGCACCCATATTTGAGTAATAAGGCTTCAAATTGCTTATTCTTGAAATGCTTGCCCTCATCACTCACTATGGCTCTAGGGACCCCAAATCTACTAAATATGTTTTTCTTCACAAACTTAAGTACTACCTTAGTATCATTTGTGGGTGTAGCTAAAGCTTCTACCCATTTAGACACATAATCAACAGCTACCAAGATGTACTTATGGTTGTGAGATGATGGAAAAGGTCTCATAAAATCTATACCCCAAACATCAAACAATTCAACCTCTAACACTGGTGTTTGGGGCATTTCACTCCTCCTAGAAATGTTCCCTGTCTTTCTGACACTGATTGCAACTCAAAACAAAATTCCTAGCATCCTTATGCATAGATGGCCAAAAGAACCCTGATTGCCACACCTTTGCTATTAGTCTTAAATGTGCTAAAGTGACCCCTAGTCTCTAGACCATGACAATGCAAGAGAATACTATAGATTTCATCCTCAGGCACACATCTCCTAATCATCCCATCAGCACAATATTTATAAAGAAGAGGTTCTTCCCAAAAGTAACTTCTCACATCATGTAAGAACTTCTTCTTTTGATTATACCCCATATCCTTGGGAATTATGCCACTAACCAAGTAGTTAACTAGGTCAGCATACCAAGGGAAATTCCTAATTGCTAGCACATATTCATCGAGAAAATTCTCTTGAATAGGAATTTGATCATTGTTAGGGATATATTCTCATTCTAGACAGGTGGTCAGCTACAACATTTTTCAACCCTTTTTTATCCCTAATTTCAACATCAAATTCTTGTAACAAGAGAATCATCTTATTAACCTTGGTTTGGCTTCTTTTTTATTCAATAAGTATTTAAGAGCTGAATGGTCAGTAAAGATGATTACCTTAGATCCCACTAAGTAGGATCTAAACTTATCTAAAGCAAAGATAACCGCCAATAGCTCTTTTCAGTGGTTGCATAATTAATTTGAGCTTCATTAAGTATTCTACTAGCATAGTAGATCACATGCAACCTACCTTCATGTCGCTGACCTAAAACTGCCCCCACAGCATAATCACTTCATATCACACATCAATTCAAAAGGTAATTTCCAATCAGGTGATGCAATAATGGGGGCAGAGGTCAACTCCATTTTTAACTTATTGAATGATTTTAAGCACTCGTCACCAAAGTCAAAAGGAGCATCTTTAGCAAGTAGGTCACACAAAGGTTTTGCAATTTTAGAAAAATCTTTAATAAAATGCCTATAAAACCCCGCATGACCTAAGAAGCTCCTTATCCCCTTTACATTAGTAGGTGGAGGCATTTTTTCAATTACTTCAATTTTTGCTCTATCCACCTCAATCCCCTTAGATGATATTTTATGGCTTAGGACAATTCCTTCCTTGACCATAAAATGACATTTTTTTCAATTTAAAACTAGGTTAGTCTCTTCACATCTTGTCAAGACTAACTCTAGATTATGGAGGTAATCATCAAAAGATTTTCAAAAATCGAGAAGTCATCCATGAATACCTCCATTAATTCTCTCAATGTAATCACAGAAAATGGCCATCATGCAATCGCTGAAAAGGTGGCTAGGTGCGTTGCAAAGGCCAAAAGGCATATGCCTAAAAGCAAATGTCCCATAAGGACAAGTAAAGGTCGTCTTCTCTTGATCTCTAGGTGCTATAGCTATCTGGTTATACCCGAATAACCATCCTAAAAAGCAATAAAATGCATAACCAGATATACGCTCAAGCATAGACATCAAGAAAAGGTAGAGGAAATGATCTTTCCTAGTGGCTGAATTTAACTTCCTATAATCAATGCAAACTCTCCACCCAACCACTAGCCTAGATAGTATAAGCTCATCATCTTTCCCTTTTACAATTGTAGTACCACCTTTCTTTGGCACTACATGAATTGGGCTTATCCATTGACTATCAGAGATGGGATAGATGATGCCAGCATCTAACCACTTTAGTATCTCTGATTTCACCACCTCTTTCATATTGGGGTTAAGCCTTCGTTGAGCTTTTATTACTGGCTTACAATTGTCTTCCAGTAATATACGATGCATACACATAGAAAGACTTATCCCATTTAAGTCAGATATTGACCAACCAATTGCCTTTTGGTGTTTCTTCAAAACTCTAAGCAATTTGTCATTTTGCTCAGAGTTCAATTCATTGCTCACAATGACAGGCAATGTATCTATCTTCCCTAAAAACTGATACCTAAGATGCTTAGGTAATGGCTTTAATTCTAACATGGGAGCTTGGATATCAGACGGTGGTGGTAGTCTCTTGCTGACTCCTAGATCCTCAAATACTGATTTCCTCTTATATGGCTCTCTAGAATCTAGGTGTAACACTAGCTCCTCTACTTCCTCACACTCCTCCAAGGACAGACCCCCACCAGATAGACACAACTCTAATGTATTTTTTACTAGAGCCGCTAACTCAAACTCCTTCGCCAAATCCCCCACTAAGTCTATAGAATAGACGTGATCAGTGAATGAAGGGTACCTAACCATACTATTGAAATTGAACTCCACCTCTTCATCGCCTATTTGAAACTTTAACTTTCCATTCTTCACATCTATTATAGTACCTGCTGTAGCCAAAAATGGTTTCCCTAAAATAATAGGCATATAAACATCCTCCTCCGTATCTAAGACTACAAAATCAACAGGTATGATGAATTTGTCAATTTTGACCAACACATTTTCTAACACCCCCCATGGATGACGAATAGACCTATCAGCAAGTTGGAGTGTCATGTTGGTACTTCTCAACTAAGTGAGCCCTAATTGTCTCGCAATAGTTAAAGGAATTAGGGAGACACTTGCACCAAGGTCACACAAAGCCTTAGAAAATTCTAACTTACCTATAGTGCAAGGGATAGAAAAGCTCCCAAGGTCCTTTAATTTAGGAGGAAGTTTATTCTGAATACGTGTACTACTCTCTTCAGTGAAAGTAATGATTTCATTATCCACTAATTTCCTATTGCGAGATATTAATTCTTTCAAGAATTTAGCATATGAGGGAATCTGTCTCATGGCATCCACAAAAGGAATGTTAATGTGCAAATTTTTAAATATATTCATGAATTTCTCAAAATTTGCATCATTTTTAGCTTTTCGAAGCTTTTGTGGGAATGAGACTGTGGTGCATGGACTACCTTACATGGATCACTCACCTTCCTCTCTACTTGACCCTCACTTTTTGTCATTGCTTCTTTCCCATGATTCAACTTAGGGTCTTCTATCGTACCCTCACTTTCTCCTCTCTCCAGTTTAATCAACTCCTTCCCACTACGAAATGTAATAGCTTTATGTACTTACGGGGATTAATCTCAGGTTGACTAGGCAACTCTCCTCTATTCTAGTCTTTACTACTTCAGCAATTTGCCCAATTTGTGCATCAAAATTTCTCTGCATAGTAGCCATTTTCTATGCATTTCTTAGGATAACTTTTCAAAAGCTATCTCCCATTTTGGCTTTTGTGCAGGTCTAGGTAGAAAACCCAGAGGGTTAACTGGCTTTTGCTGAGTACCCCTATATCTCCATCCAAAATTTGGATGGTTTCTTCAACCAGATTGTATGTGTTGGAGTAGGGGTTATTTTGAGGCTGATTGTTAAAGTTAGCATATTGCACTTGCTCATTAGAACCACAGTCAGCCGTTTCATGCTGACCACCACACATAGTGCAACATGCCATGACAAGTTGTGAGCTAGGGCCTCCTCCATTTTTCAGAAGGCTAAGCACATCTTGCATTTGGACAGATAGTGCATTTAGGGTAGCATGGTCAGATATAAACATGGTCGCTCCCCTTTTTTGACCAACACTAATGTTGGCTCATTGGTAGCTATTAGCTACCATTTCCTCTATAAGATCTTGGGCTTTCTCTGCAGACTTATCCATTAAAGCTCCTCTCGCTGCAGCATCTACATTCTGCTTGGTAGAATATTGCTAAGCCATTGTAGAATGTTTATACAATGAGCCACTCAAGGTAGTCCATGGTGAGGACATTTTCTAAGTAGCTCTTTGTACCTCTCCCACGCCTTATATAATGACTCTCCCTCTAACTACCTAAAACTAGAAATGTCCATCATAAGCATAGGCAGTCTCAGTAGGTGGGAAAGTACTTATTTAGGAAGGCTCTAACAACTCAGCCCAAGTGGTGAAGGAGTTTTGTGCAAAAGAATGCAACCAAAGCTTAGCTTGCCCTCTTAAAGAAAAAGGGAACAAACGTAGCTTGATAGCATCCTTCTGTGACTCTATTTACCTTAAGGGTGTCACAGATCTCAGAGAAATTGGCTAAATGAGCATTTGGGTCCTCCATGGCAATTTCCTCCAAACTGCTCTTGTTAGACCATCTTGAATCAAGGCTGGCTTGATTTCGAAATTATTAGCATTCATTGCGGGTCTTGCGATGCTTGATTGGGCACTAGTCCCATCAGGCAAAGAAAAATCCCTCAATGCCCTTTGCTCAGCCATTTGCACCTGTGGGTAATTAGACTCGGAGTTTTTCGCTTCAGATTCTAACTCTAGTCCTAAACTCCTATCTTTCCTCCACTTCTTCCACTACAGGTTCAGTTCGTTTCTTCCTAAGCTTCCTAGCGGTACGTTCTATCTCAGAGGTCTAAGAGGAAGCACTGGTTTCAAACTCTATGCATATACTACCCTGCTCACAGAAAGATTACACCTAAAGTAAATCAAAGAAAATCTAAACGAAATTAAAAGGTACAGCCTAGATTAATAGAGTAATTACCAAATCTAATATTCTAGACACCGTTCCCGGCAACGGTGCCAAAAACTTGACTAGGCTCTGAATTAGGTCAACAAAAGAACAGCCTAAAGGGCCTCTACCTATCAAATTAAATCACCTAATTCCCTATATCTGCAAGAATACAAGATCGCACAGTAGTGTAGCGAATAGGGTCGATCCCACAGGAACAGTTGAGAATTACTAGATTTTTCTGAACTCTTCTATTATCTAGGCAACACAATTGAGTGAATTTAGCTAAAGAAAGAAAACTAACTAATGATTACCTAAAATGAGATAGCAATGTCTAAGAAGAATATGGGAAATGAATGCCTAGGGTCTAGAATCTTTTTACGACCTAAGTTGCTACCAATTAACCTTCTTTATGCCCTCTTAATTACCTTGTTTAGAGTCCAATCCCAATTTATCTAATTTTCATTCTTGTGACAAACTAGTAATTACCAACTTATTAACCCTTTCCTACTCTTGTGGTAAAGTGATTAATAGTGGTTCATTTTACCTTATGGATCGCTCGTGACTCATCTAGAAATACCACTATTCTCGTGTGAAATATTACCTAAACTTCACTTGCCCCCTTTCCACTGCCACTATCAACTCTCGTTGCATAGGAGTAATTTAGACAGTTATAACTGTTGGCCACCCAATTACAACCCTATTCGTATAAGACAATGAATAAACTGTAAGGTAATAAGGGGAGTAACGCAGCGGAAAATTTAAAAATTTGTTACCTTAGCCATGGATCTCTTTGATATAATCTATACGATTAAAGGGTGTTTAGCACAAATACCTCAAGCATAGAAGGTTTCTATGCTTCAAAGGGCAAGATTCTATTCGATGAAGGTGTTGATCTACCACGAAAAGCCCTCCAAGTGTCGAGCCTCCAACGGTATCCACACGAACACGATCTTTAGGAACCTTTGGGCTTGCTTGCCTTGCCTTTTGAGTGCTAGCTCCCTTGAATGATTCATGAAGAACACAAGAAGAAGAAAGAAGTTGAAACCCTAACAATTAGGGAAGGAGGTGTGGCATTTTTCTTGGAGAGAAAAACCGCCACCAAGCTCTCAATTTTTCTCTCTCTAATTTTGTGTTATGTTTCATCAATCTTCCAAGAGTCAAGGCATGGACTTATTTATAGATGTAGTATCCTAGTCTTTAAGGAAACAAGAGCAATTGGAAACCAAGAAGATTTAGGAAGCTTACCTTAAGCTAATCCTATTCCTTTAGGAAATCTATTCCAAAAGGAAACCAAATAGCTTCTTAATTCCTTTTAGGAAACTAATTTCCATCAAGACTTAGAATATTTATAATTAAGTCCTTTAAGTTAATTTATCACATAAATTAACCCCATAAGTATCTTATACTTATCTTAATAACAATTTAGCCCAAAGACCATGTTCTTATTGTGTGTGACCCATTAGGTTCCATTTACGTTGGCGATAAGTACAAATTATAACTCATTAATTAATTAATTAAGAGCCAGATAAATTAACACTTTAATTTATCATTAATTCACTAATTAATTAATTTGCACTTATAGATCATGAGTGGCGTCTAGCAATGCATCATGACCACCCAAGTGAATAGGAAAGTCATATGGTAGACTACACCTATCAATGACAATGTTACCGTGTAATTAATATCCTTTCACCACACTATATCCCAATTAGTCTAAGAGTATAGTGCGCACTCTATAAATGACTAATTAATGATTTCTTGTTCCCGAAATATAACTTTCCATAAAAGTATAACCTTGAAACTCTTTCAAGTCATACTTTCACTTTTGCGCAAAAGATTCTTTAAGTCATATTTCAACAAGTGGCCAATCCGGGATATGCTCTCCTATAATAAGGAGTGGTGAATCCTATATTGATTACTCACTATCCTTCCATGCTTCATACTATACCCAATCTCTACCGTATGGGCTACTCTTTTACGAGCACCGAGCAATAGAGTCAAAGTATAGCAATCCACACTCAAGATACCATGGTAATCTCAATTCTAAGGATCACTTACACCATTGCCATTAAGAGTATAATTCATTAGCACTATGAATAGTAACTCTTGGCGGATCAATCCAATGAACTTGTTCTCTAACAAGCATCCACATACCAGCTTAGGTGTCACACGCCATAGTTGACGAGATCAACTACTACTTACCATAAGTAGAGGCAAAGCATGTGCTAGTCTTCCCATATTAATGATGTCCAATCTCATTAATACTACGACTAGGGATATTTAAGAATATAACTTAATGTGTAATAAGAGTCTCATCATTGTAACTCTTACAATCTCTTATACACAGTTAATATCCTATGGACTTTATCAAATAAACAAGTAATAACAAGTATTAAATGACAAAGAAAATGCCACATATATAAGTATAACACGAAATAAGCGTAATAAAAACCCCAAAAACCAACTTGGTTTTAGGGCATACACTAACATAAACAAGGCAACATAGGCATCAAATTCAGTCAATCAAACAACCATTAATCATAACAATCATCTAGACCCTAGACAAGAACAATTTAAGTACTCATAATTATGGCAGCAAAGATGAAATCTTTCAATTCAAACGACATAATTAAATAACAAGACAAAGAGAAATGGAAAGAAAAACTTATTTATTAGTGAAAATCGTCAAGTATTTGCACAATTCCCTTGTCTGTTCATCCACAATCTTCTCTTGCTTGCTACTCTAAACTAGGGATAAATAGAGCAAAGAGAGAAACTAATTCTAGAGAGTAAAACTAAAAACTACGGTGTGTTTAAAAATTTCAGCATTTGGCTTGCCCTAGACTACTCTTCTGAAGAGAAGCAGTGGCTAGAGTAGAAGTCTTCAAAATTGGCAAATCCCCCTTTTTTCTCGTCCCCATCTGCATTAAAATAGAAAGTTCATTGTATTCGTGGCGCGTACCCACTACCGGATGCTATCGCAGATATGCCTTCTTGCGACACTCAACCATCGCGGCCGAGAAAATACCCGTGAAGCGTATCCACACGCGGATACCTTCGCGGGTAGGACTTTCTTCTACTTTCAAAAATTTCTGCATAGCTCCATCCTTCCTTCTTCATTCATCCTCCACCAACATCCATATTCTTGGCAATTAGGCTTCTTTGGTGCTCCAGAGCTAGTCAAACCTGCAATTTATAACAAAAATAAAGAAAAACTATAAACATCAACTCAAACTAAAATAAAGGAAAAATCAATCAAACTTTAACATAATCTACTAAAAATTACTCCTAATGACCTAAACAAATGCCTAAACAATACTTCAATTATGTACTTATCAGATTTAAGGAAGTTCAAAGTACAAACATTACATTACAACTAGCCGATAGGTTCGTTAGGCATCCACTAGGTGTTGTTGAAAATGTCTTAATGAAAGTGGACAAGTTTATCATCCTGGTTGATTTTGTTGTTTTAGATATGGAGGATGATGTTAACATGTCTATTATACTTGGTAAATCTTTTCTTGCTACCGCTCGTGCAATTATAGATGTTAAAAATGGCACACTTAAGTTAAAAGTAGGAGATGAGGAAATAACTTTTGATTTGAATGACATGTTGAAACATCCATCTTCTACTTTTAACATGAATTTTATTGATAAATTTGATGATAATGTGCCAAAATTTTCAATTGTAGGATTTGGGAGTACAAGAGGAAGAAAGCTAAAAAGAAACGACCAAGAGCACTTCATTGACATAATTACATCCAAAGAAGTGGAGAATTCTTTGGATTATTGTCTTAACAAGTGAAGCATACACCAATGAGTCTAGCTCTCGACTCTAAATGAAGCACTTGTTGGGAGGCAACCCAACGTTTTCAATATTTTTCTGAAATTTTGGTTTGTATTATTATGTATTAAGTAGTTTAACATATATTTGTTTTGTTTGTTTTGTAGGCATGCAACTTGGAACTTAAAGATCAAGTTTGGTTCAAGATGTTACAGTCATGGGTTTGACTCTAAAAATTCTTCTTCTCAAGCATTTCGTACTTATAAGAAGATGTGACAAGTGAATTATGTGTCATATGATGTGTTGAGAAGTGGGAAGTAATAAAAGTTACTATTCATGGTTGATGAACTTTTTCAGTAAAAAGGTCATTTGGTGATTCATAGAGATTTTATATTGTTTGGCCTTGTTTTTATGCTTAATTTGCTCAAGAAAACATGTGTATATTATTGGTTTGGAATGTGCATTCAAATTTTGCAATTTAGGTAACTTTAGAAATCATGCTCGATTTATGTTGGATGTTGTGATTTTGGTGCAAAATTTGAAAGATTTGTGTTTACACATGTATTTTCATGATTCAAACTTATTCCTAATGTTAAAGGGGTCAAAAACATGTTTAATTTAAAATTGAAGTTGCTGCAGAAAATGAGAAACCCAATGGAACAGTAGCCTGCAAAAATAGAAAATCACTGCCTGTTGTAGGAAATGATCCGTGGCTTATGATCCGCGAGTCATAGCCATGGATCGCATCCGCGGATCAACTTCTGGGAGGTATCCTTGATCCGTTGCGCAGTGATCTACGGATGCCTTTGGTGAATCACAGGTACACACCTGCGGATCACTGTTCATATTGGTTTTTCAGGTTCTTTTTATTGGTTTTCAATTGGTTCACTTACAACATGTGTTTCATGGTTTGTATACATGTTGTGGACAATCAAATTCACACTTTAACATGTTCCAATTATGCATTATTTTTACTTAATTTTAACTTTGTCTTTTTGAAATACATGGCATGAAATGGTTAAATCTTGACATGAAACAACTTTAAACAAGTTTCTTTCATCCTTTACTTCATCAATACATCACACATTTACTTGCATTACTTGTCTTTCAAAATTTTCACCACATGGAGCTACATTGCTCAAACTAAGTGTGGGGAAAATCACCAACTTTCAAATATGCTATGTTAAGTTTATGTGCTATAAGCTATTGATTCATCATCTAACATAGCTTTTGAGTAATTCTAAGCTTGAGACAAGATCAATGAGCAAAGATTGGACAAAAGGAAGAAGTGACGAAGCATTGCAAAGAGGGACTTGTTAAAAGGCCTAAGGACTTAAAGGACATCAACAATATCAACTTAAGGATTCATGAACCAAACAAGAGGAGTTTTCTTGTTCTATCATTCATTCTTAACTTTTCCTTTACACATTGAGGATAATGTTTCATTTTAAGTGTGGGGGGAAGGTATAAGATGATGTTTGGTTGGGATTTGGAGTAAATAGTGTCAAGATATTGTTTTGGCAAAATATGGTCAAAATTTTTGAAAATTTGCTTCATTAACATGCTCTCATGCCATAAACTTATTTTATTGAATTCCTTTACTTTTTGAAATAATTTATGCACTTTGCTTGAATATTTTCCACAAATATATGAAGAAATAGTTATTATGTGATTAGGAGTTTTGTTTTTAAGAAAGTATATCTTGTAAAATGACTGTAATTATGTCTTGATTTGGCACATTTGACATTAAATTTCTTTTACTTAATTTTACATTATTAAGTGGTAGATATAGACAAGAAGTATACTTATGCATTGTTTGAATAAAGGGACAAATATATTATGAGGAAAATTGATGAATGTTTATTTAATTCTACTCCAATGATTCAAATTGCTTAGTAACCGGAAATGTACATGACAAAATGTTGATTTTCACGTCAAACTGCAATTGAGTTAAGAGTATGCATAGTAAGTTTGATTGAAAGTGAATTCTTGAGTAATAAGGGGTCTTCATCACAAAATGTCGATCGTTTCATCAAAAGACAATTTCAGTTCTCAAACTAAGAGATAAAATGCAGTAAAAAGATGCAAAGTGTTGAGTAACCGGGGGTTTTCATCTACTAATGTCAACATTCATGTCAAAAGACATTTACAATTATAAAATTCAACATGTCCCTATTGTGTGTAAATTGAGTTGTAAATGATTGTCCATATTAAATACTTAGTGTGTGAAATTTTGTAAGGCTAGGGAATTTGGTTAAATTAGCTTTAATCTTGAGATAATTACTTCCCTTTTACATGGTATGATGAGTAAATTTACAAGGAATTGCATAATGCCTATTTACTTCATCTTGTGGAATTGTATTCAACAATGGGGCATTTGTTATTTTAAATACTTGAATCATTATATGAGGCATTTGTTATTTTAAATACTTGAATCATTATTTGATCTCTTGATTTTCCAATTGCTAGATGACAAGCAATGATTTAAGTGTGGGGGAGTTTGATAAGTAATAAATTTACCAACATTAATATATATATATATATATATATATATTATATGTTTTAAATGTTATTTTAGTAGAATTATAGTATTTTTGGTTGCAAATGACTCATTTTTCAACAATTCATAATAATTAGGTTTTTACCAAAATTAGGGTTTTGAGGTGGAATTTTTATTTGAGCAAATTAATGCATAATTTTTGTGTATAATTGCAGGTTCATCATGCTAAAACTTATTTTGGATTAATTAGAGTCGAGAAAAATCAAATTCACAAATGATTCAAGGAGCTAAGTTTGGATGAAAAACTTGAAGAAATAATTGTGCAAAAATAATGAAAAATCCAATTCTTCATAAAAAAAATGCATGGCAATATGTGGGAAATGCATGCACACATGGAATCCAGCTCAGCAAAAATCAGAATATCAAGTAGGGGCCACAAGGTGTGATCCCCGATTTTAGATTCGCACATCACCCCCCGCGGATCGCATGTCGGATGGACTTTTCTAGGGCATCAACTTGCATCTTCTTCCAGCTATTTTTGCAGACATTTTTAGATGGGGATAGGGTTTTGCAAGTGGGAGAATACATTGAAAGCATAAATGAAAACTTTTGTACTCATTTGGAATTCCCAAGCAAATCTTCATCATTTACATGCATTAATGTTTCATGCAAGTTGGAAAATGACTTGAGGAACATTTCTCTATAAATAGAAGTCATTTGTAAAGTCTTTGTAACAAGTTTGAGTAGTAGAAAGTAGCATTAGCTTAGTTTATACTAGTTTTGGTAGAGAATTAATAGAATTCTCTTCATCCTTCAATAGAATAGTGAGGAGCATTGTAAGAGAATTATTGTAAGTTCAACTTTGAAGGTGAATAAGAAGAGAAGCCTTGTCTAAACTTTGGTTGATCAATTCTTACTCCCCTCTATTTACTTTCAATTGTTGGAATGAATTCTTGCTTTGAAGTTATACTTTTAGTTGTTTCATTAATCATGATTCACTAAAGGCTTCGTCTAGAACATAGATGAAACTAATGAATCCAAAAGCATGACTTATGTTACGAAAACTTGCTAAGCTTGCATTTGTTTGTTTATTTGTTCAAGGTTTAACACTTGTTTTTGCTTGGCTAACTTAAAGAAGTCATTTAGTTGTTACTTGACATTGAGAAATGCTTGTAATAATGGAAAATGAACATGCAATGCTTAAGTAGTTTATATGAGAATAATGGATGCTTAAGTGAATCACTATAGTTCATGTTTTCATAAGATTTCATCATGAGAATAGTTGGAATCTTGTCATTACATAGAGAGATCTTGTTATGACATTTATGGAATTGAATTCTAAACAAGGCAAGGTAAAACTTGGTAAATATTCATGCAAGATTCATTAGTGGATTCTATATTCTAGGCTTCTTTGCTTGGATTCTACAAATGTTCTCAATTATATACCTATTCTATTGAAGGGACCCCATCTCCATCTTAATTTAAATTGTGTTTAGATAATAAAAGTTAGTGAAAATGCTTTAGTAATTGTACATATTTAATTCCTCGTGGGATTCGACACCTAATACTCCAAATACTACAACCAATCCATGCACTTGTGGAATAAGTTAAGAGATTATGTTTTTATTATTTTATTTGTATGGTATTGTTCATAATTGCTAGACCTAATCTACACCGTGTCAGTAGCAAAAGGGTCTGGTATTGAGTAATACAGCAACAAGTTCTCCTATAAAGGAGCTTGTGCACGAGAAGGTTAATAACATGAATGAACCTAGGGAGGAGGTAGCCCAAGAGGAGGTTGCGCAGGAACAAATTTTACCTGTGCTGCAATCAGACATCATACAAGTTCACCAGGCAGACATTGTGTTGGGTGAGCAACTCCCCGTTACTAATGAGCTGATGACAGAACGACCAGCACCAGTTGGGGAATTAGATGGTGAGGAAATTTTTGGACTTATTCTTCATGAGGTTGAAGTTATAGCTAGAAACCTATTGCCTAGAGGTAGCAAGGAAGCGATGATGTGTTGCAGCAAAAATCTGGTGATGGGATTGATATTGATTATTGCAATCTTGAGATGGGTTCTACTCAATTAAGGGCTACTGAAGAGGCTAGACAAACTGAATGGAGGGAACCAACCAGAGGTAAGAAGGATTTAAGATCGTGGCCTCAGATAGAATTTTACGGTCCAAGACCAAGTTTTCAAGTAATTCTTTTGATATTTTATCTCAATGATTAGTTGCATATTTTGGAATATTTGGGGGGGTTGCAAGATCTCCTAATTTAAAAAGATTGAAAAGATTAATTTGTTTGCATTCTTTAGAGTTTGTTGCTATAGCTGAACCCAAAACTGATGTTAGGAAGTTTGAGTCTATTCGGATGAAGTTGGGGATGGATATGGGGTTGTATAATGAAGAAAGTACAATCTGGATTTTTTTCGCAAGTCAGTTTCAATCTCTATTGTTGGTGAAAGTGACCAACATTTATCTATTGAGGTCTAGAGTCCTTTAGTTTCTTAAGTATGCTTGATTTCCTTTATTCATGCTAAGTGTCTGGATGAAGATCTCTTTGGGAAACCTTGAAACGTGAAGAAAGAGTAGATAAGCCTTGGATGATTATGGGGGATTTTAACGTGATTATTAAAGCCAAAGAAAAGAAAGGGGGTTGGCCGTTTAATGTGAATGAAGCTGTTGATTTTTTAACATTTATGCAAGATCTCCAAGTTTTTGATGTAGGTTTTAGTGGGTTCTCCATATACCTGGTGTAACAATAGACATGGGTAGGCTTGAGTTTGGAAATGATTAGGCAGAACTCTCTTAAATCAAGCTTTTTTAAATTTGAATGTGGTGGTTTTGGTTCAACATTTGGTGAGGTGTCCATCTGATCATGCACCGCTTTTGATCTCAGTTTCTACTAGGGGTGATGGTAAGCAAAAGCAGTTTCGCTTCTTAAATTGCTGGGCTAACCAAAATAGTTTCTTGGATATTGTTTGGAGTTGTTGGCAGGAGGATTGTTTGGGAGCACCATTGCTAATGTTGGCTGCGAAGTTAAAAAAGGTTAAGAAGGATTTACAGGTGTGGTCAAGAGAGGTATTTGGGGATATTTTCCACAATGTCAAGGTGGCAGAGAAATGAGCTAAAGACACAGAACAAGCTTTTGATGTGGATAGTTCTACTAGCAACCTAGAATTAATGCAAAAATACTCAGGCTCAGCTCAACAAGGCAACCTCAATTGAGGAAAAGTTCTGGTCCCAAAAGGCACGGGTGAAATGGTAGAGTGACGAAGACAAAAATTAAAAATATTTTCATTCCATTGTTGCTGAGAGACGGAAGAAAGCTATTATTCAATGTATCGAAGGGGCTCATGGTGGTTGGTTGTTTGATGAAGAAGAGATAGGTTAGGAGGCATGCCAATATTTTGCTAACTTATTTTCCCATGAAGGGACAATTTGAAACTTATAGCTCTATCATATCCCGAACCTGCTTTTGGAGGAGGATCGATGCTTGTTGGAAGATTTTCCTTCAATCGAAGAAGGTTGTAGGGTTGTCTTCTCTATGGATGGGGAGAGGCGCTGCAGGACCTGATGGCGTTACCAGTAAGTTTTTTACTGCAGCTTGGGACATTATTGCTAGGGATGTATATAATGCTGTTATTTCCTTTTTCTATGGGGAAGAGTTACCTAGGAGTTTTACATCCACAATGCTTGTCCTTATTCCTAAAGTTACTCATCCACAAGACTTCACTAAATTTCGGCCAATTAGTCTATGCAATTTTGTTAATAAAATTATTTCTAGGCTGTTGGTAGATAGGTTGGCCAGGTTGTTGCCCAAAATTATTTCTCCCCAACAGAGTGGATTTGTTAAAGGTAGGTAGTTAGCAGAAAACTTTTTGCTGGCTCAGGAAATGGTTAAAGGATTGGATAGGAAACAACATGGAGGAAATGTAGTTTTGAAGCTTGACGTGGAAAAGGCATATGATAAGGTCTCTTGGCCATATCTGATGGGTATCCTGAGAGCTTTTGGGTTTGGCGAACGTTGGGTTTACATGATATGGAGATTAGTGTCTAACTGTTGGTTTTCTACTATCATAAATGGAGAATCAAGGGATTTCTTTTGATCTTCTAGAGGTTTGAGGCAGGGAGATCCGATTTCTCTTGCTCTTTTTATCATTGGGGCTGAGGGACTTTCGAGAGCTCTGAATAACTTGCTTAATACCTGAGGATTCGCTCCTTTTTCTATGCCTCGTTATTGTCCCAATATTACTCATCTTATTTTTGCAGATGATGTAATGCTATTTTCAGGCACAGATAGACGTTCTTTAAAGCTGCTTGTGGGAACGTTGAGGAAGTATGAAGCATGCTCAGGCCAAAAAATTAATGTTTCCAAAAGTGGGTTCCTATGTCCCTATACCACATCTCCTGGTCATATTTCTGTTGTCTCACATGTAATTGGTTTTATAAGGAAGTCCTTTCTGGTGCATTATTTGGGTTTGTAAAGTAATAGGGGGAGTAACGCAGCGAAAAATTTAAAAATTTATTACCTTAGCCATGGATCTCTTTGATGTAATCTATACAATTAAAGCGTGTTTAGCACAAATACCTCAAGCATAGAAGGTTTCTATGCTTCAAAGGGCAAGATCCTATTCGATGAAGGTGTTGATCTACCATGAAAAGCCCTCCAAGTGTCGAGCCTCCAACGGTATCCACACGAACACGATCTTTAGGAACCTTTGGGCTTGCTTGCCTTGCCTTTTGATGTAAGGTAATAGCATAGGTAACGCAGCGAAAAAATAAAAATTTATTACCTTAGCCATGGATCTCTTTGACATATCTATATGATTAACAAGGGGGTTTGCATGAAGATTACCTTACGCACAGAAGATTTCTATGCTACTAGGCAAAGATCCTACGAAGAAGATGTTAGATCTACCACGAAAAAGCCCTCCAAGCGTAGAGCCTCTAAGCGATATCCACACGAACAACTTCTTTGGGAACCTTGTAGGCTTGCTTGCTTTGACTTTTGAGTGCTATCTCCCTTGAATTATTTAAGAACACAAGAAGAAGAAAAACCTAACAATTAGGAGAGAAAGAGAGGGACGCCTAGAGAGAGAATGAGGCGTGTCTTCTTCTTTCAATTTTTCTCTCAGTAGTTTTCTTTTTGTGTTGAAATAATAATTCAAGAGTCAAAGCATGAACCTATTTATAGAGGAAGTATTCTAGTCTTTTAGGAAATAAAGCTAATTGGAAACCAAGAAGGTTTAGGTAACTTACTTTAAGCTAATCCTTCTCCTTTAGGAAATCTATTCCATAAGGAAACCAATTAGTTACTTTATTTCTTTTAGGAAACCAATTTCCTACAAGACTTAGAATATTTATAAACAAGTCCTTTAAGTTAATTTATCTCATAAATTAACCCCATAAGTATCTCATACTTATCTTAATTACATTTTAACCCAAAGATTTTGTTCTTTATGTGTGTGACCCATTAGGTTCCATTCACAGTTGGCAATAAGTATAAATTATAACTCATTAATTGAGCTAGATAAATTAAACACTTTTAATTTATCATTAATTCACTAATTAATCAATTCATACTTATAGATCATGAGTGGCGTCTAGCAATGCATCATGACCACCCAAGTGAATAAGAAAGTCATATGGTAGACCATACCCTTCAATGACAATGTTACTGTGTAATTAATATCCTTTCACCACACTATATCCCAATTAGTCTAAAAGTATAGTGCATACTTTAAAATTGACTAATTTATATTTTCTTGTTCCAGAAATATAACTCTCCATGATGTATAACCTTGAAACTACTTCCAAGTTATACTATCACTTCTACAGAAGATTTATGAGTTAATATTTCTAACAAGTGGCCATAAAGGGATATACTCTCCTATTAAGGAGTGGTGAATCCTATATTGATTACTCACTATCTTTCCATGCTTCAAACTATACCCAATCTCTAACCTATGAGCTACCCTTTTACGGGCACCAGAGGAATAGAGTCAAAGTATAGCAATCCACACTCAAGATACTATGGTAATCTCAAGTCAAAGGATCACTTACACCATTGCCATTAAGAGTTCAACCATTGGCACTATAGTTGAAACTCTTGGCGGATCAATCCAATGAACTTGTTCTCAAACAAGCATCCACATACCAGCTTAAGTGTCACGCACACCATAGTCAATGAGATCAACTACTACTTACCATAAGTAGAGGCAAAGTATGTGCTAGTCTATCCACATTAATGATGTCCAATCTCATTAATACTATGACTAGGGATATTTAAGAATATGACTTTATGTATTAGAGTCTCATAATTGTAACCCTTACAATCTCTAATACACAGTCAATATTCTAAGGACTTTATCAATCAAACAAGTAACATGGAAATACAAGTATAGATGATAAAGAAAAATACCACATGGATAAATATAACATAAATAAGTGTAACACAAAACACCTTAAACCATCTTGGTTTTAGGGCATACACTAACATTTGAGTGCTAGCTCCCTTGAATATCATGAAGAACACAAGAACAAGAAGAGAAAGAAAACAAAACCCTAATAATTAGGGAGAAGAGATGTGGCATTTTCTTGGGAAGAAAATCGCCCCTTAGCTCTCAATATCTCTCTCTCTAAATTTTGTGTTATGTTTCATCAATCCCACAAGAGTCAAGGCATGGACTTATTTATAGATGTAGTATCCTAGTCTTTAAGGAAACAAGAGCAATTGGAAACCAAAAAGGTTTAGGACGCTTACCTTAAGCTAATCCTATTCCTTTAGGAAACCTATTCCAAAAGGAAACCAAATAGCTTCTTAATTCCTTTTAGGAAACTAATTTCCATCAAGACTTAGAATATTTATAAATAAGTCCTTTAAGTTAATTTATCACATAAATTAACCCCATAAGTATCATATACTTATCTTAACAACAATTTAACCCAAAGACCATGTTCTTATTGTGTGTGACCCATTAGGTTCCATTCACGTTGGTCATAAGTACAAATTATAACTCATTAATTAATTAATTAAGAGCTAGATAAATTAACACTTTAATTTATCATTGATTCACTAATTAATTAATTTGCACTTATAGATCATGAGTGGCGTCTAGCAATGCATCATGACCACCCAAGTGAATAGGAAAGTCATATGGTAGACTACACCTATCAATGACAATGTTACCGTGTAATTAATATCCTTTCACCACACTATATCCCAATTAGTCTAAGAGTGTAGTGCGCACTCTTTAAATAACTAATTAATGATTTCTTGTTCCCGAAATATAACTTTCCATAAAAGTATAACCATGAAACTCTTTCAAGTCATACTTTCACTTTTGCGCAAAAGATGCTTTAAGTTATATTTCAACAAGTAGCCAATCCGGGATATACTCTCTTATAATAAGGAGTGGTGAATCCTATATCGATTACTCACTATCCTTCCATGCTTCATACTATACCCAATCTCTACTGTATGGGCTACTCTTTTACGTGCACCGAGCAATAGAGTCAAAGCATAGGAATCCACACTCAAGATACCATGGTAATATCAAGTCTAAGGATCACTTACACTATTGCCATTAAGAGTATAATTCATTAGCACTATCAATAGTAACTCTTGGCGGATCAATCCAATGAAATTGTTCTCTAGCGAGCATCCACATACCAGCTTAGGCGACACACACCGTAGTTGATGAGATCAACTACTACTTACCATAAGTAGTGGCAAAGTATGTGCTAGTCTTCTCATATTAATGATGTTCAATCTCATTAATACTACAACTAGGGATATTAAGAATATAACTTAATGTGTAATAAGAGTCTCATCACTGTAACTCTTACAATCTCTTATACACAGTTAATATTCTATGGACAGTATCAAATAAACAAGTAATATTAATAACAAGTATTAAATGACAAAGAAAATGCTACATATATAAGTATAACATGAAATAAGTGTAATATAAAAATCTCAAAAACCAATTTGGTTTTAGGGCATACACTAACAGGGTTGCCCACTTTTTTATGGTAGACGAAAAACTAACTAATTTTTTGATTTAGCTCAATCTATAGTTGGGAGGATCCTTAATTGGCATAATAGATCATTGTCTGTAGGGGGGGGGGCAAGTTGATTCTTATTAAACACGTTCTGTCCTCTATGCCTTTGCATATTCTTGCTGTATCATCTCCCCCAAAATGGATTTTTTTGCAGTTAGAGAGGATCTATGCTAGATTCCTTTGGAATTTGAATCAAGATGGGGAAAAAGTCATTGGATAAATTGGAACAATTTGTGTCTACCTACAAATGAAGGGGGTGCGGGAATACGAAGCTTGAAGGATGTGTATTTTTCAGTGAAGTTATGGTGGCTATTTAGGAAGAATGAATCTCTATGGGCTAATTTTATGTATGCTAAATATTGTAACTCAAAAGACCCTGTGCAGGTATTGCAATCTCCATGTGATTCTGGGATGTGGAGAAGAATGTTGGTGGTAAGGAATATTGCTTAGGATAATATGATCTGGCATGTGCGGAATGGTAGGATTAATTTTTGGCATGACATTCGGGTTGGATTTGGTGCTTTGTCTGCTTATGCTTCCAACCAGGATGACTTTCAGGTTTGTGATTTTGTGCATGAAAATGAATGGGATATTAGTAAACTGATGAATTATTTGCCCCTTCCAGTTGTGCAGGATATTATTAGAATTGAACCCCCTGGAATGCTTTCTTTTGAAGTTCCTGTTTGGAAGCTATCTACTTTTGGAGTGTTCTCTCTTAATCAACGTTTTATTGCTTTAGACAGGCACAAAGTAAGAGCTTGATTTATTCATTAATTTGGGACAATTCTATTCCTATTAAAATCTCTTTTTTCCTCTTAAGACTTTTAAATGGGAGACTCCCTATTACTGATATCTTAAAGAGGTTTGGTATTCATGGACCCCTGTGGCGTTTTTGTTGCATTAGCCATTTTGAAGAGACTGTTGATCATATTTTTAGTCTTGGTAAGATTACATGGCAGGTTTGGAACTTCTTTGAAAAGCCGATGGGAATTATCAACAAGCAGCGAGGTTTTCGAACGCGGTTATTGGATTGGTGGCTTACACCCAGAAAGAACAAGTTGATGGCATTTATGCTAAAAGACGCACTAATGGTCATTCTGTGGCATCCATGGAAAGCAAGGAATGATTAGAATTTTTCAGGCAATTTGGCATGGTGGGAAAGGATTGCAGGTAAGATCTTTGTTGATGTGAAAATGGTTTTTGAGTTAAATTTTAATATGTCCATTGTATCTTTTAATTGGCCTGATTTTGTGGAATGTGTAAATAAGAGAAAGCTGGAAGTTAGGGTTACCATGGTTAAATGGTGGCTGAGTAGGGGCATGCTGAAATTGAATATTGATGGGTGTTCCAAGGACAACCCTCGAGTGTGTGGTGGTTGACAAGTGTTAAATTTAATTACGTTATAATATCTTTATTATATATTTTTAGTGTGTTTTTAATGTATTTAAGTAAATTTCGCTCCAAAAATATCATTTTCCTCCAATTAGGTTTATTTTACCTAATAATTAGGGTTTGGCGAATAATGATAGATTTTGGTATTTTATCAATAACCTGAGATATATATATTGGATTGAGATGTTTCTTATGTCATTTTGAAGCTACGAGGATGCTCTAAAATTCTTATCAAGACATCAAAATCCAGTTGTCAAATTTTCACGGCCAAAATTCGTAATTACTGAAGTACATTTGTGCTGTGAGGCTCTTCTGACCATGTCTCGGTATTCTGGTCATATCTCCATGCTCCGACCTTCAAATAAGCTGATCTTTGTGGTTCTAGAAATCCAACTCAATGGGCTACAACTTTCATATTTTGCAAAAGAGCTGATTCATCCATCTTCAAGCTGAAATTCATGGACCAATGTTCCATAGACACCTGGACAGGCTGACCAGTCAACATGTGTTGGTCAAAGAAAGAGTCAATGGCGGTTTTTGCAACTTGGAGTTATTTTAAAATTGATTTCTTGAGTTTTCCAGAGGATTTTAGGCTGGAATTTTGAAGAAAATTCTACACAAATGTTTTTGACCATTCTAACCCTAAATATTACACCATTAGGCCAAATTCTGTAAGAAATTGTTAACAAGGACTTGAACCCCAATGTTCTATAAATAGAGGTCCTTGGTTAACATATGGGGTCATATATGTGAGGTTAGGAGATATTATGTTAAGAGAAATAGTGTACTATGGTAGAAATCTTCTTGTAGTTTTAGTAGAAAATTCAATAGTTGTAAGGAAGCTCTTGGAGATTTCATTTGTACCGATTCATCTTCAAGGAGGAAATGGAAGCTATGGAGCCTTGTTCATCCACCAAATGAGCAATTTCTATCCTTATTTTTTCATTTACTACTTGTTATGAATTGTTACTTTGATGTTTTGTTCTTTGAAGTTATGAATTCTATGTTAAGCTAAATACTTGTACTAGGGTTAGATGAAACTAATTCTATGTCTTGAATGAAATTTAACTTGCTATATCTTGATTTTACTTGTTCATCTATCAAGGTTAAACATTTGTGGTTGATTGATCACCAACTACAAACTATCTAGTTGTTAGTTGACAACTAAACTTGCAACATAACAATGGAAATATGATAGATGAAACCTTTGTAGTATGACATGAAAATAGTTGTACTCTTAGGTGGATTGAGGTTGTTTTAAACCACAATTCATGAATTTCACAAAACTTCATCACGTGAGTAGGTGAGTTTATGTCAATTCATTGTGAAAACAAGTTTTGATTACATATGGAATTGCAATCCCTAGTAAATCAAGTTGTTAATAGCAAGTGAGAATTAGTGGCTTCTAAACCCTACTACTTGTATTTTGTGACTTTCTCCATTAGTTATCTTACAAGAAATTGAATTTTCTTTAGTTGTTTACTTATATATATATTTTCTACTACTTGATTTTTTGATTGTTTAGATAATAAAGCAAGTTAAAAGCTTTGGTAATTGCCATATCAAGTTTCCCTGTGGGATCGACCCTAATATCCCTATACTCGTTTCGACCTGTACACTTGCAGTATTGGGGAATTAGGTTATATTTATTACTTGTTTGTGAGGCAAATTGGAAGGATTTATTACATATTTTATTAGACCTAATCCACCCGCATCAAGTTTTTGGCACCATTGCTGGGGAAACAAAGAAATTTAGGCAATATCAAGGCAAAAACGAGCTTTATTAGTCTAGACGTTCTCAAAAACTTGACGAGTGTAGATTAGGTTAGGTAAAATTTCAATAAAAGTATTAACACTCAACAAGTAATAAAATCCCTAATCTCCTATTTATCTGCAAGTATACAGGTGTTGTAGTACAGGAAATTAGGTGTCGAACCCACAGAGAATCAATTATATGCAATTACTGGAACTTTATCACTTACTTTATTATCTAAGTTTCACTTAATTGAATTATGTGAATGATCGGTTAGTAAAATATCAAGAGAGTAGTAGAGAGGAGTCGATTGGAAATTAAAACAACTTACGTAGTAGTACTTGTATGTAAGGTTCTAGGAATAGAATCAACCAATGAATCCTTTGTTTTGATGTTGATTTAATGACTTGCTAATGTTATCTTGCCATGTTTAGGTTCCAATTCCATATGTAATTATAACTTGTTCTCACAAAGATATAATTTAAACTTCAACTATTTTCATGATGAAGTTTGTGAATTGCTTGAATTGTATATGAACCACTTAAGGGTAACACTACACTTGTGTGCACCACTTAAGCTTCATTCATTCATTCTTCTGTTGTTGAGTGTAATATTTCAATTATCGCTTAACGACTTGATTATGTTGTAGAGTTGGCCAAGCAAAAACTATAGTTGTTGGCCAAGTCATATAACCATTTGTTAGTTTAGTAGTTATTTGCCTAACACAAACAATAGGTGTAGGCAAAACACTGCTACAACTTGTTTTTCTTGTAGTTGTTTGCCCAACACAAACAATAGGTGCAAGCAAACAAGACTACAATTTTATTTGGAATTGTAGGCCTTTGCAAAAACAATAAGTGTAGGCCAAACAATACAACAACTTTTATTGGTATTTGAAGGCCAAACAAAAACATTAGTTGTTAGCCAACAAATCCAAGACTAAACCATGAATAAATGAAAAAACAAGGGCAAGATTAGCAACTAAATATTGTGTAAAAGGATTCATTAGTATCATCTATTCCTAGGTTAAGAGTTTAGTGAAGCATGGTCAAGATAGCACCAAAACTCTTAACTAGGAAATAGAAATACATAGCTAACACAAAGAAATGAAGAAATATGAAGTGAAAAGATTGAATAAGGCTCAAGAACCTCACTTTCTTCCTCCAAAGTGTTGCTACAATATGAAAGTGCAAGAGTTTCCTCACAAATACAAGAATTTCCTCACAATTGCACTAAATCTCTCTTGAGAATTTTTAGAGAATTCTACTACTACTCACACCCTTTCTTGATCTTACACTCCCTAACATCCCCAATATGTTAACCAAGCCTAATTATAGAACATTGGGGTTCAAGTCCTTGTTAATAATTTTGTTACAAAATTTAGCCTAATGGTGTAATATTTAGGGCTAGAATGGTCAAAAACATTTGTGTAGAATTTTCTTCAAGATTCCAGCCTAAAATCCTCTGAAAAACTCAAGAAATCAATTTAAAATAACTCCAATTTGCAAAAACAGCTACTGATCTTCCTTGACCAACACATGTTGATTGGTCAGCCTATCCAAGTGTTTGTGCAATATTGGTCCACGAATTTCAGCTTGAAGATGGATAAATCAGCTCTTTTGTAAAACATGAAAGTTGTAGCCCTTTGAGTTGGCTTTCCAGCACCACAAAGATCAGCTTATTTGAAAGTCGGAGCATGGAGATATGACCAGAATACCGAGACATGGTCAGAAGAGCTTCACAGCAAAGATAAATAAAACATATATCACATAGATAGATGAGAGACAAGGTGTGTGAAATACAAAAACGAACCTAAAAACCTAAAAAACAAAAATGCAATCCTAACATCCAAATGCAATGGAATAAAAGGTTAAAGGAGAAAAAGATGACTAATCCTAGTGCTTGGACTCACTAGTTGTCCCTAGTGGAGATACCAACATCTATCGCATCTCGAAATGACGCACGATGGGGTCATTGATTGTCGCGCCCTAAAAAGGTAGTTCGGTCCGGTGACCCGTTTCGAAAGGAAAGTTTTTTTGAAAAAAACTATGCGAGTATGAGAAAAGATTGGGTTTTTATTGAAAAAGTATTATTTAGAAAAAAATGATATAAAAATAAGATAAGGTCGGGACTAAAAAGTACAACAGTTCTGGCCAATTGATTTTGAAAAAGGGTTTCATTTTAAAAATGGAATCGCCACTTGGTATTGAGTTAGGGTGTACCAAGTCACCCGAAAATTCTTTTTCGGCTCCGGTCAACGAAAAATGAGAAAAAAGGTTCGGGAGTCACATTTGAAGAAAGGGAAGGCAAAGGCTTGCACCTAAGGCACCCTTTCTACCTAGTCAAAGCTAGTTGCAAAGTTTAATTAAATTTTTCTAAATTAACCTTAGATTCTATCACGTTTGGATGTGTCTAAATGAATGCAAGTCCTAAATCTAAATGTGAATATCGGGAGGGTCAAAATGTTCCGTCAAGGTTTGGTTGGGATTATCGCATTAATTGCGAGACCCAAGTTGAGACCTCGAGGGAGTCACGAGTTTATATGCAAAATAAAATGCAAAAGAAAAAGAAAATAGTATAGATAGTAAGTGTCAAAGAAAATGGGGAATGCCACATAACAGGTACGGGGGACTAATAACTCGTGACTGATATTTTTCTACCACGGTGGGGAAAACGACCTGTCAATCCACCACTTCCCACGTGAGTAGACGACGATTTCTAGTCAGAGTATATAAAATGACCTAACTTCTAAAAGAAAGGCAACCTAGATGTCATGCATTGTCAAAATGCTAAAAATAGATAATAATAATAATAATAATAATAATAATAATAATAATAATAATAATAATAATGAAATATATACTAATAAAATCAAGCAAATATGAAAATTTCTAAAAAAGAAAATCTGTGTGAAATGAGATGAAATGCACGCGAGTGAAACTATCACTAAAATGACCAAAGGGCCTAGCGTTGGACAAGCCCTTTCTAGGAACCCCCCACTAATGAGAAAACCACGACTAGTGTTGGACTAGGGTGGCAACGGAAGAATAAAACTGGTAAAACATGAGTTAAAACAGTAAAATGTGAATTAAAAGCAAATAAACATATGAGGCATATAAGAGCACGTAGGAGCACATAACACATAAACAAAATATCTAGATGCAAAAATCCTAAGAAAAGCGATAAAAACAAGTAAGCACACAGGCACACAAAAAGCATATAAGCCCTAACTATTATACCGAGGGATTTAGCTTACAACTTAAGGGGGAAAATTGAAAATGAACTATCTATTACACTTGCTATCTAAATACACAAATATTTGTAACAAATATAATAAATGTAATCTAACTATTACATTGGCTGGCTAAATATAAAAAATATTACACTTTTTGCCAAAATAATAAAATTTGAAATAAAATAAAATAAAATAAAATAAATACGTAAAAGTATGTAAAAATAAGAAATACATAAAAAATATGCATAAAAATCACATTGGAGCAAATTAGAGTACGTAAAGAGAAACAAACGAATAATAGGGATACCTCTTGAAGACCCAGTACAAGTGCTTAAAACAAAAAAGAACATGTTAAGGTACCTTGGTACAAACAAACAAAGGCTAAAATATGAAATCCTAACAAAATTAAGGTAAAATAAAATTCCATGAAACTAAGAGGACTAAAATAGAAATCCAAGCAAACTTGGGAGCCAAATCACAAATTTAAGCTAATTGTGGAACAAATTGTAAATTAGGGACCCAATTGGAAAAATACAAAATTTAAGGGGATCAATCTATAATTATGAAGAACTAGGAATGCAGAAAAATGAAGAATTCTGGGGCAGAATGCTAATAACCAAAAACCAAAACCTAAAAAATAATTTCATATTTTTACTTAATCGAATAATAACAAAAACGTGAAATGACAAATTGAATTAACCATAAACTAAATAAATAGATTAACTAAATCAACTAAAATGATCATCCAATTAAAATCAAATAATAAATCGATCAATCACAAGTAATTAAATAAAACTGAATCAACAAATTAAATTACTCTAACTAACTAATTTACTTGATTAAGTTAATGCCCAAACCTTAAAAGAAAGAACAAAAATAAACAGAACCAGATTAAATAGAATCAAGAAAACAAACCAGAAAATAAAAAAAATTAAATCCCCAAGCCCCAGCTCGTCATTTTCCTCTTTTCTCTGTTCCTCACTTCTCTCTCTCTCCTCTCTCTTCGCCTATCTCTTTCTTCTCTTTTTTTCAGTTTCTTCCCTCTGGGTCTTTCTTTCTTCCCTCTTGTCTCCCTCTTTCGTTTCTCTCTTTTTCTTCTTCAATCCTTTTTCTTTTGTTCATTCTCTCAACAGCTCCTCTCTTCTTCAATTTTGGTCATCTCCGAACACCCCCCGCTCTTTCTCTCTTTCTTAAACAAAATCCCTAGGACTCCCCCAATTTCGGTCATTTTTCATTTTTTTTAATTGTCTCTAAACCCTTTCAACCAAAATCTCCCTAAATTGCCAATTAAGTCATAAATTTCTCAAACCCATAGCAAATCAACAAATATGTGTCATAAGTGATAACCAAGAAAGAAAGCTGGCGACTTATTTACCTGATTTGGGCATAGAGAAGACGATCAAAGGGTTGATGGTTTCCGACAGTGGTTGATGGTTGCTGGCAGTGACTAATTTAGGGTGAATCTCACCTCGGTGGTAGTGGTGGAGTCTCGGTGGTGAAGGCTGGAAGCTGGAACAGAGGTGGTGGAGGAGTTGTTGACTTTTGGAGGTGGAATTGAATCGTTTTAGTAGTTTTTATGGTTGTTTGTGAAATTATGTGATGCGTGTGTATGCTGATTCTAGTAAATTTTTGATTGATTATGTGTGCTGTTGGTGGATGACTGACTTGATGGCGATGGAAGGCTAAAATTAAAGCCTAATGGTGGATAAATGGCTGTGGTTTGAGGTTGCAATCTGGTGGTGTTGATAGGAATTGGCGTCGACAGTGGTGACAGGGGAAGTGGAGGAAATGGTGGTTTAGGTGGTTCTGGCGTCGACTGATTAATGGAAGAGGTTTGAATCTGTACAATTGTTCTATGGCTGATGTGTTTTTGTGATGGTGGTTGGCCTTGGATAGTGGTCAATTAGGTTACAGGAGGGGGAATTTATCAGATTCTCCAGTCGGGTGTTGTTCTTTTGTAGTTGGTTATGGTGGCTTTGCTAGTTTGTTGGTAGATGTTCGTCGTTGCTATGGGTTTGCGGTTGACTTGCAGTGGCGTATTTGGATTGCCTTTGGTGGTTATTGGGACTATTGCTGGTGGTTTTGATGGATTATAGTGGTGAATTTGAAGCTTGGTGGCAGCGAGACAGAGATGGACAGGAAATTTGTGGTTAACTTTGGGCTGCTTGGGGTAGCAATTGGATAAATTGTTTTGAGTGGAAATTAGGCTGTTAGCTACAAAATAATAGCCATGAGTGGTTAGAGGTGGTGGAATTGGGTTGAATGTGGTAGTTTAGGGAGGCATTTTTTTTATGATGGTGGTGATGAGGGTACCACGGCTACAGTTGGGTGGATCTACTGCTATTTTGGGGTGATTGAAACTTGGGCTTTGGCGATTGGATTAGTGACTAGAATCTATGGTTGACTGGTGGAGATAGCAGCTTTGGAGGTGGCAATTCTCGCTGATTGTTGGTTAAGAACAGGGGTCATTGGTGAAGGTTTTGGGTGAATTTTGGCTTGGTGAAAGGACTAACTGTAAAGGGAATGAATTTGTTTGTGTGCGTGTGAATGTAATGGGATGTGCATCTCTCATTTTGAATGGTTGTGTGTGTAAGTGAGCTATGTGTGCATTGTTTGTGTTTTTGCATGTGTGAATCTGTGGGTCGTTTGTGTGTAAACTGTGTGTTTGTGACTGCATATATGAGTGTGTGCTGTTTATGTTTCTGTGTGAAGTGTGTGAGAGAGAGAGTGAGAGTGAATTTATGGGGGAAGTGTATGTGAGTGTGTGCAGATGGTGTGTTAGTGTGTGTGTATCTGTGTGTAATGTGTGAGAGAGAAGTGTTTGATGTGAGGTGTGAGAGAGAAACTACTAAGTATGTGAGACAATATTTGTGAGGGGCTATTGTGTGTTCTAGGTGTTCTAAATGTAGGCTTGAAGATGAATGTAAAGTTGTAGTGTGTGTTCTAGGTGTTCTAGGTGTATGCTTAAAGATGTGCTAAAATTGTGTAGGTGTTCTTAGTGAAAACTTGAAGATAAATGTAAAAAAAAGTGTGTGTTTTTTGTGTTCTTGGTGTAACAGATAAAGCTAAAAACTAAAAACTCACTTCTAAGCTTTTTTCTTTTTTCCCTTCCTTTTTTGTAGCCCCAAAAATAGGCTATTTATAGTGCACAAAAAACTTATCTTTCAAGAAATGAGTAAAAGATCGAAACGCACTTGACAATCAAAATTACAAGTTCGCCCTACAAAATTAAAAATCTATGTTCCCTCCTAAAAACACAAAAAATGAAAAAAGTAAGAAAAATATAAATAATAAATTTATTAATAGCAATTCACCCCAAAAAAGTTAGAAAAATTTAGAAACATGCTTAAAACCTAAAAAATGAATTTGGGACCCAAAAATGACGAAAAATGTTCAGAAGGCAAAATAACTGTTTTGTCTCTATACTATCAAAATATACGAAAAATATCAGTTAAACCTGAAAAAAATCATAAAAACTTAAAAATGTGTATAAAAGTACAAAAAAATGAATTTAAACCCCTCGAAACTAATGAAAAATATTTACAATTAAAAAATTACTATTCTACCCCCAAAACTGCTGACTTTCTCATTTTTATCCAAAAATTAGGATTTGACTCCAAATCGTTGGAAAATGTCCCCAATGTTAGAAAATGAGCGATGTGTCCAAATTTGGTATCTACACTAATCTTGTGCAGGATTTTGAAGATGTCTTTTCTGAAAAAATACCTAGCGGTTTACCACCAAAGAGGGGAATTGAACATCAGATAGATTTGATACCAGGAGCACCTCTTTCAAACAAGCTAGCATATAGGAGTAATCCAGAGGAGACTAAAGAATTGCAAAGACAAGTGGAGGAGTTGATGAGCAAAGGATGGGTTCGTGAAAGTTTGAGCCCATGTGTAGTGCCAGTAATTTTGGTGCCTAAAAAGGATGGAACGTGGAGAATGTGCGTTGATTGCCGAACTATCAATGCCATTTATGGTAAAGTATGGGCATCCAATTCCTAGACTTGATGATATGTTAGATGAGTTTCATGGTTCATAATATTTTTCTGAAATTGATTTGAAAAGTGGTTATCATCATATTAGAATTAGAGAAAGAGATGAATGGAAAACTGCATTTAAGACAAAACATGGTTTATATGAGTGGTTAGTGATGCTATTTGGTTTAACTAGCGCACCTAGTACATTTATGAGATTGATGAATCATGTTTTGCGTCCGTTCATAGGAAAATTTGTAGTTGCTTATTTTGATGATATTTTAATTTATAGTGAATGTTTTGATGATCATATGTTACACTTAAAGAGTGTTTTAGAAGTACTTCAAAAGGAAAAGCTTTATTTTTTGTACTAACCAACTTGTTTTTCTAGGTCTTGTAGTTAGTAAAAATGGTATACAGGTTGATGAGTCTAAGGTTAAGGCAATCTAAGATTGGCCTACAACTAGGTCGGTGACAGAATTAAGGAGCTTCTATGGATTGGCAAGTTTCTACAGATGGTTTATAAAAGATTTCAGCACCATTGCAGCACCTTTGACAGCTGTCTTTAAAAAGAATGAAAAATTTTGTTGGTGAGAAGCTCAAGAGAAGGCTTTTCAATTGTTGAAAGAAAAACTCACACGAGCACCTATATTATCACTTCTTGGTTTTAACAAAACTTTTGAAATTGAATGTGATGCCTCAAGTGTGGGAATAGGAATGATTTTGATGCAAGAAGGAAGGCCGGTTGCGTATTTCAGTGAAAAGTTGAATAGAGCCACTTTAAATTACCCGACATATGACAAGGAGTTATACACATTAGTTCGGGCATTGCAAGTGTGGCAACATTATCTCCGGCCAAGGGAGTTTGTCATCCACACGGACTATGAATCTCTTAAACACTTGAAATCATAACTCGAGCTAAATAGGAGATATGCCAGATGGATTAGCTTCATTGATACATTTCCATATGTTATCAAGTATAAATCTGGTAAGACCAATGTTAGTGGCAAATGTACTTTCTTGCAGATATACCTTATTCACTATATTTGTTTCAAAATTGAAAGAAATGTATGTTAATTATAAAGATTTCAGTGAAATTTTTGAGAAATGTAAAATTTCACCTCAAGGTAAATGTTACATTTTCAATGGATATTTAATGTTTGAAGATAAACTATGTGTTTCATGTGGTTCCATTAAGGAGTTACTTGTTCGGGAGTCACATAGTGGTGGATTAATGGGTCATTTTGGAGTGGCTAAAACTTTTTTAATTTTGGAGGAAGATTTTTATTGGCCACACATGAAGAAGGATGTTGAGAAAGTAGTGAAAGGATGTGCTACATGCCACATGACCAAGTCCAAACTACAACCTTATGGTTTGTATACCCCCCTTCCTATACCTAGTGAACCATGGATAAATATTTCAATGGATTTTGTACTTGGTTTACCTAGATCAAGAAGAGGACATTATTCTATTTATGTGGTTGTTGATAGATTTTCTAAAATGCCACATTTTATTCCATGTCATAAAACTAATGATGCATCTCATGTAGCGGATTTGTTCTTTAGAGAAATTGTTATGTTGCATGGCATACCTAAAACAATTATTTCCGATAGAGATGTTAAATTCTTAAGTTATTTTTGGAAGACTTTGCGGGCAAAATTGGGCACTAAACTGTTGTTTTTTACTTCAAGTCACCCACAAACTGATGGTCAAATAGAAGTAGTTAATAGAACATTGCCTACATTATTGTGTGCTATCATTAAAAAGATCCTCAAAACATGGAAAAAATGTTTACTGCATGCAAAATTTGCATATAATAGAACTATCCATTACGCTACAAAATTTTTACTGTTCGAAATTGTGTGTTGTTTTAATCCTCTTACTCCATTAGATTTGTTACCTTTACCCATTTCTGAGCATGTGATCTTAGATGAAAAGAAAAAGGCAGAGTTTGTGAAGAAATTGCACGAACGGGTGAAATCCAACATTGAGAGAAGAACAGAGCCATACGTAAAGCATGCCAACAAGGGACGCCATAAAATGACCTTCCAACCTAGAGATTGGGTATGGTTACATTTGAGGAAAGTAAGATTTCCAACTCAAATGCATAACAAGTTGATGCTAAGAGGTAATGAACCATTTCAAGTGGTTGAGCGAATTAACGACAATGCTTACAAGCTTGACCTTCCAGGTGAGTATAGAATTCATGCAACATTTAACATTTTTTTATCTAAATCCTGATTTTGTAGATAATCTGGAAGAAGATTTGAGGGCAAATCCTTCTCAAGAGGAGGGGAATGATGCGGGAGCATCTATGGATGAGGAGACTCAAGAAAATGATCAAGCTTCAATGCCTAAGGGACCAATTACAAGAGCAAGAGCTAAGCGGTTCAAACAACAACTTCAATTGTTCATCCAGAAGTGTCATTTGCAGGCTGAAAATTCCATGACACTTGAAGAATTTAGCCAAAGAAGATTTGGAAATTGTTACATGATTCAACTGGAAAAAGATGAATCAACTAAAGAGTTCAAAGATGGTGAAATTCTGAAAGAAAGAGTCATTTGTGGACCCTCATCTGCAGACCAGTCTCCATGAACTGTGGACTACTTGACCTGCAAATCAGGTTTAAAGAGTTTTTGAGATCCATGAGCGTAGAGATATGTGGACCAATTTAATGAACCGCAGACCACTTGACCCGCAGATCAGGTTCAGAGAATTTTTGGAGTACGCAAGAGCCGAGAATCATGGGTTACTGTTCATTGTCCACCCGCGGATCACTATTGGTCAAAGGCGGTGAAAAGTTTTGATTCGCTAATTCGTACAAATTTGGGTTGAGATTGTTTCAAAATTGTTCAAGTTTATGAGAGTTAGAGGGGTCAAGATTCCTCATCCCTTGGATCTTAAATTAATCTCAATCTTTATCTTAGGTTCATATCACAACTTGTTCGTTGGGCTTCTTTTCAGGTTTATTCTAACTTGACCGTTTGGGTTTTAATTTCAGTTTAGTTTCAACTCATCTATTGGACTTTTCTTTCATTTTAGCTCCAACCCATCCACTGGATTTCTATTTTAGTTCATTCCAAATCGTCTGTTGGATTTTTTTAATTTCATATTATTTTAACTCGTTTGTTGGACTTTAATTCTTTTTTAGTTCCAATTCTCCGTTGGATCCTAACTCATTCGTTGGATTTTTTTTTTCAAATTTAATTCCAACTCGTTCGTTGGGTTTTCTTTTCAAATTTAGTTCCAACTCTTTCGTTGGACTTTTATGTTAGTTCATTCCGATTCGTCCGTTGGATTTTTAGTTTTATTCCAACTCATCCATTGGATTTTCTTTCCTATTAGTTCCAACTCGTCAGTTGGACTTTATTTTCAATTTTCGGCAAAAAAAATCCAATTTTGGCATTGGCCGCCATGCTTTATCCGACAAAAAGATCCAATCCAAACATTGGGCATTGCGCTTTAATTTCAGTCATTTTTGTCTTCAGCTTTCGACAGAAAGATCCAATCTTGGCATTGGGCGCTGTGCTTTATCCAATAGAAAGATTTAATCTAAGTATTGGGTGCTGCACTTTTGTTTCAGTTTAGTTTATATTTGTCCCCGGTAATTCTAACTCCTCCGTTGAACTTTTATTTCTATTGATGGTAGTTCCTACTTATCCGTTGGACCCAATATTTAATTTTAAATTCTAGTGGTTTTGATTCGTCCATTGGATGCCATTTTTATTTTTCAGTTTTCAGTAATTTTGTTTGTAGCATTAGATACCATTTCATTTCGATTGCATACTTAATTATCTTACTTCAGCATTCTTATTTTTCTTGTGTCATCATGCATTAGTAATCATACTAGTCCATTTACTTTTATGTTTCCTCCCTGAGAGAGAGAGAGAGAGAGAGAGAGGAAAGAGTTTTTTGGTTGCTATAGTTTATTTGGACTTCATTCACATCAAACTGTCACTAACGCATGTCATATGATTGTTTCCCTTTATCATTCTAAATTACGTTTGACCTAATTCTCTTATATGGGATACATAGGCAACTCTAGGTGTGTTTAGCCAACTCTTGTGTTTTCATCTGCATGAGTTTTTGTGTCAGATTGTGAGGTTTAGGTACTATCAAAATTAAGCAAAATTCACACAAATAAATAATAAAATTTATAACCTAATACCCCTTTCCACAAGTGCACGGGTCAATTGTAGTGGGGGAAGTATTATGGTCGATCCCACGAGGAAACAAGACTTAGCAAGTACCAAAGCTATTAACTTGCACTATTATCTAGACAATACGTCAAATAGGTGGTGTGCAAAAGAAGAAAATTCAACTACTTGAAGTAAAACAAATAAAAGAAATTCACAAACACAAGTAATAGGGTTGAGAATCCACTAATTGTCATTAATACGATTGAATGAATTAACACCTTGCTATATTAATCTTGTCTTGCATAGGATTGCAATTTCATATGAAATCAAGACTTGTTTTCACAATGAATTGATAGAGTTCAATTATGTTCATGATGAACTCTTGTGAAATGCACGAATTGTGGTATTAAACAACATCAATCCACCTACTTGTACAATTATTTGCATGTGTACAACATAAGTTTCATCTACCATTTTCCAATGTTATAAGCATTTCTTATTGTCAAATAACATCTAAATGATTTGCAATAGTTGATCAAGCTACTACAAATGTTAAACCTTGATAGATGAACAAGCAAATACAAGTTATAGCAAGTGTAATAACATTCAAAATCATATAATTAGCTTCATCTTACCCTAAGACAAATATTTAGTTAAGCATGGAATTCAAAACATGAAAGTATAAGAATTCATTAAAGTAATTCACAACAAGTAAGGAAATAAAGAGAAAGAGATAGAAATTCTCATTTCAATGGCTCCAATCCTTTATTTCTTCCTTGAATATGATGTAGTACAAGTGAATTCTCGAAAAGTTTTCTTACAAGTATTGAAATTTCCTATAAAACTACAAAGAAAACTAGTAAACTAACTACTTTGGGAGTGCTCCTCCCTTCAAGACATAGTTTTCATCAAACCAAGCATATCTTCTATGAACTATAAAGGCATCTATTTATAGAAGAAACCCTAGCTCAAGTCTTTGTCCAAGTTGGAGACATGATGATGAAATTTGATTCCTTTTGCCTCAAAAGTCTTCCTTGAGCTTTGTGCTATGTTCTAGGGCAACCCAAAGTGCAACTGGACATTGGAATTATCTACAAAAGTTGTGTGAATAGGCTGCAAGTTGAAGAGAGCCAAAATCTGCAAGTTGGCATCGATACGCGGATAGTAACCTGCGGATTGTGATCCACGTATCACTCTGTTTTACCACTTTTCCCTTTTCAAAATTTGGTTATTCCTTTCATGCCCTTGAGACCTTTTTCTACCGTTTGAACCATAATTTGTTGGGTAGAATTTAGTGAAGAAAATATTTGTCGAAAATTTCAAGCTTAAATGATAAAATTGGTACAACTTGAATCATCTTTGAATTTGATATTCTTTGATCTTCAATTGATCCAAATTGTGTTTAATCTTCATTTTCCTACAGAATCAAATAAACTTGAGCATCAAAATTGCTCCAAATAATATTTCTGCCTCAAAACCCTAATTTTCGAACTTAAAACCCTAATTTTGGAGAAAACCCGGATTTAATGGAGAATAATGAAATTGAGTTATTTTAATATCTAAAATACTAAAAACATACTCAAATCATACTAAAATTATATATAAAATATTATACTAAAATAGGTAAAATTATTACTTATCAGTGTCCGTAGTTCATTACCTGAACTATGTTTGACCTAATTCCCTTGAATGGGATATGTAAGCAACTCCTAAAGAGTTTAGTCACTTTTTTACGTGTTCATTTGTTTATCAATTTTCCTTTTATCACAATCTCATGCTATGGATGTTTAGACATTTGTTTTGTTTCGCATTTGCATTTGTTGTCAAATTCAAGTGCATCAAAATTTGGTGATGTTTACGTTTTTGTCTAAAATTTCTACGAGATTCCCAACAAAGAGGGGTAAACTGTAAACAACAAATTTTGACACACTGCTTATTTTTTCTAATATTGAGTGTATGTTTTTTTTTTTGGCAAAACCCATTCATGGGGTGGGATGCCAACCCAGATTTTATTGATTAGAACTAAAAATTATAACAAATGAGGGGGGCTTGACCTTACCTCAATGATTACAAATCAAAATAAATAAAATATCTAAAAATATCTTATATAAGAAAACTGAATGCAATCTAATTTAAGAAGATCAAGTACCTCCTTTGGCAAATTATTTCCTACAAAAAACTGATTCAAATTCCTATTACTTGCCAATGTTGCCAATGCATTTGCTACAGAATTAGCCTCCCTATAAATAAGACAAAGAATATAACTTTTATTCAGCATCAAGCTCTTGATCTGTTTAACTGCCACCCTTGATCTCCATGGTATGATAATTGCCTCTTGAATCATTCTTACTAAACTCTAAGAATCCATTTCAATTTCCACTTGTTGCAAATTGTACAATTAACATGACTTAACTCCTTCTAACAAAGCCAATGTCTCTACCTTCATATTCGTTTTTTTCCCAAAAGAAAGAGGAAAGGCAAATAGCACATTACCTTATTCATCTCTAATTACGCCTCCTCCCCCAGCATGTCCTGGATTACCAATAGAGGAACCATCCATGGTGAGCTTGACAAACCCCCTAGTAGGACGTTTCCAAAAAACCACAAGAGGGGGTCTTCATTTCTTCCTTTTCATAACTACAGCCAACTGTGATAAGTTATTGTCCTCACTACAATTTTTACAAAAAGGCTTGGCTTGTGATATGTTGAAGATCATCTGTGTCATCCATCCACAGAGCGTCTGCCAAGAAACATGTTTATCATCATAAAAAGCCAAAGTCCTTGCCCTCCATAATTCCCAACAAATGATGGAAGGCACAACAATGAACAACTCACCAATTGCTGATTTATGTGACGCCATAGACCACCAATTTTGAATTCTTTGGAATATATTCAAATTAGTGCAAGGCAAACCAAACACTTCTGAGAAATGACTCCATATTGCCAAAGCAAAAGAACACTCTGACAGAGTATGACTCATAGTTTCCACCCCATTACAAAATTGACATTTTGAAGGCAATTGAAAACCAAACTCAACTAATAACTCAGGAAAAGGTAAAAATTAATTAAAACCTTTTCACATAAAGATTGAGACCTTAAGTGGTAGTTCATAATCCCAGATTAACTTCTTTGAGCCCAGAATAACATGTTTCTCTCTAATAAGATTCCAAGCAAAAGAAATTGAAAAATCACCAAAAGGGGTAAGACACCAAACTGCCTCATTAATCTGATCAAGAGACCGAAAATGCTGCTGGAAATCGTTGTGGATAACCTTCATCCTCCTCCAAACCAAACTTGTAACTCCTTGTCTAGCTTGTTCCAAGCTTCCAAATTTGGTAGCCATAAATTGCACCCATAAGGAGCTTGATGTCTTAAATTTCCAGCAAAGTTTGCCTCCAAAAGCATCTACCATATCAACCAATCTTCTGAGACCAAGTTCATCTTCATTAGTTGGAAAACACAAGGATTTTCGATTAGCCCAATGGCGTCTATAACCAAAGCCACTCTCTCCCCAAAAAAAATTAGCCATGATGCTCTCCAATTTTTTCAATATCTTCTTTGAGGGGTCCATGACAGTCAAGACATGCAATGGAATGGATGCTAACACGTGCTTTATCAAAATCAATCTACCTCCTTGAGACAACAATTTTTTCTTCCAACCTACCAACTTAGTTAAAAATTTATCAATCAGAAAATGAAAACAAACCCCTTTCTTCCTCCCCCTATATAGATTACATCCCAAATACATAATTGGAAAGGAACCATTTTTAAAACCTATCTTCCTTTGTATCCAATGAAGCTGAGGTGAAGAAACCCATTTGGAAGTGATAAAAAAGCTCTTAGAAACATTGATTTTTTGTCCAGAGCCCTTTTGATATGCCTCTAAAAAACTCATCAAATTATTAATACTTCTTTTATTTCCTCTAGCAAAGATCTTGATATCATCTGTGTATGTTAAGTGAGTAACCACTGGGCATCCACGCCTCGTTGCAAATGCATCAATTTCACCATTCTCTACCCAAGCTTTCAATCCTCTACTTAGTGCTTCAGCCATTAGAATAACAAGAAAGGCGAAAAAAGATCTCCCTGTTTAACTCCCCTAGAAATAGGGAAAAAAGCTATGTGATTTACCATTTATCATAACAGAGAACCAGCTTTGAGAGAGCTGTCCAAGAACTACTTCAATGAACCGATTTCCAAAACCAAACCTCTGATGCACCAATCTGAGGAAGCTCCAAGAAACCCTATCAAAAGCCTTCATCATGTCTAGTTTAAACACTACATTCCCTCCCCTAACTTTCTTGTCAATTGTTGTCATCATTTCATGAGCAAGCAATATGTTGTCTGATATTTCTCTGCCTTTAACAAAAGCAGACTGTTCCTATGAGATTAGTTATGGAAGGATAGAACTCAGTCTAGTAGAAAGCACCCTTGAGAAGACTTTGCTCACAAAGTTACCCAAGCTGATTGGCCGAAAATCTGCAAAAGTTCTAGGATTAGACTTTTTAGGAATCAGGATAATTAAGGAGCTAGCTATACTTCATGGTATTGGGGTCCCCATCAAGAAATCCCACACTGCCAGAATCAAATCATCAGCTACAATGTCCTAGCAATGCCTAAAAAAAGACCTTGTAAAATTGTCCGCCCTAGACAACTGTCTTTGTCCGATGCAAACTCGACCTCTCTCAATTCATCAACAACAACCTCCCTCAAAATACTTTGATTCTACTCCTCAAAAACCGAAGAAGAAATCTCCTATAAAAAAAAAATTCGAGTCTTCTGCTCCCTCTTTTGTGAGCAGACTCTTAAAAAAAGACACCGCCTCTACTCCAATCTGATTCTCATCCTCAAGCCACACCCCATCCCCATTTTTGATTCTATGGATGGTCAATTTTTTCCTCCCATCACTCACTATGCAATGAAAGAATTTTGTATTTCCATCCCCCTCAATTATCCATTTAATGTTGGCTTTTTGTCTCCAATATTCTTCCTCATTTTTAAGACAAAGTAACAACTGAGCTTGTGCATGTTGTAAGTCCATTCTATCATCATTCGATTGTGTCATTGTGTATAATAGTTCCTTTTGTTGCACAACATCCTTAGCCCTTCTCAATGCTTGAAATATATCACCAAAGTGATGTTTATTCCACTCCCGAAGACATCCCCTCAATCATTTTATTTTATATGCCAAAGCATACATATCGCACCCTTGAATAGGCAAACTCCAATTTTGTTTAACAACGTCAAAAAAATTACCATGTGACAACCAAATGTTCTAAAATTTAAAGTACCTAGTCCCATTTGAGCCATCTAATGCTGAAGTAACAAAGGAGTATGATTAGAAATAGTCAAATTGAGATGTTGAATCGAAGACTGAGGATAAGCCTCCATCCACTTTTGGTTCACTAGCAACCTGTCCAACCGCTTCCATACCTGTGATCCTTCTCTAACCCCAGACCATGTAAAAGAATTTCCAGTGAATGGTAGCTCCATAAGACCACAATCTAAAATTGTTTGATTAAAGTCCGCAATAGCACCTACATCTTGCGAAGAAGATCCAATGTACTTATCAAGAGAAGCAATAACATTGAAATCACCTCCGATAATCCATGACTTCTCACCAATGACATTTGCAATGCACCTCATATTATTCCACAATGAAATCCTTTTGGCTCTAGAACATTTTGCATGAACAAAAGTTGCTTGCACAACATGTATTTCACAAATCATGAGTAACCATGACATGCAACAATTGATTAGTGTTTTTGACAACATTCAAATGATATCCACCTTTTCAGAAAACCCAAATCTTATTCGATATATTGAACAAAGACGAATAAAAGCTAATGTGCCACACAATTTTTCCACATTCATAGCATTTACCAAAGGTTCTAACAATACCAAAACAGAAATTCCATGCATTTTAACTAACAACTTCAAGTGACGAATTGAAACCTTACCCATTACCCCTCTCACATTCCATACAAAGATGCTATTCATTGCAAACCGTCACTAGTTGACATCTTGAAGCTTTTGCAGCTTGTCTAGTGAGTATTTGGCGAGGCAGCCTTACATAAGTTCTTCTCTTCATGGATTTACGAGACTGGACAGCAATGAAGCCCTAGTCATCTTCCTTCTGATCAAGCCTAGGGGTGAGAATCGGTCGGTAATTCGGTAATTCGGTAACTTGAAATCGGTCAATTCGGTATTTTTTTTTTCAAATTTACCGACCGAATTCGATTTCGAATTCACTTAATACCGAACCGAATTCGATTTCGAATTCAATTCGGTAAATCGGTATATTAATTCGGTAACCGAATTCAAAAAATAAAAAAAATTAAAATAAAAATTTTAAAATAAAATTAAAAAAATAAGAAATTTAAAATTAAAAAATTAAAAAATAATGGGCTTAAGGAGGAAATAATGGGCTTAAAGAAATAATGGCCCAACCCAATGATTAAATAACTGAGCCCACTATCAAATTACTAGCCCAATTAATGCTAAATTCGGTAATTCGAATTCGGTATATATATACCGAATTACCGAATTCGAATTACCGAATTGAATTCGGTAAATTCGGTATTACCGAATTAGAATTTTATTTTCGAATACCGACCGAATTCGATTTCATTTTTTTCGGATTTTCCGAATTACCGACCGAATTACCGAATTACCGAATTCGATTTACCGAATTCAATTCTAATTCGGTCGGTAATTCGGTATTTACCGAATTTGCACACCCCTAATCAAGCCTAGGGCATCTCCTGAGATCGGGTGTATGTTTTCTACTTTTTAAGATTAAATCTTAGTTTCCGGGTAAGAGTGGCAAAATCAACAATTTCACAGGCCAAACAGTAAATTCTAACTTGTAAATATTTTTCACCAATTTTGGGTCCTAAATTCTTGTTTTATACTATTTTGTACGTTTCTAAATTTTTATGATTTTTTCGAGGCCAATTGCTATTTTTTTATATATTACACCAATTCAGAGGCAAATTATTTTTTCACCTTATGAATGCCTTTTTCACCTATTTTTTAGTCCAAAATTCATATTTTATACTTCTAAGTTTATTTCTAATTTTTCATAATTTTTTCAAGGCCAACTGCTATTTTTTTAGTATATCGCACTAGCTTAGGGATCGTCATTTCACCTTGTGAAGACCTTTTTCACCCATTTTTAGTCTTAAATTCATATTTCATGCTTTTAGGCATATTTTTAGTTTTTGATAATTTTTTGGGTCAAAAAACTATTGTTTTTGTAAATAACGCGTCTAGGGGTAAAATGGTTATTTTGGCACACAAATGTTTCTTCGCCCGAATTTTGTTGATAAAATTTATAATTTGCATTTTTTATTTTTTTTTTCATTTTTTTTTGGTATTTTTTAGGAGAAATAATGACACTTTTAAAATTTGTGTCAAAATTATTTTTTAGAGGGGTAAAACAATAATTTGGTTTAATAGTTTTTTTAGTTTTTGTTTATTCTTGAAAGATAAGAGTTGGGAAGCTTCTTAGAAAATTTTCAAGTCTTATCCCTTCATAGTATAATAAGCCCAATTTTTTTATGAAAAAATGGAGAGAGATTAGAGAAACCTTTTTTTAATTTGCATATAATTTCACAATTTACACACAATATTCCAAGAACACACACTTTTGCATTTATCTTCAAAATCATACCAAGAACACTCGCTTACTTTTATATTTATCTTCAAAATCACACCAAGAACACCAAGAACATAGAATCACTTTTACAATCATTTTCAGACTCACGCCAAGAACACCAAGAACACACACTCACTTTTACACTTATCTAAAAACACACACCAAACACATACAAACACATACACAAACCATCAAACTCCACAAAGCCTCAAACACACATGCACACACATAGGGATTTAGTCTCATACATGTACAGAACATACATTCACAATCAAATCCACTCGATCTTCACACACACCCCACCACCTTGGGGCCAATCTCCACCATCCAACCACCACCAATTTTCACCAAAAATAGACCCAAAACTTTTGCAATTTCAGCCCCAAATTCTTGCAAAAGCAGCCCCAAAAAATCCTGCAATTCTAGCCCAAATTCCGGCAAAAATAGCCACAAAAATCCTACAATAACCATCCCCAAAAAACACAACAAAAACATCCTAAAAATCCTACAATTCTAGCCCCAAATTCTAGCAAAAACAACCCCAAAAATCCAACAATTCTAGCCCCAAACTCCTGCAAAAAAGCAGCCCAAAAAATTCTGCAATAACCATCCCAAAAAATATAGCAAAAATAACACCAAAAACAAATACAAAAACAACTCAAAATTAGACCCAAAATAGCATCAATGCAAGCCCAAACAGTCACCAAAAACCACCAAACCAACCCCTCAAGCAGCATCATAACAGTTGCAATCGCAGCCCCATAACAACACTAATTGCAGCCCCACAACAGCCACAAAATAAGTCCCAAAATAGCCACCTAAAAGAGCACCAAAGTCAGCCACAACTGCAACCAAAAATAGCCTCCCAACAGCCACCAAAAGCAACAAAAAATAGCCCAAAATTCTAGCCATACAGCAGCCAAAATCAGTACCAAATTGCAAACCAAATGAGCCCCAAAACCAGTCCAATCAACCACATCCCCTATTGACACCCAAAGCAGTCCAAATTGCAGCCAAAAAGAATCACAAAAACAACCCAAAAATCACCCCAAAGCTGCTCCAAACACCAAGCTCAAGCTCACCACCACTGTGAACTCCTTACCACCTGCAACCTTACGAATTGGACCGTTCTCTTCAGCCAAAACAGGTGCAATTCTCAGTGCCTCTTTAAATTCCTTTTACATTTTGTTTTATCACTAAATGTTTAGCATAATTGTTGATTTGTTATTGGTTAGCTCTTGGACTTGAAGAATTTGGGAGCTTTGACCGTAAGTTGAGGGATTTGATTTGAGAGCATTTAGAAACTTTTTTCTGGTTTAGTGAACCGATTCTGGGGGTGGGACTTTAAGACTGATATTTTGATGAATTGCAGTTTGAAATTTTTAGGGAATTGGAGATTTAGAGAAACAATTCTTGGGAAAGACATTGCTTTTCGTCAGAATTAGAGGATTCAAGAGGCTAGGGGGCCTCGTTTTAATAGAAGTTTGATTTTTTTCTTAGAACACGAACTGGAATTTGAATGTATTTGCGTAGGGTCTAATATTGTATTACATATTTAGTAGTGTTTGTTTTGAAGCTTTAGGCGATCAGTTGATTGAAGAAAATGAAACAAGAAAGTTTTGTTTTTTTGCCTTTCTTTTTTTTTTTTAAGTTTCCATTTTCTAGTTGGTTCAAGAATCAATTGGGGAGGGCTTTTAATTTTGGGATTTCTATTTTCGGACTTATTTAAACTACTATTTTTATTTTCTTTCTGATTGTTTCGTTATAGAATAGGACTTTACAAGTTAGTCCTTAAATCTCGAGTCACTTGGCCCTAAACCTTTGAATTCTTTTGTACCTTGATCCTGGATAATTTGTAGATTGACCCCCTATGCTTTAATGTCTTGCAATTTTGTCCTTTTTTGCTTATCCTGACTTGTTATACCTTAAGATTTAGCCTTTTTAAGCTGCTAATTTGCATTTTTAGCCCCTATGTGCTGCTGATTTTTACAATGGTTCCCTACATATTGTTGGAATTTGTTTTGGGCCCTCACTAGTTGCTGGAACTTTCATTAATTCCCTTAGGATGGGTTGGAATGTTCAATTTTAGTCCCTATGACCTGCTAGAATTGTGTTTTAGTCCCCACATATTGCTGGAATTTGTTTTGACCCCACTAGTTGTACGAATTTTCATTAGCCCCTTAGGACTTGTGAGAATTTTAATTTTAGACTCCCATTTGTTGCTGGAATTGGCATTTTAGTACTTATAGTTGCTGAAATTTTGAATTTTTAGATGTTACAACCCATTTTTATACTTTGTTTTACCTAAACAATGGTATCTTAATGTGTTTGTTTGTGATTTTAGTACTTGTGCATCGTCTTTAAGATAAAGGTACCCCTATTCACCATTAATTTCTCTATGTGCTCCAACATGCTCTTATGTGTATTCTTATGTGTTTTTCTTTGTGTGTTTATTGCTTTATATATTTATGGAGTGTTTTAATTTTTTATTATTATTTATTGAGTTTGATCTTCAGAACAGTGTAATGGATCGATATGATTTATTATTTTATCAAATTTTTGTATCTAGATAGTCAATGAAATAGATAGGCTACATTTTTTTATATATTTTTATTATTTAGCAAATATTTGTATTTAGATAGGCAAGTATAATAGATAGTTTATTTTATCCTTCCGCTTTAATTGTACTTAGGTCTCTAGTGTAATAGTTAGGGTTTGTCTGCTTTTTATGTGCTTATGTGTTTATTTGTGTTATTGCTTTTCTTAGGATTTTTGCCTCTAGAATATTATACTTACATGTTAAGTGCTCCCATGGAATTTATATGCTCTTATATGTTTATTTACCTCTATTTATGCTTTTCATCATGTTCTATTTGTGACGTTACCATACTAGTCCAACACTAGTGGTGAATTTGTAGAAAACAAGCTAGCCCAATGCTAGACCCTTAGGTCATCCTACTGTTAATCTCATCCCTTGCGTATTTTTCATCTCATCCTACCGTTAGGTTTTTTTCCATTTTTACATGATTTTTATATACTACTACTACTACTACTACTACTATTATTATCTATTTTAAATATATATGCAATGTATGATGATTGTGAGTTTAGGTTATTATCAAAATAAGGCACAATTCACACAAACAAGTAATAAAATTTATAACCTAATACTCGTTCTGCAAGCCCACAGGTCAATTGTAGTTATAACGAGTCGATCCTATGAGGAAACAAGATATAGCAAAACCAAAGCTACTAACTTGCTCTATTATCTAGACAAAACATCAAACGGGTGGTGTGCAAGGTAAGAAAATTCAACTACTTGAAATAAAACAAATGAAAGAAATTCACAAATACAAGTAATAGGGTTTAGAATCCACTAATTGTTACTAATATGATTGAATGAACTAACACCTTGCTATACTAATCTTGTTTTGCTTAGGATTGCAATTCCATATGAAATCAAAATTTGTTCTCACAATGAATTAACTAGAGTTTAACTATTCTCATGATAAACTCTTATGAAATGCATGAATTTTGGTCTTAAATAACCTCAATCCACTTACTTATACCACTATTTTCATGTGTGTATGATATGCTTCATCTACCATTTTCCGATGTTATAAGCATTCTCAATGTCAAATAACATCTAAATGATTTGTAATAGGTGATCAAACTACTACAAATGTTAAACCTTGATAGATGAGCAAGCAAATACAAGTTATAGTAAGTATAATAACATTCAATTCATATCATTAACTTCATCTAACCCTAAGACAAGTATTTAGTTAAACATAGAATTCATAACTTGAAAGTATAAGAATTCAATAAAGTAAATCATAACAAGAAAATAAAGAGATAGATAGAAATTCTCATTTCAATTGCTCCAATCCTTCATTTCTTCTTTGGATATGAAGTTGTACAAGTGAATTCTCTAAGAGTTTCCTTACAAGTATTGAAAATTCTACTACAAACTATAAGAAAAACACTAAAATACAACTACTTTGGGAGTGCTCCTCCCCTCAAGACTTCTTCAAAATGTCTTGCATGAGCTCCCTAATTATAGATAAATTCACCTAATCACTTAAACAACTTGCATGACAAATTGCATGAAAAATTTGTCTTGAAATCACAAAAAAAATTTCATTGAATTTTGCAATATTTCCTTGGGTAGTGCAGGTGCAGAGAATCATCAAAAAGTCATCAAAAGAGGCTAGAAGATAAGCTACAAGTTGGAGCCATCATTTTCTGGCTAACATGCTTGATCCGCGGGTTAGATCCACAGGTTGTTGGTCCGTGGATCTTGATCCATAGATTGCTCCCAAAAGAAGGATGAATTAGCTTTTCTCAAAAACATTAAAATTTTTTCCCTTTAATTACTTCCCAACACCACAAGAATCAGGTCATTTCGAGTTCTAGATACAAAGATATGGCCAAGACACTAAGACGTGGTTGGGAGAGCTTCACAACACATGTACTTTAGTAATTTAGATTTTTGGCAATGAAAAAGTTAGACCTGAATTTCAATATCTTTATAAGAATTATAGAGTATCATCTTAGCTATCAAATACAAGAATAATCATCTCAATCCAATATTTGTAGCTCAAGTTATTGCCAAAATACAAAAATGTGTCGTTGTTGTCGACCCCTAGTTTTCTCAATTTCTTCACTTCTATTACTTCTTTGCACTTCTCTTTTGCTTGTTATTCCTCATATGCTCTTGAGACCTTTTTGTGATATTAACCCTTTAATTGCATTGTGAATTTGTAGATGAAAATTGAGCAAACAATCTTGAAGATTTATAATGTAAAAGTTGTTCCATTGAAACTCCAATTCAATCATCCTTGATTCTTCTATGAATTTGATGATTTTTACTCTAATTGATCCAAATAATGATTGAATATATAAAACCTGCAAGATTGTACAAAAATTATGTATTAATTTGTTCAAAATATAAATTTCACTTCAAAATCATTGAAATTTGGTAAAAACCCTATTTTCTGAGAAATTCGCCAAATAGAAGAAACTTAGTGAAAATAAGGCATATTTATGTTAAAGATACTAAAAACATACTAAAAATACAATAAAATTATATATAAAACCTTATGCTAAAATAGGTAAATTGCATTTCACATAGAATTTTTAGGTCATTTGTGTGCTTAGACTCGAAATAGTTGCCCTCTTCACGCGTGAAATGGCAAGTTTGGCTTTCCTTAGGCCTTAGCATGGCGTTCTCCCCTCCGTGAGTAGGAACCGTAAGTCACGAGTTTTTAGTCTCCCATATCCATCATGATTGTATCCTCTCTTTCTTCAATCACTTACTACTATTTTCCTTTTCCTTTTGCATCTCATGTCTACACACACTCCTGACTCCCTCGAGGCATCGTCTTCGAGTTTTACAATTAATGTGATAATCCCAATCAAGTCTCAAAGGGATATTTCATCCCTCCTAACACCTCATTAGGCTTGGGATTTGCATTGATTTAGTCAAGTCTAAATGCGATGAAATTTGGGTTATCTTAGGAAATTTTGATTAAACCTCGCAACTAGCCTTAGGCGCAAGCTTTTGACCTTTCTCCAAATGTGACTCCCGAACCTTTTTCTCTCGTTTTCAATAACTCAAAATTGTAAAAAGGATTTATAAACATTTTTTCAAAAAAATTATTTTGTTTCATTAAAAGGTTTTTCAGGTGACTTAGTACACGCTAACTCATTATCAAGTGGCAACTCTATTTTTAATAAAATCCTTTTTTTTAACAATTCGACCAAAGTTGTCGCATTTTTAATTCTGGCCTTGTTTTGTTTTTCAAAAGACCATTTTTTTCTAAAAATATATTTTTTTACAAAAACCCGATTTTCCCACTTGGTTTTTCCAAAAAAAAAAAAAACAAACTATTAGAAAGATTTCAATCATGTTTTCAGGGCACGACAGTGCATGCTAATGTTAGTGTGTGAAAATGGTGTGTATTTTTGGTGTGAGCATGAAGATGAATGCAAAAGTGAATGTGTATTTTAGGTGTTCTAGGTGTGAGTTTGAAGATGAATGTAAAATGTGAATGTGTGTTCTAGGTATGAGTTTGAAGATGAATGTAAAGTGTGAGTGTGTGTTCTTGGTGTTCTTGGTGGTATGTGAAGATGAATGTAAAATGTGAGTGTGTGTTCTTAATGTTCTTTGGTGGTGTATGTAGTACGTATAGTACGTGTAAAATGTAAAATTTTGTGCCAATTTAAATAAATGGTTTCTCTAATCTCTCCTCCCCTTTTTTTAATGAAAAAATGGACCTTTCATACTATGAAAGGATAAGACCTAGGAAGTTGCTAGGAAGCTTCTCAAATTTTATCCTTCAAAAGTGAAGAAAAGACTTAAAAAAACCAATAAAACAAATTACCATTTTACCCTTCTAAAAAATAAAGTTAATATAATTTGTTTAAAAAAATACCATTGTCCCTCCTAAAATATCAAAAAAAGAAAAAATACAAATAAAAATTATGAATTTTATTAACTAAATCCGGGCGAAGAAAACATGCATGTACCAAAAATGACAATTTTACCCTTGAATGCGTTATTTATAGAAAAATACTTTTTGGCTTTGAAAAAATTCTCAAAAATTGAAAATTTACTTAAAAGCATGAAATATGAATTTTGAGACAAAAAAAAAGGGGCAAAAAAAAACATTCACGATGACAATTTTGCCCATAAGTTGACGTAATAGATAGAAAAAAATAGCAGTTGACTCCAAAAAAATTATCAAAAATTTAGAAATAGACTTAGAAGCATGAAATATGATTTAAAACACAAAAATGGGGGAAAAGGCATTTACGAGGTGAATTGACTATTTTGCCTTTGAACTTGTGTAATATACACAAAAAATAACAGTTGACTCCGAAAATTTACAAAAATTTAGAAACATGTATAAAAGTACATAACAAGAATTTGGAGTCAAAAAATGGTGAAAAATATTTTCATGCCAGAAATTATCGTTTTGTCCCTCGAGTTAATGATTTTCCCCCTTTTACCTAAAAAAATGGGATTTGACCCTGAAAAGTAGAAAAACACCCCCAAATGTAAGAAATAAATGATGAGTTAAAATTTGATATCTACAATCTCCATATTAAGGTTTGAAGAATCAATATTTGAAGTTCATCAAACCCTTTCTTCAAATGTCCATATTAAGATTTGAAGAAGTCAACGCCGATTCGAGAACGAGCTCGAACCCCTTAAGTCAACAGTTTGAGGAAAACAATCAAAGAACGCTCAATCATATTGAGAGAATTTCTAGAATTCTAACCTTTTTTAATATTAAATTTATAAATTTTACATATTTGTTGCTATTCATGTCTGTTGTTTTTCTACAAATTTGAAAATTTGTTGCAGACAAATTTTTGGCATATCCAATGGGACTATCTCTACTTTCCATCTCTTTTATTCGTATATTCAACATCAAATTTAAATCCACAGCTGCTCATTCAAAGGTTCACGAATCCAAGGTTACTGATGTTGCACGTACTAGTGCAAATCTCAAGTTGGTAGTCTAATGACAAAGAGAATTGTTAGTGTATGCCCTAAAACCAAGTTGGTTTTTGGGATTTTTATTACGCTTATTTCGTGTTATACTTATATATGTGGCATTTTCTTTGTCATTTAATACTTGTTATCAATATTACTTGTTTATTTGATAAAGTCCATAGAATATTAACTGTGTATAAGAGATTGTAAGAGTTACAATGATGAGACTCTTATTACACATTAAGTTATATTCTTAAATATCCCTAGTCGTAGTATTAATGAGATTGGACATCATTAATATGGGAAGACTAGCACATACTTTGCCTCTACTTATGGTAAGTAGTAGTTGATCTCGTCAACTATGGCGTGTGACACCTAAGCTGGTATGTGGATGCTTGTTAGAGAACAAGTTCATTGGATTGATCCGCCAAGAGTTACTATTCATAGTGCTAATGAATTATACTCTTAATGGCAATGGTGTAAGTGATCCTTAGACTTGAGATTACCATAGTATCTTGAGTGTGGATTGCTATGCTTTGACTCTATTGCTCGGTGCTCGTAAAAGAGTAGCCCATACGGTAGAGATTGGGCATAGTATGAAGCATGGAAGGATAGTGAGTAATCGATATAGGATTCACCACTCCTTATTATAGGAGAGTATATCCCGGATTGGCCACTTGTTGAAATATGACTTAAAGAATCTTTTGCGCAAAAGTGAAAGTATGACTTGAAAGAGTTTCAAGGTTATACTTTTATGGAAAGTTATATTTCGGGAACAAGAAATCATTAATTAGTCATTTAAAGAGTGCGCACTACACTCTTAGACTAATTGGGATATAGTGTGGTGAAAGGATATTAATTACACGGTAACATTGTCATTGATAGGTGTAGTCTACCATATGACTTTCCTATTCACTTGGGTGGTCATGATGCACTGCTAGACACCACTCATGATCTATAAGTGCAAATTAATTAATTAGTGAATTAATGATAAATTAAAGTGTTAATTTATCTGGCTCTTAATTAATTAATTAATGAGTTATAATTTGTACTTATTGCCAACGTGAATGGAACCTAATGGGTCACACACAATAAGAACATGGTCTTTGGGTTAAATTGTTATTAAGATAAGTATAAGATACTTATGGGGTTAATTTATGTGATAAATTAACTTAAAGGACTTAATTATAAATATTCTAAGTCTTGATGGAAATTAGTTTCCTAAAAGGAATTAAGAAGCTATTTGGTTTCCTTTTGGAATTGGTTTCCTAAAGGAATAGGATTAGCTTAAGGTAAGCTTCCTAAACCTTCTTGGTTTCCAATTGCTCTTGTTTCCTTAAAGACTAGGATACTACATCTATAAATAAGTCCATGCCTTGACTCTTGGAATATTGATGAAACATAACACAAAATTTAGAGAGAGAAAAAATTGAGAGCTTGGTGGCGTTTTTCTCTCCAAGTAAAACGCCACACCTCCTTCCCTAATTGTTTGGGTTTCAACTTCTTTCTTCTTCTTGTGTTCTTCATGAATCATTCAAGGGAGCTAGCACTCGAAAGGCAAGGCAAGCAAGCCCAAAGGTTCCTAAAGATCGTGTTCGTGTGGATACCATTGGAGGCTTGACACTTGGAGGGCTTTTCGTGATAGATCAACACCTTCATCGAATAGGATCTTGCCCTTTGAAGCACAGAAACCTTCTATGCTTGAGGTATTTGTGCTAAACACCCTTTAATCGTATAGATTATATCAAAGAGATCCATGGCTAAGGTAATAAATTTTTAAATTTTCCGCTGCGTTACTCCCCTTATTACCTTACAAGAATGACGAAAGCTGACACACAAAGCAATATGGAGGCTAAATCTACATCAACTCCTATTCTTCCCTTGACACTAGCCAAGGTTTTCTCCTTTACGTTGAAACTCAAAGATGTTGGTTCTCTAATTTAGAAGGCTCTTCCAATGCTCAAAGTTGGCTCTCACCCCAAAATTTCAATGTGTGATGATGACCAATCAAGTTGCAATTCAGTGTCTTGTCAAGGAACTCATCAATCAAAGTTTGTACTCCTTGAAAAATCTACCTCTACCACCTTTTTCGTGATGCCTACCATGATGACGTAGACTTCAACTTTGCCATATGATGCAGACTTTAACTTTGGAGGAGCAAGTGTCAAAGTTAACAAAAATGATGGAAGTAATTATGAATCACATCAAAGACCAAGATAATGCGATCGCTCAACTTGTAAGTCAAAAGGATGGCACATTAGAAGGAAGTCAAATTGGTTCCAAAGCACCTCTTGATCAAGCTGAGGCAAAAACTTTGTCTAGGCCACAAGAAAAAATGAAGAAAATGCCCGTCTCTATTGAAGGAATGATCCTTGTTGATCAAGTAAAGAAGTTTGTGAAGGCATGATTAAGGTGAAATGTGAAGGTAACTCAAAATCAAGATGCCTGCTAGATATTAACCTTCAAAGTTTAAACAATTTGATAGTAAAGGAAATCTAAAGCAACATGTAGTGCATTTTGTTAAGGCATGTAACAATGTGGGATCATATGGTGATCTTTTAGTCAAGCAATTCATCCAATCCTTAAAATACAACGCATTTGAGTGCTACACTTTGAAGTTGTATATGTTGATAGTTGGGAGCAACTTGAGCAAAAGTTCCTCAATCGCTTCTATGGCACTTAATGGACTGTTAACATATTGGAGCTAACTAATGCCCGATAGTGGAAAACTGAACCTGTTGATTACACTAACAGGTGGAGAAGTTTAAGTCTAAACTGCAAGGATAGACTCTCTGAAATCTTTGCAATAGAGATGTGCATTTAAACAATGCACTGGAGTCCAAGCTATATCCTGCCAAGAAGTCGATGCAACACCTTCAAAGAATTGATCATTGTGCCCATGACATGGAGTTGAGCATCGTTGCTGATGTAGACCATGGTCCCCCATGCGAGTCAAATTAAGGGGAAGCAAAAAATCAAGAATATGGGCAAGCCTTCTTTGGAATTTGATTTCAAGAAGTCTGCAATTACAAACATGCCTCAAAATTGCTACAAAACTAAGCAAAAAAGTGACTGAAAAGTAGATTCTATGCAAAATAAAGATAAAGCGAGAAGACAACCAATGTTCAAGTCCTTTCTTGACTCTGATTTGCAATGCATGTTTGACGGTCTTCTTAAAGCAAAGCTCATTGAACTTGTCGCATCCCAAAATGACACACGGTGAGGTCGTTGACTATCGCGTTCGGTGACCCATTTTGCAAAGACAGAGTTTTAAAAAAATCATGCGTGTGTGATGAAAATCGGGTTTATAGTAAAAAAATGTATTTTAGAAAAAATGATATTTTAAAAGAAAATAAGGCCGGGACTAAAAGTTTGACAGTTTTGGCCAGCTAATTTTTGAAAAAAGGTTTTATTTAAAAATGGAGTCGCCACTTGGTATTAAATTAGGATGTAACAAGTCACCCGAAAAATCATTTAACAAAACAAAACAAAATAAAATAAAATAAAAAATTTTAGAAAAAATATTTAAAAATCCTTTTCCGAATTCGGTCTATGAAAAAACGAGAGAAGAAGGTCAGGGAGTCACATTTGAAGAAAGGGAAGGCAAAGGCTTGCGCCTAAGGCACCCTTTCAACCTAACCGAAGCTAGTTGCGAGGTTTAATCAAATTTTTCAAAATTAACACTAAGTTCTATCGCGTTCAGATGTGTCTATATGAATGCAAATCCTAAATCTAAATGCGAGTATCGAGAGGGTCAAAATGTCCCGTCGAGGCTTGGTCGGGATTATCACATTAATTGTGAAACCCGAGTCGAGACCTCGAGGAAGTCACAAGTGTCCATGCAAAATGAAATACAAAAAGAAAAGAAAAATAGCAATATATATAATAAGTGGTCGAAGAAAGTGGGAATGCATCATAACGGGTACGAGGGCTAATAACTCATGACTGAATGTTCCTACTCACGGAGAAGGGAACGACATGTACGCCACCGCTTCCTATGTGAGTAGGCGACTATTTCTTGTCAGATCACACAAAGGTCCTAAAAGTCTAAGTGAAAATGCAACCTAAATATCATGTATTGTCAAATACTTAAAATAGATAATGATAATGATTATATACATATATAAAAATCATGCAAAATGATGAAAAATTAAAAAGGGAATAGTGTGTAAAATGATGTAAAATGCACACGAGTGCACCTAGCACTAAAATACCCTAAGGGTCTAGCATTGAACTAGCCCTTTCTAGGGATTCCCACTAGCATTGGACTAGTAGGGAAATAATAAAGTCACAATTAGTGTTGGACTAATGTGGTGACGAAGTAACAAAATTGATAAAACATGAATCAAAGTAATAAAGCATGAATCGAAAGCAAATAAACATATAAAGACATATAATAACATATAAGAGCACATAATATGTGAGCATGATATCTAGATACAAAATCCTAAGGAAAGCGGTAAAACAAATAAGCACATAAGAATACAAAAGCACGTAAACTTTAGCTATTACACCAAGGGAGTTAGCTACAATTTTAAGGGGAAAAGTAAAACGACCTATCTATTACATTTGCTATCTAAACTACAAAAATGTTTGTAAAAAATACGAAATGAAACCTAACTGTTACATTGACTAGCTAAATACAAAATATTACATTTTTACCAAAATAATAAAATTTAAAATTAAATAACTTACATATGTAAATACATGAAAAGTATGTAAAATAAGAAACAAATAATAATAAAACTAATGCATAAAAATCACATTGGAGCACAATGGAGCACATAAAGAGAAAAATAACGAGAAATCAGGATACCTCTTTGGAGACCTGGTACCAGTACTTAAAACATGAACAAACACTCAATGCATCATGATATAAATGAGTAAAATGCAAAAATGTGAAATACTAACGAAACTAGGGGTAAAATGTAAATTCTAACAACTAAAGGGCGAAAAGTAAAATCCCATTAAACTTTAAAGAGTAAATTAGAAATTCCCATAAGCCTAGGGGTAGAGATGCAAATTCAAAGTAAACTGGAAGACAAAACAATGAATTTCAACAAGTGGAAGACATAGTTGCACTTAATTAAGGACTCAATTGAAAACAAATGAAACTTCGTGCATCAATCTAAGAAAAAACTCAAATTGCAAAAAAATAAAAGCTTTTGGGGTCATGATGATAATAACAAAACTTAGGACTAGGAAAATTTGTGCCTTCTCATAAAAAAATAATAATAATAAAATAATAAATAAATAAATAAATAAAACATAAAATGCTGGATTGAACTAAACTACACTAATAAAATACAATAATAATAAAGAAAACACTAGCTAAATTAATTCACTGAATTAAACTAGATTAAGACTAAATCATAATCAAATTAACTAACTAGGTAACCACCTAATTTTCTCTCTCTCTCTCAATATCTCTCCACTTATTTAGGGTTTCAAATTTGAATTTCTAATCTCTTTCCAGCCAGCTTTGGCCAGAATTATGGTTGCCATTCAGCCTTTGGTTGAAGGGCAACACACATCCGGCAATAGATCCTTTGCGGATGTCGCCTTGAACAAATCTGTTTCTCCATTAAAGATTAAACCTCCTTCAAGTTTTAAGGGTGAACCGGTTGTCTCCTTTTCCTTGGATGAAATACAGAAATTGGCTGCTCCTTTCAAGTTTTCTTTAGTGGGCAAATTCTCTCATGGCAGACCTACTATGGAATGTTTACGTAAAACGTTTTCTGCAATAGGTTTTTCAGGTTCTTATTCGTTGGGTTTGCTTGACTCAAGGCATGTCCTGATTCGTTTTCAACTTGAAGAAGATTTCCTAAGGTGCTGGTTAAAGGGTCTTTGGATGATTCAGGAATTCCCTATGCATGTTTTCAAATGGTCTCCTGACTTCCAGATTGATTTGGAGTCCTCCCATACGCCTGTGTGGATTGCTCTTGAGGGCCTTCCAATTCATTTTTTTGATAAGTCAGCGCTTTTCATGATTGCTAGCGCGATTGGCTCCCCCTTAAAATTGGATTCTGCAACCTCTATATTGTTTAGACCAAATATTGCAAGGGTGTGTGTTGATGTCGACCTTGCTAAAGAACTGCCTAGACGCATATGGATTGCTGCTGCTGATGATGGTCTCTGGCAAAAAATTCACTATGAAGGGCTTCCATTATTTTGTAAACACTGCTGTAAACAAGGACATGTGGAAAGTGGGTGTCGCTTGTTACAAAAGAAAGACAAAGAACCTGTTAGAAAGGACCAAGGGTTTCAGATTCTTAAGAAGGATAAGATGCAATATAAGCCGAAAATGTTAGATCTTGTGATTTCAGAGAAGGCAGTGGAGGTAGTACAACAAAGGCCTGAGACAAATCTGACAATCAATGAACCTACGGAGCAAGCAGTGGAGGCATATGAGGATGGGGAAGTTCGAAGGAAAGAGGAAATGGTGACTGACTCCAATGCTCCAATGCCTGTTCAGTCGAAGGTAGTTCTCTTTAATGAACAGCCTGTTAGACAGCATCAGGAAGAGGAGTGTGCTGCTGATTTATGCTTACCACTGCTGGACAGTGTATGCAACAGAGAAGAGACATTGAAAGATCATGTGGTGCATCGAGAAATGATAATGGAGGCCGAGGTACAGGCTGGTAGCCTTTCACCTCGGGGGGAGAATTTGTCTCTTCAGGAAATCATAATAGTATGGACCGAAGGCTGGCTTTCTGTAATCTGGAAATTCAGTCTTACCAACTCCAACCGTTAACGCAACAACAAGATGATGTAAGGTAATAAGGGGAGTAACGCAGCGGAAAATTTAAAAATTTATTACCTTAGCCATGGATCTCTTTGATGTAATCTATACGATTAAAGGGTGTTTAGCACAAATACCTCAAGCATAGAAGGTTTCTATGCTTCAAAGGGTAAGATCCTATTCGATGAAGGTGTTGATCTACCACGAAAAGCCCTCCAAGCGTCGAGCCTCCAACGGTATTCACACAAACATGATCTTTAGGAACCTTTGGGCTTGCTTGCCTTGCCTTTCGAGTGCTAGCTCCCTTGAATGATTCATGAAGAACACAAGAAGAAGAAAGAAGTTGAAACCCTAACAATTAGGGAAGGAGGTGTGGCGTTTTACTTGGAGAGAAAAACGCCACCAAGTTCTCAATTTTTCTCTCTCTAAATTTTGTGTTATGTTTCATCAATCAATCAAGAGTCAAGGCATGGACTTATTTATAGATGTAGTATCCTAGTCTTTAAGGAAACAAGAGCAATTGGAAACCAAGAAAGTTTAGGAAGCTTGCCTTAAGCTAATCCTATTCCTTTAGGAAACCAATTCCAAAAGGAAACCAAATAGTTTCTTAATTCCTTTTAGGAAACTAATTTCCATCAAGACTTAGAATATTTATAATTAAGTCCTTTAAGTTAATTTATCACATAAATTAACCCCATAAGTATCATATACTTATCTTAATAACAATTTAACCCAAAGACCATGTTCTTATTGTGTGTGACCCATTAGGTTCCATTCACGTTGGCAATAAGTACAAATTATAACTCATTAATTAATTAATTAAGAGCCAGATAAATTAACATTTTAATTTATCATTAATTCACTAATTAATTAATTTGCACTTATAGATCATGAGTGGCGTCTAGCAATGCATCATGACCACCCAAGTGAATAGGAAAGTCATATGGTAGACTACACCTATCAATGACAATGTTACCGTGTAATTAATATCCTTTCACCACACTATATCCCAATTAGTCTAAGAGTGTAGTGCGCACTCTTTAAATGACTAATTAATGATTTCTTGTTCCCGAAATATAACTTTCCATAAAAGTATAACCTTGAAACTCTTTCAAGTCATACTTTCACTTTTGCGCAAAAGATTCTTTAAGTCATATTTCAACAAGTGGCCAATCCGGGATATACTCTCTTATAATAAGGAGTGGTGAATCCTATATCGATTACTCACTATCCTTCCATGCTTCATACTATGCCCAATCTCTACCGTATGGGCTACTCTTTTACGAGCACCGAGCAATAGAGTCAAAGCATAGCAATCCACACTCAAGATACTATGGTAATCTCAAGTCTGAGGATCACTTACACCATTGCCATTAAGAGTATAATTCATTAGCACTATGAATAGTAACTCTTGGCGGATCAATCCAATAAACTTGTTCTCTAACAAACATCCACATACCAGCTTAGGTGTCACACGCCATAGTTGACGAGATCAACTACTACTTACCATAAGTAGAGGCAAAGTATGTGCTAGTCTTCCCATATTAATGATGTCCAATCTCATTAATACTACGACTAGGGATATTTAAGAATATAACTTAATGTGTAATAAGAGTCTCATCATTGTAACTCTTACAATCTCTTATACACAGTTAATATTCTATGGACTTTATCAAATAAACAAGTAATATTGATAACAAGTATTAAATGACAAAGAAAATGCCACATATATAAGTATAACACGAAATAAGCGTAATAAAAATCCCAAAAACTAACTTGGTTTTAGGGCATACACTAACAGATGAATGGAAGGCTCCAAAGTCTAGCAAACAAAAAGGGATTCACCTAAAGTTTCAATCTAATCGACTTCTTCGGTCTCAAGTAAGAATTGACTCTAACTCTTTCTCTGCTCTATCTGATGATTAAGTGTTTATTTTAGAATATTCGAGGAGTGTCTAAAATCCAAAATCTCAAAAGGCTAAAAAAACTTATCAAGATGTTTGACTTACAATTGGTTGCGCTTTGTGAACCTAAGATTGATGCCTCTAGATTTCATGAAATTTGTTTTAAGATTGGTATGGATTCGGGTGTCCATAATGCTGAAGGTTCGGTATGGGTCTTTTGCAAATCGTCTTTGGTGATGGCCGTGAGGGGGGAAAGCAAGCAACATGTATCAGTTACTATTCAGTCGTCATTATTTTCTTCAATTTGCATGTTTTCTTTTGTTCATGCTAGCTGTATTGGCGTGGAAAGAGAACAGCTATGGGAATCCCTTAAATTCGATAATTCGTCTCAGAATCCTTGGTTCATTGGTGGTGATTTCAATACTATTGCCCATGCAAATGAAAAAAAAAAGGAGGGAGGCCTTTCATGATAAGTGAAGCTGTTGATTTCCTTCATTTTATACCAGAGGTGCAGGTATATGATGCTGGTTATACAAGATCGGATTTCACTTGGTGCAATAATAGATTTGGGCAGGCGAGGGTGTGGAAAAGACTAGACCGTTTCTTGATTAACTCTACATGTGATGAGCTAGATGTTGAATTTTCTATCTAGCATTTGTCACACTTCCCATCTGATCATGCCCCTCTTTTGCTGGTGGGTAAGACGAGGATGGATAACAAATCAAAATCCTTTCGGTTCCTGAACTTGTGGACGTCCCATGCACATTTTCTTCACGTGGTGAACCAAAGTTGGCAACATGAGATTCTTGATTCTCTTTTGAAAAAACTACTTTTGAAGCTTAAAGCTGTGAAGAATGTTCTCCGGCATTAGTCTAGACAGGAATATGATGACTTTTTCAACAAGGTAAAGCAATTAGAAGTGAGGGCAGTCCACTCGGAACAATTGTATGATCAACATGGTACAGATGATGCATTGGATAATCTACAAACGGATAGAGCTGCATTGAATGAAGCTTTATGTGTAGAAGAAAATTTTTGCAAGCAAAAATCACGAATGAAATGGTGGACAGAAGGTGAAAAAAATTCGAAGTTCTTCCATTCCATTGTAATGGAACAAAGAAGAAAATCTGTCATCCATAGAATCAAAGATGTTGTTGGACAATGGGTCTCCGATGAAGAGAGCATCACAAGAGAGGCATGTCAAGACTTTACGAACTTGTTTTCACAGGAGGAGGTTCACACTGATTTTCATTTGCATCATATACCGAAAATTCTATCTAATGAAGATATTTCCATGCTAGAAGCTTTTCCAACTATGGAGGAAGTTAAACAGGTTGTCTTCTCCATGGATGGGGATAGTTCTGCTGGTCCGGATGGCTTTATAGGTAAATTTTTTACCTCAACATGGGAAATTATTTCTGATGATGTCTTCCAGGCTGTATTGAGTTTCTTCTGTGGTGAGGAAATCCCGAATGGCATCCCTTCTACCTTAATTGTGTTGTTGCCCAAAGTATCAGGCCCTCAAGATTTTTCCCAATTCAGATTGATAAGTTTGTGCAACTTCACAAATAAGGTGATATCTTGCCTTTTGGCTGACAGACTAGCTAAGATTCTACCTCAAATTATAACACCTCAGCAAAGCAATTTTGTAAGGGGTAGATTAATATCTGAAAATTTTTTGCTTGCTCAGGAGTTAATTGGTGGTATGGGGAAGAAAAGTAGAGGTGGGAATATGTTATTAAAGCTAGATACGACTAAGGCTTATGATAGAGTCTCATGGCCATATTTAATCAAAATACTTTGATAGTTTGGTTTTGGAGAAAGGTGGATAGATATGATATGGAGAATAGTATCAAATTGTTGGTTTTCAATTCTAATTAATGGGGTGCCTAAGGGATATTTTAAATCAACTAGGGGCCTTAGACAGGGTGACCCTATTTCTCCGGCCTCTTCATTCTTGCAGCTGAAGGTCTCTCAAGAGCTCTAAACCAATTACCCAATCAAAGGAGTTTTACGCCTTTCAAAGTTCCTTCTAAATGCCCTATTGTAATTCATCTTGGGTTTGCTGATGATATTGTTGTTTTTTCAGGCGCTACTAAAGTTTCTTTGAAATTGATTATGACAGTTCTCTCACAGTATGAGGCTTGTTCGGGACAACGAACCAATAAAAGCAAAAGTGGGTTTTTTTGCCATCCATCTCATCCTAGAAACCGAAGAAGGATCATCAAGCAGGTTACTGGTTTCCCTAAAAAAAATTTTCCAGTTAAGTATTTAGGGTGGCCACTTTTTCTTGGAAGGAGCAAGAAGGAGTACTTTGCTGAATTAGGTAATGTTATTATGAAGAAGGTGACAGCATGGCAAAACCATTTTCTTTCTGTTGGAGGTAAGTTAATCCTAATTAAGCATGTGTTGTCCTCAATTCCATTACACATTCTTGCTGCGGGATGCCCTCCAAAGAGTGTATTTGTTTAATTAGAGAAATTTTTTGCAAGATTTCTTTGGGGTGATACAGAAAATATTTCAAAATGACATTGGTTCTCCTGGAAAAAGTTGTGCTGTCCAACACAGGAAGGAGGGATTGGTGTTCGATCTCTACAGGATATCTACCAAGCTTTCTCTATTAAATTGTCGTGGATGTTTCAAACTGGGAGCTCTTTGTGGGCAACATTTATGAAAGCAAAATATTGCAACCATGGCCATTCATCTGTAACCCAGATTGTGAAAGGTGACTCAGCTATATGGAAGCGTATGATTGCAGTGCGCCATATTGCTGAGGAACACATTTGGCGGTTTATGAAAGAAGGTTCCATTCATTTTTGGTATGATAATTGGCTGGAAAAGGAGCCTTTGGCTAATCAATTTCAGGCTCAGGAGGGGACATTGGTTCGTGATTTTATAGAGCATGGTGAGTGGGATGTTGAGAAATTGTTATCTGTTCTCTCAATGCATGTAGTTCATGAGATTTCTTCAAAAAAACCGCCAGCTGAGGACAGTGATGATAAAATGGTGTGGAAGTTAACATCATCTGGCTCTTTCTCAATTAAGACTGCATGGCAATGTATTCAACAAAATAGAACTTCCGGTTTTTTCTTCAAGCATATTTGGAGCAGGCATCTTCCTCTCAAAATCTCTTTTTTCATGTTAAAGCTTCTACATCACAAACTTCCTACGGCTGAAGTGGTTCAAAGATATGGAGTGCATGATCCTTCACGATGTTTTTGTTGTATTGCTCATTCCTTTGAAACTATTGAGCATATCTTTAGTTGTGGTGATATCCCAATGAGAGTCTGGAATTATTTTGGCTGTGCTGTGGGTTTTGGGGTGGGTATGGTTCCGATACGCCAGCGATTGATGCAATGGTGGATTGCTCTAACTCCAAATAAGTATGTTGCTTTTGTGCTTCAGGTTACTCCTATTATTATTTTGTGGCATTTGTGGAAAGCTAGGAATGCTTGGGTTTTTTAGGGTAAATATCATAGCTGGGAATGGATTGCCAAATTTATTTTGCTGGATATCAATCTCATGATTTCTGAGAAATTTAGTTTATCTTTCCCCTTTTCATCTTGGCCTGATCTCTATTTTAGACTGTACAGGGAGAAGCAAAAAGTGCATGTTACTCTAGTCAAGTGGTTACCTCCTGTTAATTCTTTCAAATTAAATACGGATGGCTGCTCTAAAGGAAATCTAGGGGTTCGTGGAGGAGGTGGTCTTCTTTGAGATGCAAGAGGGAAGGTAATGTTTGGTTTTTCTGTATTATTGGGTGTGGGAGCAAGTTTAGATGCTGAATTTTTGGCTTTATTGCATGGTATCTGGTTATGTATTGAAAAAGGGTTTCAATTTTTCCATTTGGAGTTGGACTCTTGTGTTTTAGTGAATACTATCAAAGGAGATATATCATGTCCATGGTATCTATGGAATTTGCTTGAAGAAGTTACCAACTATAAGCATCACTTTATTAGTATTTCACACTACTTTAGGGAAGCCAACAAGCCAGCAGATATTCTTTCTAATGAGGCCTTAAGGGAGGCTAGATCTGTCATATTTTCTTCTTTTAGGGATCTTCCTAAAGAGGTCAAAGGAGCAGTTAGATTGGATCAACTTGGTTTTCCTACTTTTCGTTTTCGTAAAACTTAATTTTTATGTAAAAGGAGTAGTACTCCTTATCTCTTTAATTTTCTTCCTTTTAACTTTTCTGTAATTGGGATGAGGCATTTCTCTATTTGAACTTATTATTAATAAAATTCAGGAGTGGCATCCTCCCCTGTGTATGGGGTTAGCCAATAAAAAAAAAACTAACTAAAAGAAAGGGGAACTAAAATAAGTCAAAGGAAAACAAAATAATAAAAGAAAAACCCATCTTCCCCTTTTCAATCGGTCATCTTCAACCTCATGGCAATTTCTTTTTCTTACTTCATCACTCACTCTCTCTACCTTTGTGTTTTCCGATTTCACAGTTCTCTCCGTCTATTCTCTTTCCTTCTATTTCTGGTTTCTTCTTTTCTTCCTCTCCGTTTCTGCTCTTTCTTTCTCTCCATCTCTCATTTCTCTTTCCCTTTATTTGGTCCTCTCCTTTCCCTATGGCTCTATTCTCTATCTCCTCATCTCTATTCTCTCTTTCTCTCTTCGTTTCCTAGGTCCTCTTCTGTCTCTTAGACTCCCTCTTTCTTTTTCTTCTTTCTTTCCAGCTTATTTTTTTTTGGTTCTCTCGCATCTCCTCTGTCTGATCTTTCTCTCTAGCCGGTTCTCTCTTCTTCTCATCTTCTCTAGCTTTTTTTTGTTTTCTCCATTCAATCTCACCCTCACTATTTCTCTCTTTTCCCCGTTCCCTCTAATTTGCTTCTCCTTTTTCTGTTCAACCGAAACCTCTTTCTTAACCCCTCTGACGTGGTGTAGATTAGGTATAACAATTATGAACAAAAACACACAAATCAAGCAATAAAAACCTAATCTCCCAACTTATTCCGCAAGTGCATGGGTCGGTTGTAGTATTTGGAGTATTAGGTGTCGAATCCCATGAGGAATCAAATATGTGCAATTACTAGAGCTTTGTCACTAACTTTTATTTTCTAAACACAAATGAAAATAACATTTATATGGGATCCCTTCAATAGAGTTGGTATATGATTGAGAACTTTTGTAAAATTCAAACTAAGAAGTCTAGAACATAGATTCCACTGATGAACCAAGCATGAATGACCTACTAAGTGTTATCTTGCTTTGTTTAGAATCCAATTCCATATGTGTCATAACTAGATTTCTCTATGAAATGAGAAGATTTCAACTATTCTCATGATGAAACCTTATGAAATTATGAATTGTAGTCATTCACTTAAGCCTCCATTATTCTCATATGAAAGTCTTAAGCATTACTTGTTCATTTTCCATTGTTACATGCATCTCTCAATGTCAAGTAGCAACTAAATGACTTGTTGAAGTTGGCCAAGCAAAAACAAGTGTTAAAACTTGAACAAGTAAATAAACAAATGCAAACTTAGTAAGTGCAAGAAGTTAAATTATGTTTGTTGATTCATTAGCTTCATCTATGGTCTAGATGAAGCCTTTAGTTCAACATGGTTAATGAAACAACTAAAAGTTCAACTTCAAAAATAGAATTCATGGAAACTATTTAAAGTAAAAGAGATAGAGTTTGAGAATTGTTCAACCAATATGAGAATTAGTCCTCTTCTTTATTAACCTCCAAAAGATTGCACTACAAAAGTCTCTTACAATGTTCCTCACCGCTCTATTGGAGGATTGAGAGAATTCTACTAATTCTCTACCAAACTAAGTATAAAATTTAAGATCATAACTACTTTCTGTTCTAAAACTTGTTTTAAATACTTCACAAATGACTTCTATTTATAGACAAATGTTCCTCAAGTTATTTTCCAACTTGCATAAATCATTAATGCATGGAAATGATGAAGATTTGCTTAGGGATTCCAAATGGGCACAAAAGTCTTCATTTGTGCTTCCAATGTATTCTCCCACTTGCAGAACCCTATCTTCATCTGAAAATGGCTACAAAAACCAGTTGGAAGAGGATGCAAGTTGATGCCCTAGAAAGTCCAGCCGACGTGCGATACGCGGATGTGGCGATACGCGGATGATCATTCGGGTATCCCATCTGCAGATCACATCCTATGGCCCCTACTTGATTTTTTTTTATTTTTGTTGAACTGGACCTAATGTGTACAAGCATTTTTTACGTATTTCCAAGCATTTGTTGAAGAATTGGATTTTTTCATTGTTTTGCACAATTGTTCCTTCAAGTTTGTTTAATCAACTTTAACTCTTTGAATCACCATTGAATTTGTTATTCCTGGACTCCAATTGATCCAAAATAAGTTTTCGTATGATGAACCTGCAATTATACACAAGAATTGTGCATTAATTTGCTTAAAAAAAATTTCGCCTCAAAAACCCTAATTTCGGTAAAAACCTAATTCTCATGAATTGTTGGAAAATGAGTCATTTACAACCAAAAATACTATAATTATACTTAAAATATCATCTAAAACATATAATAATATATATAATAATATTGGTAAGTTTATTACTTATCAAACTCTCCCACACTTGAATCATTGCTTGTCCTCAAGCACTTTGAAAATCAAGAGATCAAATAATCATTCAAGACTTGAAATAACAAATGCCTCATTATTGAATGCAATTCCACAAGATAAAAAAAATAGGCATTATGCAATTCCTTGTTAAGTTCCTAATACTCATTATACCAAGTAAAAGGGAAGTAATTATATCAAGATTAAAACTTATTCAACCAAATTTCTTGGCCTTACAAAATCCCACACACTAAGTATTCATTATGGACAATCATGTACATTTCAATTGTACACAAGAGGGACATATTGCATTTTATAATGGCAAGTGTCTTTTGATGCGAAGGTTGACATTTGTTGATGAAAACCCCCAGTTACTCAACACTTTTATCACTTTCACCACAAATTAATGCTTAGTTTGAGAAGTAAAATTGCCTTTTGATAAAAAGATCGACATTTTGTGATGAAGACCCCTTATTACTCAACAATTTACTTTCAATCAAACTTGCTATGCATACTCTTAATTCAAATGCCTTTTGACGCGAAAATCAACATTTTGTGATGAAGATTCCCGGTTACTAAGCAATTTGAATCATTGGAGTAGTAATAAATACTCATTTATCAATTTTCCTCAAATATAATTGTCCCTTTATTCAAATGATGCATTAGTATACTTGTTGTCCATATCTACCACTTAATGATGTAAAATTAAGTAAAGAAAAGAAATTTAAAATCAAACATGTCAAATCAAAACATAATTATAACCATTTTACAAGATATACTTTCTTAAAAACAAAACTCCTAATCTCATAATGACTATTTCTCATATTCTTGTAGAAATTATTCAAGCAAAGTTGCAAAAATTACTTCAAAAAGTAAAGGAATTTAACAAGTTCATGGCATGAAAACATGTTAAAGAAGCAAATTTCAAAAAATTTAGGCCATATTTTACCAAAACAATAGCTTGACACTATTTACTCCAAATCCCTACCAAACATAATCTTATACCTTCCCCCCACACTTAAAATGAAACATTGTCCTTAATGTGTAAAGGAAAAGTAAGATGAAAGATGAAACAATACAACTCCCCTTGTTTGGTTTGAGAATCCTTAAATTGATATTGTTGATGTCTTTGAAGTCCATGGGCTTTTGGCAAGTCTCTCTTTGCAATGCTTTTTGTGCTCATTGTCCTTGCTTTCATAGCTCAAAATACTTGAATGCTATGTTAGATGATAAATAGATAGCTAATGAAGCACAAGATCACCATAGCATGCTAGCTTTATTTTCCCCACACTTAGTTTGTGCAATGTAGCTTCATAGGAATGAAAATTTGAAAAACAAGTAAGATGAGCAACTTTATTGTGTATTGATGAAGTAAAATGCTAAAGAAACTTGGTGAAAGTTGCTTCATATCAAGAATCCACCATTCAGGCCATGTAATCAAAATTACAAAATTAAACTTAAACTAGGAATATGCATGATTGGAACATGTTAAAGTATTTATTTGAGTGTGTAAAACATGTATACAAACTATGAAACACATGTTGCAAGTAAACCCATTGAAAACCAATGAAAATGAATATGAAAAACCACTTTGAACAGTGATACGCAGATATTACCTGCGTATCTCCTAAGAATGTCCGCGGATCTTTGTGCAAAGTATCATACAGAGCTCCCAGAAGTTGATACGCAGTAGCAATACGTGGATGGCATCCGCGTATCTCTATGGCGGGTATCACTTCCTGCAACAAGCAGTGATTTTTCAGTTTTGCAGGTTACTGTTCTAGTGGTTTATTCCTTTTTCTACAGCACTTTCAACTTTAAATGTAACATGTTTTTGAACCTTTTAACACTAGAAACAAGTTTGGATCATGAAAATACACATGTGCAAACACGAATTTCTCAAATTTTGCATCAAAATCACAACACTTTGCATGGATTGAGCATGAATTTTCAAAGATGCATAAATTGCACAATTTGAATGTACTCTCCAACCCAATTATGCACACATGTTTCTTTGAGCATATTAATCATAAAAGCAAGGCCAAACATCATATAATCTCATTAAATCACCAAATGATCTTTTTGCTCAAAAAGTTTATCAATCATGAATAGTGACTTTCATCAATTCCAACTTAAACACCTCATATATCACATAATATACATGTTAAACATTCTCATTAGCATGAAATGTTAAAGAAGAAGGGATTTAAGAGTTAAACTCATGATTTTAACATCTTGAATCAAACTTGATCTTCAAATTCCAAATTGCATGCCTACAAAACAAATCAAAACAAATATACTTTAAACTACGTAATACATAGCAATACCAACTAAAATTTCGCAAAAGTATTGAGAGCGTTGGATTGCCTCCCAACAAGTGCTTCATTTAGAGTCTAGAGCTAGACTTTGTAGATGTAAGCTTCAATTTTGAGGACCATAACCCAAAGAATTCTCCACTCCTTTGGGTGTGGATATGTCAATGAAGTGTAGTTGGTCCTTCCTTCTCAAGGTGCTTCTTCTTGTGCTCCCAAGTCCTAGAAATGAAACATTAGGCACATTATCATCTAAATCATCAAGTAAATACATGTTAAAAGTAGAAGAGGGATGTCTCATCATTTCATCCAATTCAAAAGATGTTTCCTCATCCCCTACTTTTAATTTTAATGTGCTATTTTTCACATCAATTATTGCACCGGTGGTAGCATGAAAAGGTCTATCAAGTATGATAGGCATGTTTATATCATCCTCCATATCTAAAACAACAAAGTCAACCGGGATGAAAAACTTATCCACTTTTATTAAAACATTTTCAAGAACACCAAGTGGATGCCTAATGGACCTATCGGCTAGTTGTAATGTAATGTTTGTACTTTGAACTTCCTTAAAGCCTAGCCTTCTAACTATTGACATGGAGATTAATGACACACTAGCACCCAAATCACATAAAGCATTGGAAAAATTAACATCACCAATAATGCATGGGATAGAAAAACTCCCTGGATCCTTAAGTTTTGGTGGCAATTTGTTTTGGATCCTTGCACTACATTCCTCCGTAAGTGCTACGGTTACAAAGTTATCAAGACTTTTCCTCCTTGTCAAAAGGTCCTTCAAAAACTTGTTGTACTTAGGAACTTGCAAAAATGCATCTACAAAAGGAATGTCAATATGTAATTGCGTGAGCATTTGTGCAATCTTCCCAAACTCCTTTTCTTGTTTTTCATTTTTAAGCCTTTGTGGAAATGGAATTTGTGTTGGAAGAGGAATAGTTTGTGATTGTGTAGACACCAAATTTTGACACACCATTTATTTTCAAACACGGGAAGGGCATGTTTGCATTTTTGGGACAAATTTTAATTTTTTAATAATCTGGGGGGCAAAATAGTAATTTTATCTGTAAATATTTTTCTATCAGCTTTTGGGGGGCAGAATGTCTGCAAAAACCAGCTGGAAGAAGATGCAAGTTGATGCCCTAGAAAGTCCAGCCGACGTGCGATACGCGGATGGCGATACGCAGATGATCATTCGGGTATCCCATCCACGAATCACATCCTGTGGCCTCCACTTGATTTTTTTATTTTTGCTAAAGTGGACCTAATGTGTACAGGCGTTTTTCACATATTTCCAAGCATTTTGGTGAAGAATTGGATTTTTTCATTGTTTTGCACAATTGTTCCTTCAATTTTGTTCAATCAACTTTAACTCTTTGAATCACCATTGAATTTTTTTTTCTTCACTCCAATTGATCCAAAATAAGTTTTAGTATGATGAACTTGCAATTATACACAAGAATTGTGCATTAATTTGCTTAAATAAAAATTTTGTCTCAAAAACCCTAATTTTCATGAATTGTTGGAAAATGAGTTATTTGCAACAAAAAATACTATAATTATACTTAAAATATCATCTAAAATATATAATAATATATGTAATAATATTGGTAAGTTTATTACTTATCACCCTCTGTTCTCTCTTCCAACCCCTTTTTGTTCATTTCCTTTTTTTCGAATTAACCGTCCCCAAATCCCATCCTTTCATACTCAATTTCACCATTATATGATCAATCGTTTATACACAAAATCACAGAATTAAATAATATAAAAAGAAATTGAAAAAGAGAGCAGAGGGATTACCTGTTTTCAGAAGAAGGATGATAGCTAATGTGAACTTTGAAATGGTGGATTTGGCGTCGAGTTGTGATTGTGGTTGGGTTAATTTGGTCGTTGGATAGGGTCCATGGTGATGGTTTGATCGACTGGGGCTACGATTGTGATTGTTACTAATTTTGTGTTTGTGGAATCTAATTTTGTGTCTGTCTCTGTGCGTGTGTGTGCTGTACGTGTCTTGTGCGTGCAAATGCGTGGACTGTATGTGTGTATGTTGCTAATTATGGGAACTACTATGTGTGTGATTGTGCTTGTGGTATTGATTCGGGTACTAGTGGATGTTTGATTTGGCTGTTGATGAGGGTTTGTTCATTGGTCAGATTTATGGAGAGACAGTTGTGAGTTGAATTGGGTTTGTCATGGATCCAATGGAGTTACTAGTTGTGGATGAAGGTTGGTGAGGAACGGCAGTTGTTGGTGGTTCGCCTGGTGGTGGGTGGCATTTGGTGAGTGAAATTGATGGATGATGGTGGTTGCAGGTAGCCTTGGTGGCAATGGTTTGCGAGCTGATTTTGGGGACTGGCTTTGGGTATTTATTTCAGGCTAGTGGTTGGGTTTGTTTGCTGGGGAGAAGCAGTTGAAGGTCGTGTATTTTGCTGCTGATGGTGGTGGTACTGATCTTGGGGTTTTGTTTTTGATTTGCAAGTGGTCTAGATGGGAGACGTTATTTGGATTATTGTTTGAGGTGGTGAGGTGGTGAATTTGAAGATTGAATTTGGGTTGAGGATAGGCGGGTGGAGGAAATTTGGCTGGGGAAAGTCCAAAGTTGGATTTGGGTCCTAACGACAATGTTTATGGGTTGGGATTCCAGGAGATTGTTTGAGATTGGTGGCAGGATAAGTGCTGGAACATGGGTTATAGTTGAGCTGTAATTTTGTGTGTGTATGTGATTGTATTGTGTGTCTATATGGCTGACTACTTGTTTGTGTGATTTACTGTGTGATGTATGTGAAATTGGTGTGTGCATTTGTGACAGTGTGTATATGAGTGTGTGAATGCCTGTGTGTTTGTTGCTATGTGTGGATGTATGCGATTGTGACTGATGATGAGTGTGTGTATGTTAATGTGACCATGTGCTTGTAGGTGTGGTGTGTGATAAGCATGAGATTTGTGTGAGTTTGTAAACCTGACTATGTGTTTGTGTGTGTTTGTAACGTATGCTAGTGTGTGTTTTAGTGTGTGACTATGACTGTGGGAGGAACTATGAAGTGTGTGTAAAATGGTATGTATAGTGTGTGAGAGAAAAGTGTGTGAAGCTTGTGAGAGAGAATGTGTAAGAAATGGATGGGATAATGTGTGTAGTGTGTGAGAGAGAAAATGCAAGAAGTGTATGGAAGTATGTGTAGTGCGTGGGAGAGAAAATACAAGAAGTGTATAGGAGTGTGTAATGTGTGAGAGAGAAAGTGAATAAGTGTGTGAGATTAGCTAGTGTGTGTTCTTGGTGTAGGCTTGAAGATATACTAGTGTGTGTTCTAGGTATTCTAGGTGTAGGCTTGAAGATGTACTGGTGTGTGTTCTAGGTGTTCTAGCTTGAAGATGTATTGGTGTGTGTTCTAGGTGTTCTAGGTATAGGCTTGAAGATGAGTGTAGGAAAAAGTGTGTGTTTTTTGTGTTCTTAGTGTAAAAGATAAAATAAAAAAAACTAAAAACTAAAACCCTCTCTAGGCTTTTTTATTTTTCCCCCTCCTTTAAAAGACCAAAACACCATTGACTACCAAAATTACAACTTTACCCTTACAAAAACATTAAAAATCTATTTTTTTCTCACAAAAATGGAACAAATTAAGGAAAATGTAAATAATAAATTTGTTAATAGCAATTCACTCCGAACAAAGTTAGAAAACTTAAAAACATGCTCGAACAACATAAAAATGAATTTGGGACCCAAAGATGGTGAAAAAAATATTCAGCAAGCGAAATTACTGTTTTGCCCCTGTATTGTCAAAATATACGAAAAATATCAGTTAAATCTTAAAAAATCACAAAAAAATTGAAAATGTGTATAAAAGTACAAAAAAGAATTTAAACCCCCCAAAACTAATGAAAAACATTTACAATTAAAAAATTACTGTTCTGCCTTCCAAAATTGCTGACTTTCTCATTTTTTCCCAAAAATTAGGATTTGACTCCAAATAGTAGGAAAAGGTCCCTTAATGTTAGAAAATGAACGGTGTGTCAAAATTTGGTGTCTACAGAACTCCCTGAGATAAAGTGACTAGAGGAAGCTACACGAGTTAATGATGCAAATTATTGCTATTCTAGCATTTGGTAGGTTATTCTCTTACAAAATGCTTCATCTTCAAAGACAAGGTAATGGAGTTTCATCAAGGCATAATCTTACTCGAGGAATATTTCTCCTAATAAGTTATTTTTTGTTTTAAGACTTCAATCCAAAAACTCATTAATGCTCTGTGACATGATCATAAACAATCTCTAAATTTCAAGTTGTTTTAAGGCTCCTTGACACGAGTATAAACTATCTCTAAATTTCAAGCTATCTGAAAGCTCTTGACACAAGAAAAAGTTGTCTTCAAATCTTAAGCATTTTAAAATCTCCTTGACACGAGCATAAACTGTCTCCATCATTCAAGCATCTCCAAATCTCCTTAGCATGATAGTAAATTGTCTTTAATGCATGAACATCTCTAAATCTCTTTAGCACGAGGGTAAACTATCTCCACTATGCAGGTATCTCCAAATCTCCTCAGTACGAGGGTAAACAATCTCCTTCATACAAGCATCTCCAAATCTTTATGGCACGACGATAAACTGAATCCATCATGCAAATGTCACCAAATCTCCTCGACACAAGGGTAAATTGTTTCCAAGATGCTAGTGTCTCCAAATCTCCTTAGCACGAGGATGAACTATTTCCATTATACAAGCATCTCCAAATCTCCTTGGTATGAGAGTAAACTGTCACCAATATGATAGCGTCTTCAAATCTTCTTGGCACGAGAGTAAACTGTCTCCAAGATGCAAGCATCTCCAAATCTCTCCACCAATCTCTCTGGCATGAGGTTAAATTGTCTTGAAATTGCAATTTTCTCCAAGCTTCCATAAAACAAACGACATGTTGCTCTTTGACATGTGAGCCTAAACTGCATGTTGCTCCTGGCCCACATGAACTAAAACTGTAGACAATGACCACCAATAGTGTAGTATGTGGTTAAACTACAGAAACACTTCTCCAAGTCTAAGATAGTAAACAAACGGATGCTTCTACCCCACATGAGGTTAAACTCTAAATGCTTAGAATTACATGTGACTTGATTCCTTTTTGGGATACGTGGGCAGCATAGAAAAAAACTTGTAATTTTAGTTACATCTCACAAAACCAAATCATTTTTTTTTTGAAAAAGACAAAAAGAAATTTTTTTTAAATAAATTTTCAAAACCAAATTCTTTTTCTTAAAAATAAGGAAAAAAACTTTTTTTTGAAACAAAGTTTCAAAATCGAATCTTTTTCTTGAACAAGGAAAAAATTTCGAAGCAAAGATTCAAATCTAAGTCTTTTGGTAGCTATTTTTTCAAAGTCATTCAATGGGAAGGTGGTTAGGTGTTTCTTCTTCCTTTAATTTCTAAAAGATGTGCAATCACCTTGGAGAGCACCTCATGGTCATCTTCTCTGATTACAATGCCTTCGACTCGATGAAGATCCCAAAGTGATGTTGAAAGCTCTCCTATAGGTTCTTCATTACCATGAATTGAAAGCCCCCAAGTTGATGAAGATTTTGAAGTGAAGACCTCCGAGCTGATGAAGATCCCAAAGTAATGTTGAAAGCTCTCCTATTGGTCCTCTACAATGATGACTTCATACCACAAATTGCAAGGTTTTCAAGTTGATGAAAATCCCAAAGCGATGTTGAAAGCCCTCACATGGTTCCTTCATTGCCGCGAATTGGAAGCCTCCGAGTCAACGCAAATCTGGAAGTGATAGCCTCCAATGCAATGAGATCTCAAAGGATGGTCCTCGAGTAAATGAAGATCCTAATGTGACAGGGAAACTCTCCAAGTCGCTTTTTCAAAATTGAAACTTGAGAAATAAATTGTAAACTTAGCATCGCTGAGCTTTTTTTCATGTGTTGATGTAGCACTTCTTAACACCTCGTGGTGGTGGAAGACGCTAATGAGGCAAAATCTTTTGTGGTCAACTTAGTTGTCCATTGTTCAAGATGCAAAGACTCATCAAAGGGAATATAAGGTCAAGCAAGGGCACCAATTCTCAATATGTTCACATATAGTGATGATTTATATGATTGGGTCCTCCATGTCATTAGATCAGGAGATATATGGCAATGGAGTGCCATAATCTTTAACTTGCATGACTACTTGTCACGCCCCAAAAAATGAAAAACCTTTTTAAAGGGTTTTCTTTTGGAAAATGTGAGTGGGAAAACAAGTTTTTTTTTTTGTTGAAAAAGTGTTTTTTTGAAAAAAAAAATGATTTTTTGCTTTTAAAACAAGGTCGTGACTAAGAAATGCAATAGCTTTGGCCGAAGATTTCTAACAAAGGGTTTTATCAAAAATAGAATTACCAATTGGTAATGAGTTTAGGTGTATCCAGTCACCCGAAAAACTTTTAAATAAAACAAAAAAAATTAAAAAAATGTTTAAAAAAACCTTTTACAAATTTGGGTTTTTGAAAACAAGAGAAATGAGCTTTGGAGTCACAGTTGAAGAAAAGGTAGGCAAATGCTCACGCCTAAGGCACCCTTTCCTCCTTGCCGAGATTAGTTGCGAATTTTAATCAAAATTTTTCAGAAATACCCCTAAAATTCTATCGCATTTGAATGTGACTAAATTGATGCAATCCTAGACCTAGTAGGATGCAGGAAGGACAAAATGTCCTTTCGAGGGTTGATTGGAGTTATTGCTTCAATTGCAAAAATTCGAAACGATGCCTCGAAGGAGTCATGAGTGCGAATGCAAAAATGAGATGCAAAAAGGAAAAGGAAAATATAGTATAGATATAAATGGTTGAAAAAATGAGCAATGCAGCATAATGGGTACTGGGAACTAAGAAACTAATGACTAACTGTTCCTACTCACGGAGAGGGGCATGACATGCTAAGGCCTAAAGGAGGCCAAACTTGCCCATTTTCCGCGTAAGAAAGCCCACTCTTCCTAACCTAAACATGCGAATGACCTAAAAATTCTATATGAAATGCAATCTAAATGTCATGTAATATTTATATACTAAAATAAATCATAATGCGAAGGAAAAATCATGCAAAAATGGAAAAGTCCTAAAGATAGAAAAAGTGCATGAAGTGAGATGAGATGCATGCAAGGGATGAGACTAGCACAAGAATGGACCTAAGGGTCTAGCGTTGGACTAGCCCATTTTCTACAAATTCTCCACTAGTGTAGGAATAGTGAAGAAGCAATAAAACCACAATTAACATTGGACTAGTGTGGTGACGGGATAATAAAACTGATAAAGCATGAATCGAAAAGCAAATAAACACATAAAATAATATAAGAGCACATAGGAGCACGTAACACATACGCATAATATCTAGATGCAATAATCCTAAGAAATGCGGTAAAACAAGTAAACACATAAGCATGTAAGAAGCACACAAACCCTAACTATTACACTAGGGAATCTGGCTACAATTTAAGGGGTAACCTATCTATTACATTTGCCTATCAAAATACAAATATTTGCTAAACATTATGAAAAATGTAACCTATCTATTACATCGTCTATTTAAATACAAAAATCTACCAAAATAATAAAAATGTATCTATCTATTACATTTTTTTTCAAATAATGATAATCAAACTCAATAACTAAGAACAATGTAAATAAAACACTCTACAAATACATAAAAGCAGTAAAACACATAAAGAAAACACATTAGGAACACATAAGAGCATATAAGGAAAAATTAATAGGTAATAGGGTACCTCTTTTTGAAAACTCGATACCAATATCAATAAAATGAGCAAACGTGTTAAAAGTATCACTATTTGTGTCAAATAAAGCGTGAAAAAGTAAATTCCAACAAATTAGGCGTAAAACGCAACTTTCTAGCAAATCAAGGGTCAAAATTATAAATTCTAACAAAACCAAAACATAAAGTGAAATTTCAAGCAAGCCTAGGGTCATGATTGTAAATTCAAGCAAATATGGGGCACAATTATAAAATAGAGCTAAGCAAGGGGGTAAAAACATAAATTCTAGCAACAACTAAGACTTAATTGCAATTAGTTAAGATTAAATTGAAAGAAATGAAACCTAGGGGTTCAATCTATAATTCCCAACGACTTAATTGCGTAACTTCAAAAAGTTTTAAGGGCATATTGGTACTACAAAAGATCCAAGGACTAAAATGAAAATATTAACTTTATAATAAAACAACCAAAACAAAAATGCTAAACTAAATTAAATTAGTTAACTAAATTAATTACTAGATTAAACCAAAAATCAAACTCAATCAGAAACAAAACTAAAATGAGTCAAACCCAAATATTGAAACAAGACCCAATTTTCTACAATCGGCCCCTTTTAACCTCTAAATTCCTTACTCTCACAGAAAACAAAATCCCCCAAATTTGTTTCTTGCTCCCCAAAATCTCTAAAATCAAACTCCAAGTTAAATTGTCCAAATTTACCAATCCAAAACCTTAATCCAGTTTTTGCCCTTTTTCATTTATTGAACTAATTAAACTAAAGAACTACCAAACCCAAAATCTTGAAACCCATTCAGTCTTTCAGGTGCTCCAAACTTGAGAAAAAAAAAACTAAATCCATCACTAAACATAACGACGAATAACAGATAGATCCAATAAGTGCACTATCCCCCCTTTCAAATCGTGAATCAGTCTATTTAGCTGATAGAAGAGTGTGAAGGCGGATGGAGGTTAGGGCAGTTCGTGACGGTGATAGTATGGTCGTGTGTGGTTGTGGCAGTAAAGGTGAGGGTGGTGGGTTACAGTGGGGGTCTGGTGGATATTGGTGATGGTGGTGGTGGATTGAGGGGTTATGGGTAGAGATTTAGTTTGCTGTGATGATTGCTTACTATCTTAATAGAGGTGGCAATGAAGATTGATTTTGTGCGGTGGATTTTGATGCAAAAACTAGTGGTAATTGGGGCTTGTGAATAATATTCGGTGGAGACTAACTGTGGCCCTGGTTTGGGTTGATGAATTTGGTCTTGAGGGTGGTTGGGGCTTGGGCTTTAAAGGTAGTTAAACAGAGAAAAGAGGTAGAGGGATGGTGAGCTACTGTGATGGTGCGATTGAGAGAGGAGAGGTGACTATGGGTGGAAATTCTAGGTTTTTCTGGTGGTCTGGAGGTTGAATAGTGGTGGTCCCAAGTCTTGGTGGTTTTGTAGTGGTTGTGGTGGCTATTGTGCAGGTTTGGTGTTTGTGGTTGGTAGAGTTATTGTGGCCGGCTTGTGTTTGCCTGGTGATTATTGGCGGTGGGCTGAGACTGGTGGTGGTTTTTTGGGCGGTGGTGGAATTGTGACGGTGGTCAAAGGAGGGGATAGCATTTTGTGGTGGTAATAGGTGATGGTTTTGGGGCTAATGTAGGTGAGTGGTGATGCTGTTGGTGGTAATTCAGACTTGGAGGAGGTGGTTGTTCAGTGGTGATTGGATTGGTAGAATGATTGGGGCTTGGTGGTGGCAGTGTCAATTTCAATTTTTGGTAGTTGAATGGTTGATTTCTTGTGGTGAATTGGCTTCTTTAATGGTGGTTTTTTGGTAGTTGAATGGTTGATTTCTTGTGGTGAATTGGCTTCTTTAATGGTGGTTTAGAGTGGGTTTGGGATGGCATTGTTGGGTTTTGGTTGGGTTGAGGGGTTGATTTCTGGTGGTGGCTGGGTAGAGGTTATAGTGGAGGGGTGAGGATCTAGTGGAGCTTGAGACTAATGGTGACAAACGAGAGGTTGAAGCTAGTACTAGTAGACTAAAATTTGCAAATTTTGGTGGCTAATTGATGGCGTTTCTGTGGCTATAATTTGGTAATTTTACAATGATGATATGGTTGTGACAGGGCTGCTTTTGTGGTTGTTTGTTGATAGGTGATGCCAGGTTGTAGGAAGTGATGTGGTAGTTGCTGGGTTGACTACTTGTGGCTATGGTGTGCTGTTTTTGGGGGAGTGGAGGCTGATACTGTCTAGTGGTGGTTACTGACTAAGGGTGGATGAGATGGTGGTGGTGAGTGGTAGTCATGGTGGAAGAAGACTGGTGGTGGAACAAGAACATGGTTTTGCCCCAAAATACCCAAAAAAAACTAGAAAATTTTCATTAACTATAGAGTCTATTGGTAGTGGTGGAATTTATTTACGCTTGGGAATTAGCTTTTCTTTTGACATGCAATTTCATGCAAATTTCATTAAACAATTAAGTTGGAGCTGCATTTTTGTGCTTGTGGCATGAGGTCTTAAACATGAATTTGGCTTTAGAAGTATATATGCAAGAGGAAGTTATTTTGGATTTTAACATGTTTACCAAGTTCTTTTCAAGCTCAATCCGTCAAGGACTTGTATTTGAGTTGGTAAGGAATGAATTTCTTCTCAAAGGCCCTGCAATGACATAAAGGAAATTTATTGAATTACTGGTAGTTGACTTACTTAACCAAAAGTATGTGGCTAGATGATAAGTTGGAGTAAAAATATTGTTCAAGTATTGAAATTATAATTGGTGGAAATCATAACGAAGCTTCACATCTTGATCAGTCTATATTATTAAATTGGCAAACTCCACGTAGATAAAATGGTAGCATTAGCCTTTGAACTAAATGTTCATATTCATGTTCAAGGCAATCATGTATTATTTTTGTCAAGACAAGAGATTGTCGTGCTCGGATAAGTCGAAACTCGTCCACTCAATACATGCTACAAATTCGGCATTCGTAAACAAGTTTTGAGGGTGTATTTGTAGACAATGAAATTTTAGTTCAATCAAAATTATTATTTGTTTATAAATTATTTTAAACGGCACATTTATCATCTAATCAAATATTGCCATATGTCATCTATATTTGAAGAGTTGATTATTTTTAATAACTAATTATATTTGGTCCATATGTCAAAATGAGATGGTTCTTCAATAAAATATATTGATGTGGCTTCCTCAATTGAATTGTACCATGATGCATGTCTATGTCATGATGAGCTAGTTCGGCAAATTGAATTGTGTCATGTCATATGTCTTCTAAATTTTGTCAATTAAAGATTTATACTTCAATATTTATCTCTTTATTAATAAATTGTAAATTAGAGATATAATATTTGAAGTGGTATGGACTTTATAGAGTTACATCTCTTTAGATGATAAAGAGATAAGATGTGCTTTGAAGACTTATATCTCTTTAAAGAATAAAGAGATAAAGGTATGCTTTCTTTAAAGACTTACATCTCTTTACAAGACAAAAAGACAAGATATACCTTTGAAGATAAGTAAGGAGGTGTACGTGTACTACGAGTACTTCTTTTTCTCCCATCCTACAACTATAAATATAGGGTTACACCTAAGAAGACACACATAGATAACTCATATATTCATAAAGCCCCAAGGCTGTGGAAGCTTTGAGTCTTCAACAAGTTCTTCAAATTCTTCAAATCTTCAAGTTCTTCAAGATTTGAAGTTCATCAAGCCCTCTCTTCAAGTTTTCATATCAAGATTTGAACAAGTAAACACCGATTTGATAACAAGCTGGAAGCCCTTGAATTAACAATTTGAAGAAAAGAATCGAAGAACTCTCTACCATATTCTACCATATTGAGAGAATTTTCAGAGATTGTACCTTTTTCTTTACTATTAAATTATAAATATTACATATTTGTTACTATTTTCTTGTTTGTAGATTTTTCTATAGACATTTATTGTGTATAAAGGACAAAGTAGTAATTTTGCAAGCGTCAAAAGCATAAAAGGACCTTTAGCGCAAAAAAGGACCTCTAGCAACAAAAAAGTAATTATTTTGGAACATCAAAGTTGAAAAACAAACAAAGGGAGATCGACTAAATCTAAAAGAAAAGTTATACGTGTCAAGGGCAAAATTGTAATTCTACCAATGGACAAGAAGGTGAGTCACCTTGTTAGTGTATGCCCTAGAACCAAGTTGGTTTTTGGGATTTTCATATTACGCTTATTTTGTGTTATACTAGTATATGTGGCATTTTCTTTGTCATTTAATACTTGTTATTTATGTTACTTGTCTATTTGATAAAGTCCATAGAATATTAACTATGTATAAGAAATTGAAAGAGTTACAATGATGAGACTCTTATAACACATAAAGTTATATTCTTAAATATCCCTAGTCGTAGTATTAATGAGATTGGACATCATTAATACGGGAAGACTAGCACATACTTCGCCTCTGCTTATGGTAAGTAGTAGTTGAATTATACTCTTAATAGCAATGGTGTAAGTGATCTTTAGACTTGAGATTACTATGGTATCTTGAGTGTGGATTTCTATTCACTTGGGTGGTCATGATGCATTACTAGATGTCACTCATGATCTATAAGTGCAAATTAATTAATTAGTGAATTAACGATAAATTAAAGTGTTTAATTTATTTAGCTCTTAATTAATTAATTAATGAGTTAGAATTTGTACTTATTGCCAACGTGAATGGAACCTGATGGGTCACACACAATAAGAATATGGTCTTTGGGTTAAATTGTTATTAAGATAAGTATAAGATACTTATGGGGTTAATTTATGTGATAAATTAACTTACATGACTTATTTATAAATATCTAAGTCTTGCTGGAAATTAGTTTCCTAAAAGGATTAATAAGCTATTTGGTTTCCTTTTGGAATAGGTTTCCTAAAGGAATAGGATTAGCTTAAGATAAGCTTCCTAAACTTTCTTGGTTCTCAATTGCTCTTGTTTCCTTAAATATAAGGATTCTACATCTATAAATAAGTCCACGTCTTGACTCTTGATTGATTGATGAAACACAACACAAAATCGAGAGAGAGAAAAATTGAGAGCATGAGAAGCGTTTCTCTCCCCAAGAAAAATGTCACCTCTCATCTTCCTAATGGTTAGGGTTTCTTTCTTCTTCTTGTGTTATTTATGATAATCAAGGGAGCTAGCACTCAAAAGGGAAGGAAAACAAGCTCAAAGGTTCCTAAAGATTGTGCTCGTGTGGATACCAATGGAGGCTCTACACTTGGAGGGCCTTTTATGGTAGATCAACACCTTCATTAAATAGAATCTTGCCCTTTGAAGCATAGAAACCTTATATGCTTGAGGTATTTGTGCTAAATATCCATTAATCGTATAGATTACATCAAAGAGATCCATGGCTAAAGTAATAAATTTTTAAATTTTTTGCTGCGTTACTCCCCTTATTACCTTACAGTGGTATCAGAGCCTTCTTTGATTATATCTATATGATTTGTATTTATTTAATTGTCATAAATATAGATGGTTTGTTCTTGATGAAATTTTGTCTCAAAATTGTTTTAGAAAAATCAAGAGTTTTGGTTTTTAATATAAGTTCTTAATTGTTTAAAAGTGTTTTAAATAATTAAGATGAGTTCTTAAGGTTGTATTTATGGTTTCTAAATTAATTTTTAGTGTTAAAATGGTTTTTACACGATTTAGATCAAAAGAAATTTGAGAAAAATCACAAAAATCGTCTTTTCAAAAAGGCCTTACGCCATGCAATCCGCAGGACCAATCTGCAACACTATTCACTCGGATCCGTCTGCAGATTGCTTACTCGAAAGGAATCCGTGAACGGATTCGTGTGAACAGTACCGCATAATGAACAGTTAAAAATTTTTTGAAAAACTCGATTTTTGGTAATTTCTTTAAGAAAAATATTTTTCAATTTTAATTGTTAAATTTTGGAAAGTTAAAATTTGGAAACCTACACCTTCTATAACTTTATTTTGAGACAAATAAATTCAAGTGCATTAATCTAATTTATTTAGGCCATGTGATTTATGACTAGAATTAAATAAATTAATTTATTTATTGTTAAATTGAATGATGGCATGATGGATGATTATGGACTAAACCAATGTGATTGAATGGTTATTATTTCTTTTATGGTTAGCTTATATTTGTTTTATAAATAGGACCTGCGTGTCCTACTTTCTCTATTTTTTTGATATAATTCTCTTCTCACCTAAACTCCCCTCGAATGTAACTCGAGATTTCTTGATCAATACTTGTAAAGTACATAGTATAGGTTAAGAATAGGTTTATTTTCTAAATTGTTTAGACTAAAATTAGATGTGTAATGTACAAGAAGATGGAGATGGCACCAAGGAGCAACCAAGGAGGCGCATCAAGGAGTTGAAACGTCCCCTAGGAATTTTGACCAAATATTTTCTTCAAGGCTCAAAGAAAATATTACTAGTTAAAGTCCATAATCATCCACGTTTTATTATGCTTTTATTTTATATATTGATATATTTTAATTGCATGATATGATGAGACATTAATATACAATCCCTCAAACTAAATATCAAGTCAAGAATCTAGTTGCCTTCCATTATTATAACAAAAATGAAGAGTTCCTATTAAGTGTTGACTTGTTGGCTCACCGTCAAGGTCACGTTACTCGAAAAATGTTTTTGTTATGAGATTTGATCTCTGAATAATGGGTATGACTTAACGAAATTACTTAACTTGTTGGCTCACCGTCAAGGCTATGGTATTTTTAAGGCAACGTTTGATGTCAAGGGTTGATGTCAAACTATCTAGGAGTCACAAGAATTGTGCTTGGTAAAAGTTACCTACCTAATCAAAATTATCTTTAGGTTGTTGGCTCACCGTCAAGTTCAAAGCTAATTAGATGGGATCCTACCCCACTAAGAATCTCTAACAAATTCCCGAATCAATATTGAGGGTAATTGATTTGAAGTAAAATAGGGGGAGCAAACCAAACAAATTTGAAGCCCACATTTTTTGTTTGCAATTATAACATGAAACAAATACTTGTACTATCTTTACATTTGTTGTAGAATGAATGTACACATGAACACACTTATCACCCTATATCTCCATTTATATACCATTTTCTTGGACTAGTGTAAGACTTGAGAATAGTTCTTAAGCACATTTGGCTGTGTCCTTGATACCCACTTCCACTTGTCCTATAGTGACAATTATAGTTGGGAAACAATGTACATACAAGATGCATAAAAGATGATAATGATATTGCTACTTATATCATATTGTCATCTATAATTCCTAAGCTATAAAAGTAGCATAAATTGATAGTTTTTTGTCCATGATTGTGCATCTCAAAGAGTTATTGATACACAATCTAGGACCACTAGATATGAGATATCTAAAGAGTAGTCTGTCAAGGAAGAAAGGAGCACTTTATTGCTTGTCAAGGGGAAACCCAAGCGTGGTCTTAAGAAGACCCAAGTAGCTATGACAAAGCTTAAAAGTGTGATCAAAATAGACAAGTCTAAAGGCTCATGTTTCCAATTCTATTGGAAAGGAATTGTAAGGCTCGTTTCAATACTAAGAAGATAAAGAGGCCTAGTGAAGCTTCTACTTCTAAATATGTTTATGTTTGAGATAAATTCATCTACTAATTAAGACCATTGAGTATTAGATACCGGATATAAATCCCATATTTGCAAAATGTGCAAGGTCTTAAGCATAGTAGACAATAAGCAAAGAGAAAGTCAAACTACGTGTGATGAATGGAGTAAGAGTTGCTACACTAACCGTAGAGACTTATACACTCTTTACAACTGGGCTTGTTCTAAAATTTAAAACATTGTTATTATGTTCTGATATTTACAAAAGAACATGAAATCAATTCACATTAAATGTGGAAAGATTTACCACTACAAAAGAGAATATATACTATTCTTTTACGTAATGGTGTTCTTTGTGGTATTGGATCATTAATACAACGTTTTACAAATTCTAGACCTTAATAAGTCTATTCTCAAACATAGACAAAAACTCTATATTTTGAAACGACTATCCTTCTGGTATTATAGACTTGGTCATGTAAATCCTAGACCTTAATAAGTCCGTTCTCAAACATAGACAAAAACTCTATATTTTGAAACAACCATCCTTTTGGCATTATAGACTTTGTCATGTGAATGAGAAATGCACTTCCAAATTACATAATAGTTGTGTACTTGGACTCATTCAATTATGAATCATTTGAGACATGCAATTCTCATTTACTTTGAGAGATGACCAAAACACTTTTTATCATAAAAGCTGAATGTGCTAGTGATCTTCATAGGGCTTCAACATATAGAAGTTTTTGGCCCAATGTCGATCCATGCTAGAGGTTGTTTATCAAACTTCATCACTTTCATGGATGATCATATGGGATATGATTGTGTATCATATGAGATACAAATCCATGGCCTTTGAAGTGTTCAACGTCATTAGGATTGAAGTAAGAAAATAAGTTGACAAGAGTAGTAACACACTAAGATTTGATCTATGTGGATAATACACAATATCAAGTGTTTCAAAATAATTAAAGAAGAATGTGATTCTTTCTCAATGGTCTCCACTTGACACACCATTGTTGATGATGTGTGAAAGAGAAGAAGTTGTATCCTATGAGATATGGCGCAAACTATGATGAACCATACTACAATTCCTAACCTCATTTTGAGAGTTCTTGTCTTATAAGCCAACTCCTATACACTTAACCATATTCCGACAAATGTCTATTTGCGGGGTATCCTTGTGAAAATAATAGATACCACTTCTATAATCCCCTTGAGAAAAATGTTTGTCTCAAGAAATGTCTTTTCTAGAAAAAATAGTTTATTCTTAAAAGAAAAAGCAGGAGCAAGATGGAACTTGAAAGGCTCAAGAACCACAAGTTGACACAGATCAATAGTTAGAACTAGAGCTTATGCCAAATGCTAATGAGGTGCAACGGAAGCTCAAAGTACAAAATCTTCAAAAAATTGGTAGAGTACGTTATACTCCTAAGAAATATAGTTTTCTCACATATGAAAGATATAGATTTTTCATTAGCAAGAGCAATAATGTACTAGTCATATATGATGACAAACCTACTAGTCACGAAGAGGCTTTGTCTAATGTAGACTCCTTGACGTGGCAAGATGCCATAAAATTCAAAATGGATTCCATGTACAAGAACAAGGTTTAGACTTTGCTCAAGTCACCCAATGGGATAAAACCTATAGGGTACAAGTAGGTCTTTAAAAGAAAGATAGACATGGATGGTAACATAGTTACCTATAAAGCAAGGTTAACGGAAAAGGATTCAATTCGAAGGCTTGACTTTGAAAGAACTCTTTTTCACCAATAGCCATGCTTAAATCCATTTAAGATTTTGCTTGCAATAGCTGCATTTATGGCTATGACTAATGGATATGAAGAATCCATCCCTTAATGAGAATTAAAAGGTATGTATATGACACATCCCTTGGGCCTTCACTTCCATTGATAGTCATTAGGTACACAAACTTCAAGGGTCCATTTGTGGACTCTTGCAAGTGTCAAGGTGTTGGAGCATTTGTTTTGATGAGATATTCAAAGAGTTTGATTTTCTCGAAAACAAAGACAAGCTTTGTGTAAAGGCAAAGTTGAGTGGGAGCAGTATTGTTTTCTTGATATTATATGTAGATGACATATCATTGATAGGAAACAACATACTTTAAAGGTAAAAGTATGGTTGTCCAAAGAATTTCTTAAAGGAGAGGCGATCTCTAATCTGGGAATTAAGATCAATATAGGTAGATCCAAGAGGTTGTTTGGTCTCACTAAATCCAAGTACATAGGCAAAAGATGCTAAAGGGTTTAGTATGGTGCAATCAAAGAAGGGGTTTTTCCTATGTGATAGAGATTACTTTTTTGAGAGAAATGTGTCTTTTGCACCTGTTGAGATTGCCAGTGTGAAATAGATTCCGAATGCTTCTGCAATGGGTTCTATTTTGTATGCTATACTAGTACGAGACATGATGTCTCCTAGCTTTAAGTGTTACGAGCAATTCTAGTGAGTGTCACTAGATGGTTATCAAAGAATAGTCTTAATACTCGAGAAGCACTAAAAGACTATTCTTGACTATGGAGATCACGCTTAGGAAGTGTGTGGATTTAAAGATACAAGCTTTTAATCCAATAGGGATGATAAGTAAATCATGAGATGAATTGGTGTTCACTTTGAGCTATAGTAGATGGAAGTGTTATATGATAGATGCTACAACATATTCTACAACAAAAGCCAAATACACGATAGCTTTTAGAAGTTACTATGGATCAAGGGATTCTTTGTCGGTAAAAGAATAGTTCCTTCCATTATTTTATGAGACAATTGTGCCATCACATAATTTAGGAACTAAAGTCTCAACCATGATCCAAAGGTATATTTAGGTGCCACCATCTATTTATGGAAATAGTTTGGGTCAAATGATGAAAAAATAGAGGAAGTTTCCACAAGGATAATGTCACTATTCCTTTCACCATGGCCTTGTCCCAGAATAGGCACGATAGTCATGCTTACAGCCTAAAACCTATACGTGATTGGTTTTAGTGCAAGTGGGAGTTTGTTAGTGTATGCCCTAAAACTAAGTTAGTTTTTGGGATTTTCATATTACGTTTATTTTATGTTATACTTATACATGTGGCATTTTCTTTGTCATTTAATACTTGTTATTTATATTACTTGTTTATTTGATAAAGTCTATAGAATATTAACTGTGTATAAGAAATTGTAAGAGTTACAATAATGAGACTCTTTTAACACATAAAGTTATATTCTTAAATATCCCTAGTCGTAGTATTAATGAGATTGGACATCATTAATACAGGAAGACTAGCACATACTATACCTCTACTTATGGTAAGTAGTAGTTGATCTTGTCAACTATGGTGTGTGACACCTAAGCTGGTATGTGGATGCTTGTTAGAGAATAAGTTCATTGGATTGATCCGCCAAGAGTTACTATTCATAGTGCTAATGAATTATACTCTTAATCGCAATGGTGTAATCCTTAGACTTGAGATTACCATGGTATCTTGACTGTGGATTGCTATGCTTTGACTCTATTGCTCGGTGCTCAAAAAAGAGTAGTCCATACGGTAGAGATTGGGTATAGTATGAAGCATGGAAGGATAGTGAGTAATTGATATAGGATTCACCACTCCTTATTAAAGGAAAGTATATCTTGGATTGGCCATTTCTTGAAATATAACTTAAAGAATCTTTTGCGCAAAAGTGAAAGTATGACTTGAAAGTGTTTCAAGGTTATATGACTTGAAAGTGTTTCAAGGTTATACTTTTATAGAAAGTTATATTTCGGGAACAAGAAATCATTAATTAGTCATTTAAAGAGTGCGCACTACACTCTTAGACTAATTGGGATATAGTGTGATGAAAGGATATTAATTACACGGTAACATTGTCATTGATAGGTGTAGTCTATCATATGACTTTTCTATTCACTTGGGTGGTCATGATGCATTACCAGACGCCACTCATGATCTATAAGTGCAAATTAATTAATTAATGAATCAATGATAAATTAAAGTGTTTAATTTATCTATCTCTTAATTAATTAATTAATGAGCTATAGTTTATACTTATTGCCAACGTGAATGGAACCTAATGGGTCACACAGATAAGAACATGGTCTTTGGGTTAAATTGTTATTAAGATAAGTATAAGATGATTATAGGGTTAATTTATCTGATAAATTAACTTACATGACTTATTTATAAATATCTAAGTCTTGTTGGAAATTAGTTTTCTAAAAGGAATTAAGAAGCTATTTGGTTTCCTTTTGGAATAGGTTTCCTAAAGAAATAGGATTAGCTTAAGGTAAGCTTCCTAAACCTTCTTGGTTCCCAATTGCTCTAGTTTCCTTAAAGACTAGGATACTAAATCTATAAATAAGTCCATGCCTTGACTCTTGATTGATTGATGAAACACAACACAAAATCTAGAGAGAGAAAAATTGAGAGCATGAGAGGCGTTTCTCTCCCCAAGAAAAATGCCACCTCTCATCTTCTTAATAGTTAGGGTTTCTTTCTTCTTCTTGTGTCATTCATGATATTCAAGGGAGCTAGCACTCAAAAGGCAAGGCAAGCAAGCCCAAAGGTTGCTAAAGATCGTGTTTGTGTGGAACCATTGGAGGCTCTACACTTGGAGGGCTTTTTATGGTAGATCAACACTTTCATCGAATAGGATCTTGCCCTTTGAAGCATAGAAACCTTCTATGCTTAAGGTATTTGGGCTAAACACCCTTTAATCGTATAGATTACATCAAAGAGATCCATGGCTAATGTAATAAATTTTTAAATTTTTCACTGCGTTACTTCCCTTATTACCTTACACACCTAAGACCCAATTGGAACTAAAAATAATTAATTTGAGAATAATAGTTACTTAGAAGAATGCTAAATATTTCCAAACACTCTAACAAGGTAAAAAGGAAAATTATTTAAGGCAGGCTCACAAATTCTAGTTGGAAAAGGATTTAGCATGATGATTTTAGGAAGGCCTTTGGGCCTTATGTATGAAATCAAAAGGTGAGAAAGCATCAGCTGAAAATTTAAAGAAGCAAGTTGTAATGGGCTTGCTAAACAATTGGCTAAAAGTTAAGTGAAGACTCTTAAGAAAATAGCCTAGTTTAATGACACAATTTTAAACCTTAAACGATTCGATTAGAACCATGTGCAAACAAATATAGGATTAAAAATTAAAAATTTGCACTTCATTTTCACACGAAATAAAACTTGAAGAGAGAGAGAGAGAGAGAGAGAGAGAGCAGTTGTGTAGAGAGAATTCATCCAAGAAAATTGAGACAAATTCTTAAGAAGTTCTTTTGATCAAAAATTCAAAAGTGGTTTCAAAGATCCGAGGACTTCAAGTAAGTCAACGAAGAGGATCAAGTGGTTCACGACTTTCAGATAACTTAGGGTGATAACTTGCATATTTGTCCCCTATTGGTTTTGTGTAATTTTCTGGTTATTACAAAACCCTAGAAGTGATGCTAGAGCCTTCAAATTTAGGTTTTTAATGTTAAGAATTATTTATGCACGATCATGAAAATTAGATATTAAGTTAAAACACTAAAAATAGTTATATGTTATACACAAGACCTTAATGAAAAATCCAAGAAGATTTCAAGAAGTATGAAATAAAGAACCACAGAACTTGGTAAATATGAGACTGATTTTGAAAAGGTTAAGGATCCAATTTTAACCAACTTTGCGCATGTAAAAATAATAAAAATGAATGAAAAAATAATTTTGTGAATTGATTATGAAAATTGAATGCATGTGCGTGAAATTAATTCCATGTCTTGATGATAAAAACTAAATGCATGTAGATAAAAAAGAAGCAATAGAACCAAGATGAAAAGCGAGAAATTTAACAGCTAGATATAGAGATAATAAAATAACATAATTCAATGTATAAAACTTTAATCAAGATATATTTAATCTATTTGAAAGTAGGCTTTCAGATTTTTGTACAGATACAGAGCTTGTTCTAATAATTTTTCTATCAGAAATGGCAAGCCTTCAAAATTGGTTGAATTTAGCTTTACAAAAAAATAGCTTATGGAGGCACATCAAAATGCCACGACTCTCACTTTTTTTAAACACTTAACTTATTGAGGCACTTTCCTATTGTGCCATGTAAACCTACCATGTAAACCTATGTCATGAAATGTTTTAAAGGCAAAATGAAGTGTCAAGACACAAAAACAATTCAAACATTCAAAACCACCATAACAAGGTTATATGTCTTTAATTGAGATTCAATGTTCAAAAAGTCATCTTTTTTAGAGGTACTAAAAAATGCCATGTCAATTTTACGTTGGTACTTGAAAATGCCTTAACAGTCAGTTCTTAAAACACTACTATTTGCGAGAAAGTGATTGTTTTTTAGGCATGTGTGTGCACCACTATATATCTAGATGGAGATACTTGCAAACGCCTTTATAATCACCTTTAAAGGCAATTTTAAATGCCTCAAAAACCTACTATTTTAGAAGCCCTTATCTTGACACTCACAAGCAGCTCAATAGACTAAATTTTCTCTTTTTTATGCCCAGCCATGGGGCTATTAGGAATATAAAAAACCTGTTTTAGGAAGATTCTCACATTTAATGACCGAAAGTAACAGTATTTGGTTGAAAAATCACTTGCAAATTACCACCATAGCCATTGATTACAATCAAAATAATCATAACTACTAGTAGCATTCCAAGCAACTAATTAACACATCATCCTTGCAAAATAAAGGACAATATTTGGCTTAGCATTTACCAAAAAGTTGCTGTTAGTGTCACATCCCAAATTTTGAAAAACGAATGGCAATAGCTGGTTTTTACAAATAATGCATTTTTAGAAAAAAAATGATTTTTACTTTTGAAGTAAAAACTGCCTAAAGAGAATCAAGACTTCGTCCCCTTCTCTCCTCCTTCTCTCTTGCTGTTAGTTACAACAACTTTTTAATTTTGAATTTCATCGCCTGATGTGATCCAAGGAGCGCATACATTTGTTGGACTTGGACTTATACTTGGTAGACTTGAAGAGACCGTTTATATGGATCAAGAAGAGATTGAAGAAGTGATAATCATACATGGAATGTTTGAACATGGTGGCTGGATTGTAAAGTTGCATGATTTTGAATTTAGTCACAAGCTTGAAATTTGCAATGTTCAAGCTATCACATTGGGCCAAGGATTCAAGCATTGGTTGTGGATCAAGTTCATCTACAAAGAAGGCCCAAAAGAAGATATTAAGCTGTCCAAAACAATCTTACAAGGGGCTGGTCACTTGGACTTGCTTGGAGGGCCCTTGAAGTTGCTAAATGGAGCCCCAATGGATCTTATGGAGGGATGTCCAGCCCATGATCAAGCCTTGGACGAATTTTTATATTTTTGTTAAGTTTTCTAAGTCTTACAAGTTGTAACTTTTAGTTAATTACCTAATTATGATACGTTACAACTAGTTTTAGTAGTTTACTTTATTTTAAGCTTCTAGACTTTTCTTTGTAAGCCTATAAATAGGCATGTTACTGTTCATATGATTTTGAACAAGAATTTTCAGAAATATTGTGTGTTCTCTTTGAGAATTTTCTTGGTTCTTTGTTGATTAAGAACTACTCTTGGTCTTATCAAGCTTGCTTGTGGCGACCACCAACTTCGCTTAGAGTTTTTTTGAGTTTTTGATCAAGTCTTTAGAGCTAATTAGGTTAGACGATTGAACTCGCTCAACTTGGTCTAGTCTAGTTGTCCTATAGGCGTGTTCATCTTCAAGGGAAGATTCAAGGCAAAACAACTCCACGTCAAGGGTTCCTTGGTTCATGAATCAAACGAGGTCTTGAGTTCAACGAGTTGCGTACCTGAATCCAAGACTTTCTTGGCTACGCAACTGTGCACACATCAAGTGGTATCAGAGCCATCTTCTTGGATTTTTCTTGGTTTTTCCAATCCAATTTTTCTCTTGAAAAATTTGGATATATCCCTTCTTATTGTGTCTTCATGTTCTTGTGTGTTATTGTGGCAAAGAGCTTCGAGCCTAGTCATAATAAATTGTGTTTTGTGTCTAGCTTTCTTTAATTTTCGTCCAAAAAAAAAATAAAAAAATTCTGCTATTTTTTTCGTTGTTTTCTTTGAATAAAATTCGTGCTTTAGGTGTTTAGAGTTGTTCTTGGTTGCTTCTCAATGAAGAATTCTAGGTCTTGTGTGGTATTTTGTGATTCTTGACTGTTTTTGGTGTTTTCTTGAATTTCTTGTGTCAAAAAAATTTGCAAGAAAAAGGGTTTCTTGAACATAAAAAATTCATACAACCAGATTTCTTGGAGATTTAATTGTGTCTTTGGTGTTGTTTACGTGTGAAAAAAAATTCGTTTGTGAAAAAAAAAATCGTTTGTGAAAAAAAAAAATTCGTGTGCAAAAAGAAAGAGCCAAAAGCACAAAGAAAAAAGAAAGAAAAAGAGAGTAAAAAGGAGTGCACAACAAGCAAAAACCGTGCACAAATTTTTGCTCAACAATTTCTTGAAGTTTCTTGGTGTTTGGATACAAGTTCTTGGACTTATTGGACTTACTTGGTGCAATTCTTGAAATCTATAAATCTGTCCAGGAGTGTTCTTGAGTTTCTTGAGATTCTTGAACAAGTTCTTGAGCTTTCTTGAAGTTCTTGATAAGTTTCTTGAAGTTCTTGATAAGTTTCTTGCACTTCTTGGTTTGTAAGTTGAGTTCTTGAAGTTTGTGAGTTGCTGGAAATTTTCTGGACTGATTTCTTGAAATTGTTTGACTGATTTCTTGAGGTTCTTGGCTCAGTTCTTGGACTTTCTTGAGCAAATCTTGAAGTTCTTGACAGCCTTGATGGGTCGGTTAAAGGGTTTCTTCAAAAACTAGGGTTTTGTTAGGGTTTCTAGCATGTTGGGTTGCTGAAATTCGTACCTATTTTTGGACGAATTTCTGTTACGATTTTTGCAGAAATTTTGGTGTTAAAAGGAGTCAAAAAGGTGTTAGTTGGGTTTATATAGAAGTTATTTGTCATTGGGAAACCAATTGGGTAAAGGAAAACTAGTTGGCAAAGGATAGGAAACCAAATCCTCAAGGTGCAAGGGTTTCTTCATTCTTTTTGGAAAGTGGTGATTCTTGTTTCCTTTTTTCTGCATTTAGGACGTTTTTCCAGCTGGTTAAGGTCTCTTGGGCGTGCTTCTTGTTTCCTATTTTGGTGGTGTGTTGGTTTTAATTATTATTTGTTCAAGAATTCATTTTGGAAAGTGAAATTAAAGTTGGAGTTTTACTTTTTGCACAAGAATATTATTATTTTTTTCAAGAGAACATTAAAAATCAAGAATTTTTACACATTTATACCACACATTAGGGTGTCTATTTTTGTGTCAATTCTTGATTCTTATCCATTCTTTGATTTATTCTCTTGATCAAAAACACTCTAAGCTAATTTTTCTTGGCCTCTACATTTCCTCTTTACAAGTTGAGGTTGCTATAGGTCCTTGGTGGGATTGATTGAGCTGGTTCTTCATCAAAGAGCCTACAAGAAGATTCTTTGAGTGGAAAAAGGCTTAGTTGTGAGCTCATTTGAGGGTAAAAGCCACTCTACTTGAGGGAATCGAGTGCCAAACACTAAGGGAGTGTTTCACATATTCTTGACTATTTTCTTTGTTATTTCTAACAATTTTTCTTGTAGGATTTTCTTTGTAGTCATGGCCGAGCAAGTTGACCAAAAGCTTAAGGACATTGAGATCTTGTTGAAAACCATGCAAAAGGACTTTAGGAGGATGCATACTCGCATGGATGATGTGGAATTAGCCGTGAAGGGAAAAGCAAAAGTATCCAATAATCCGACTTATGAGGAGAGGAGCTATGACACTCATTCTTATGGAAGGATTGACAGAGCTACATTATCAAGGGAGATCCAAGATTTATCGAGTCACATCAATTGGAGAAATAAGAGTGCCTTTGACTGGAGGGATGAGCAATCAATTCAAAAGTCTAAGAAGATCATGAAAGCCAATGATGATGAGAAGATGCAATCATTGCAAGATGGTGAACAAATGCAACAAGTTGAATTCTATACTAGATGCACTGTGAAAAACAAGGTATGTAGTACGCGCATTAATCATGTTAGTTGCACTAACTTGGTGAGTACTATGTGTGTTGGAAAGCTAGGATTGCCTTTGTTGAAACATCCACATCCATACAAAAGGTTGACTGATAATGGAGAATTTGAAGTAACCAATCAAGTGGAGTTGGAGTTTTCACTCAACAAGTATCATGATAAGATTCTTTGTGACGTGGTACCAATAGAGACTTGTCATATACTCTTGAGGCATCCATGGCACCTTAAGAATGAAGCCAAATATGATGAGGTGAACAATAACTACTCTTTCAATTGGAATGGGAGGAATGTCAAGCTAATTCCTTTGCCGTCACTTGAGGTAAATAAGGATAAAGAGAAAATTCCAAGAGATTGTAAAGAGTGGGAAAGATCTTTGAGCATACAAGCAAAAGAAAAGAGTGATAAAAAAGAAAAGTGTGTGCAAGAGACGAGTGAGGATAGTGTAGATCTTGAAGGAGAACAAATTGAGACGAAAATTTCTGAGAAAGATGAAGAAAATAAGAGAGTAGAAGTGGAAGCTAGCAAAAGTGAGAAAAAGAGTGCTTTGATTGAAAGGCCTAAGCTTCTTGTGCTTACGTACAAAGAAGTAGATTATTTTGCTAACATTCTTTACACTTGTTTTCCTAGTGTTTTTGTTTCTCCTTTGTAGCAACTTGGAAGTCAAGACAAAGTGACACTACCTACAAATTGCTTATTCAATGGTGTTAAGTTGGAAGTTTCTAGTTTTTTATCACCAAGCAAGAAGATGCAAGTGTTCCCAAGACATGACTTGGTGAAGAGAGGATGTTGTGAGATGAAAATCTGGTCTCATGCCAATAACACCAATTGGTTGATCAAATACATGTTTGATTGGTGGCATGGTGTCAATTGGATTGATTCACAAAGTCCAAATGCCACAACTGAATTGATGAATTTGCTGGATTCTACTAGACTGTGGCATAAGTATTTGTGTTCTTTTAGTTTTAATTATTTTAATTTGCACATTAATTTCGTTTTGCATGTTTATTCCATTAGTTTAAGTGATTATGTCTTGCATCTAGTTTGTTTAACTTCATCTAGGTCAATATGTCTTGAAGGATTTCTTGTGATTTATGATCATATTTCTAGCGATTTTTGTGGTTTATTTTGCAAATTATTATTCCATGATAGAGTTTATATGTTTTTGTATGCATTCTATCCAAAGTATCTTAGTGTTTTAGCTAATAATGGTGTTTCTATTTTTAGGGTTATTTTTCATTACGAATTTAATCATATTTGGTGTTGCATACATGTTCAAGACATTTCTATTAGTGCTTTTCACTCAGTTAGTGTTCAAGAGTCTTTATTAGATTATGATCATGATGGTCATCTTGTTAATGTTTGTTACTTTAAGTCTATTCATAGGTATTTGTTTAATAGTTCATGTTTGTTCGTTCTTTTTCATGTTTTTAAAGATATTTCTCATTTAGGCATGTTTATTCTTCTTAAGTTAGAATTTGTTGTTGCACCTATGACTTGTGATTTAGTAGTTTATGCTATTTATGTTTATAGTTGCATTAGGCTACTTGTTTTACATTTATCACTTGAGTTAGTTATGAGCTTCCTTAAAATTTGTGATTATTTCTCTATCAATCCTTTAGTTACTTATGTTAATTTATATGAACTCGCAAATTTGAGGACGAATCTTTTCGAGGAAGGAGGGATTGATGTGATCCAAGGAGCGCATACATTTGTTGGACTTGGACTTATACTTGGTAGACTTGAAGAGACCGTTTATATGGATCAAGAAGAGATTAAAGAAGTGATAATCATACATGGAATGTTTGAACATGGTGGCTGGATTGTAAAGTTACATGATTTTGAATTTAGTCACAAGCTTGAAATTTGCAATGTTCAAGCTATCACATTGGTCCAAGGATTCAAGCATTGGTTGTGGATCAAGTGTTAGTGTATGCCCTAAAACCAAGTTAGTTTTTGAGATTTTTATTACGCTTATTTCGTGTTATACTTATATATGTGGCATTTTCTTTGTCATTTAATACTTGTTATTAATATTACTTGTTTATTTGATAAAGTCCATAGAATATTAACTGTGTATAAGAGATTGTAAGAGTTACAATGATGAGACTCTTATTACACATAAAGTTATATTCTTAAATATCCCTAGTCATAGTATTAATGAGATTGGACATCATTAATATGGGAAGACTAGCACATACTTTGCCTCTACTTATGGTAAGTAGTAGTTGATCTCGTCAACTATGGCGTGTGACACCTAAGCTGGAATGTGGATGCTTGTTAGAGAACAAGTTCATTGGATTGATCTGCCAAGAGTTAATATTCATAGTGCTATTGAATTATACTCTTAATGGCAATGGTGTAAGTGATCCTTAGACTTGAGATTACCATGGTATCTTGAGTGTGGATTGCTATGCTTTGACTCTATTGCTCGGTGCTCGTAAAAGAGTAGCCTATACGGTAGAGATTGGGTATAGTATGAAACATGGAAGGATAGTGAGTAATCCATATAGAATTCACCACTCCTTATTATAGGAGAGTATATCCCGGATTGGCCACTTGTTGAAATATGACTTAAAGAATCTTTTGCGCAAAAGTGAAAGTATGACTTGAAAGAGTTTCAAGGTTATACTTTTATGGAAAGTTATATTTCGGGAACAAGAAATTGTTAATTAGTCATTTAAAGAGTGCGCACTACACTCTTATACTAATTGGGATATAGTGTGGTGAAAGGATATTAATTACGCGGTAACATTGTCATTGATAGGTGTAGTCTACCATATGACTTTCCTATTCACTTGGGTGGTCATGATGCATTGCTAGACGCCACTCATGATCTATAAGTGCAAATTAATTAATTAGTGAATTAATGATAAATTAAAGTGTTAATTTATCTGGCTCTTAATTAATTAATTAATGAGTTATAATTTGTACTTATTGCCAACGTGAATGGAACCTAATGAGTCACACACAATAAGAACATGGTCTTTGGGTTAAATTGTTATTAAGATAAGTATAAGATACTTATGGGGTTAATTTATGTGATAAATTAACTTAAAGGACTTAATTATAAATATTCTAAGTCTTGATGGAAATTAGTTTCCTAAAAGGAATTAAGAAGCTATTTGGTTTCCTTTTGGAATAGGTTTCCTAAAGGAATAGGATTAGCTTAAGGCAAGCTTCCTAAACCTTCTTGGTTTCCAATTGCTCTTGTTTCCTTAAAGAGTAGGATACTACATCTATAAATAAGTCCATGCCTTGACTCTTGGAAGATTGATGAAACACAAGATAAAATCTAGAGAGAGAAAAATTGAGAGATGCGTGTTTTTCTCCCAAGGAAAAACGCCACACCCTCTTCTCCCTAAGGGTTAGGGTTTTGTCTTCCTCCTCTTCTTGTTCTTGTGTTCTTCATGATATTCAAGGGAGCTAGCACTCAGAAGGCAAGGCAAGCAAGCCCAAAGGTTCCTAAAGATCATGTTCGTGTGGATACCGTTGGAGGCTCTACACTTGGAGGGCTTTTCATGGTAGATCAACACCTTCATCAAATAGGATCTTGCCCTTTGAAGCATAGAAACCTTCTATGCTTGAGGTATTTGTGCTAAACACCCTTTAATCGTATAGATTACATCAAAGAGATCCATGGCTAAGGTAATAAATTTTTAAATTTTCCGCTGCGTTACTCCCCTTATTACCTTACATCAAGTTCATCTACAAAGAAGGCCCAAAAGAAGATATTAAGCTGTCCAAAACAATCTTACAAGGGGCTGGTCACTTGGACTTGCTTGGAGGGCCCTTGAAGTTGCTAAATGGAGGCCCAATGGATCTTATGGAGGGATGTCCAGCCCATGATCAAGCCTTGGACGAATTTTTATATTTTTGTTAAGTTTTCTAAGTCTTACAAGTTGTAACTTTTAGTTAATTACCTAATTATGATACGTTACAACTAGTTTTAGTAGTTTACTTTATTTTAAGCTTCTAGACTTTTCTTTGTAAGCCTATAAATAGGCATGTTACTGTTCATATGATTTTGAACAAGAATTTTCAGAAATATTGTGTGTTCTCTTTGAGAATTTTCTTGGTTCTTTGTTGATTAAGAACTACTCTTGGTCTTATCAAGCTTGCTTGTGGCGACCACCAACTTCACTTAGAGTTTTCTTGAGTTTTTTATCAAGTCTTTAGAGCTAATTAGGTTAGACAATTGAACTCGCTCAACTTGGTCTAGTCTAGTTGTCCTATAGGCGTGTTCATCTTCAAGGGAAGATTCAAGGCAAAATAACTCCACGTCAAGGGTTCCTTGGTTCACGAATCAAACGAAGTCTTGAGTTCAACGAGTTGCGTACCTGAATCCAAGACTTTCTTGGCTACGCAACCGTGCGCACATCACCGCCCTTCATGGCGACTCTCCAGCCGCTTGGAGGCCTACTACCAACAGCTGATCCTCCACCAACTGCCCAAAAACGTTCTTTTGCTAATATAGTATCTAATGTTTCTGACCCTCCGACCATTGGCAGCCCATCCATGCATAGAGGAGAGCCTTCACTCAAACTTTCTCGACAGGATATGCTCACCATTTCGCAACCTTTTTCGAACGCTCTTGTGGGACGTTTTGCTGCTGGACGACCCTCTATGGAGGCCATTCGCAAATTCATTCTTTCCCTTGGATTAAAAGGAGATTGTCCGGTGAGCTTGCTTGATCAAAAGCATGTATTGTTGCGGCCTGTTCTCAATGAGGATTTCACTAGATTGTGGTGCAGGCGCTCCTGGTATATCAATAATATGTCAGTGAGTCTCTCTAAATGGACCATTGATTTCAGGCCAGATCATGACTCATCTATTGCGCCTGTATGGATTAGTTTACCAAGCCTGCCTCTGTTGTTTTTTGATCCCAATTACCTTAAAATGATTGGTGGCCTTTTTGGTAGACTTTTGAAGATTGATGAAGCAACCCTTTCCCTTAAACGTCCCTCCGTGGCTAGGATTCTTGTTGAGATAGATGTCAAAATAGAACAAAGGGCGCGAATCTAGATTGGAGATGATGACTGTGGGCTATGGCAGAAGATTGAATTTGAAAATATGCCTACCTTCTGTAACAGCTGCTCTAGACTTGGACATGATGAATCATCTTGCCACAAAAAATTCCCTGAGTTGTGAACTCAGAGTAAGGAGATGACTAAAACAACATTAGCCAATATTGCAAAAGCTCAGAAGGTTTATGTACCAAAGCCTGAATCACAGGACATACCACCCCCTCCTACACTCCTCCCGCCAAAGTTTTTCTTACTGCAAAACAAAACCCCCCAAGGCGCCTTTTCTTCTTCTAGGTTCGATCCTTTATTGATTTGTAGCTCTTTTAATACTAATAAACAACCAGCAAGTATTGCTTTTGAATTGGAAAATGCACTGGACAATGTAAATAACGGCATGCAAGCCATTAGTGATGAGGCTCCTATTCAGAATGTCATTGACATCCCTGATTCCAATAATCTTTCGATCTCTTTGCGGGATGATGCCTACTGGATCCTACAAAAAAAAGCATGGAAAAGGCCTCAGACAAGATGCAGCTTCAAATTCAGAAGATCAAGAACCTCATGCATCAGTAGACATGAACAGCCTCGAAGTATTTCAATCCCAGATTGCTGCGAAGCTTGCTTTAATCAAGGATCAGCAAACATGCAAAAAGTCTGAACATAAGAGATTTATATCTTTGCCAAGAACTGTGCTTACCAGGCAAGCAACAAGGGCACCTCAAACTTTTTCTTTCTGAAGTATTTATGATTAATACACTCATTTGGAATATTAGAGGCATTGCTGGCAGAGCTTTTTTGCGACGTCTGAATAAGCTTATCCGCATCCACAACATCTTCTTCCTGGTGGTATTAGAACTCATGCTTGATGCCTCTTTTTGGCTGAAATTCAATAGTGTTTAGGTTTTCTCTTTGGTTTATTCAATCAAGCAAATAAATATGGGTATTCTGAAAAGTTGATTTTCAAATGTTTCCGCTTGTTAATAAGGAGCAAGTACTACACCTTGCTTTATCTAATGATGCCTGGGGATAGGTTGTCTATTCCTCTTTTGTTTATGCAAAATATACGATAATGGAAAGGAGACATTTATGGTCTGATCTTTTGGAAATTGCAGCTGATGTTGGTCATCATCCATGGGTTGTTGGGGGTGATTTCAATACCATTGCCTCATTGGATGAATATTCAGGCCAAGCTCTCCAAGACCAACATGCTATGGCAAATTTTAATGGCTTTATCTCTACTGCTTTGTTACACAACGTCCCAACCTTAGGTAGCTTGTACACTAGGTCTGGGATTCAACAAGGCAGGCATATCTAGAAGTGGTTGGACAAAATCCTTTGTAATAACCATTAGTTTCAAGCGTTCCCTCAATCCTTTGTTCAACACCTAAACAGGAGCACATCAGATCATTCTCTATTGTTGTTCCAATTGAATATGCAGCATATAGTTTGCCCCAAATCCTTCAAATTTTAGCGAATGTGGCTACAACATCACTGCTTAATGTTGACCATCAAACAAAACTAGGAATTGCCAATTGAATCATCTGGTATGCTCAGATTCTCCCAAAAGCTCTGTCACTTGAAGATGTGCCTCCATGAGTGGAACAAGAATGTGTTGGGGAATGTATCTGACAAGGTAACAGTTGCTGAGGAAAAGCTACGCGATATGGAGATTGCTTATGAATGTGACTCTTCTTATTCAAACCATGTGAAATGGAGCAAAGCTCAAGTAGAACTATCTCAGGCTCTTGCTCTAGATGAGACTCTCTGGAAGCAAAAAGCACATGTAAAATGGCTAAAAGAAGGAGACTCTCATACAAAATTTTTTTACTTTTCGTTTGTTCAAAAGCGTTCCTTTCTTTCTATTCATAAAATTAAAAATTCAGATGGTGTGTGAATTGAAGACGAAAGAGAAATTAATATTGTTGCTATCACCTTTTTTCAGGAACTTCTCACTCTAAGATCCAATGACCATGATGCCTTAGCCCAACAAGAAATTCTTAACCATATCCCATGCATGATCTCCTCTGAGTAGAATAACAACTTAATCGCTCCTGTTGTACTTCAAGAAGTGAAGGATGCAGTGTTTCAACTAGACTGTGATAGTGCTCCAGGTCCTGATGGTTACACTGGCATATTCTTTAGACAATGTTGGGATTTTGTATCTACTGATCTCTTACAAGCTGTGCATGATTTCCAGGTTGGAGTCCCTATCCTGAGGGCAATTGGCAGCACACTTATTGTTCTTATCCCTAAATAAGAATCCATCTCATTTTTTGCTGACTTTCGCCCCATCAGTCTTTGCACTTTTGTGAGCAAAATCTTCACTAAAATATTGTCTAATAGGCTTAAGCTTTTATTGCCATCTCTTATTTTAGGAGAGCAATCAATCTTTGTGGAGGGGAGAGACATAGCAGACAATATCCTTCTAGCCGAGGAATTGATTCGTTCTATGGATAAAAAGGCTAGAGGACATAATGTGATCTTCAAGCTAGATATGATGAAGGCCTTCGATCGAGTTTGTTGGCAATTCTTGTCTGCTTTGCTTAGCAAATTTGGTTTCCATCATCAATTTATCCAACTGATTCACAATCACTTGTCTGCTAGCTGGTTCTCTATTCTAATCAATGGTAAACCTATAGGTTTCTTCAAGGCTACCAAGGGGCTCAAGAAAGGCGATCCTCTTTCCCCTTTGCTTTTTATTCTGGCTTCAAAAGCTCTCTCTAGAGGCCTGCAAGCAATGGCCCTGCAGGGTGTCACTAGTGAATTTTACGTTGCTAAAAATACATTTCCTATTTCACATCTCGATTTTGCAAATGATATCATTATCTTCACCAAAGGGGATAGGAAATCAGTGAAGAAGCTAATGAAGTTTATTGACCTTTATCAAAAAGGGTCGGGACAGGGGGTCAACAAAAATAAGAGTTTCTTTGTCATTTCTGAGCAAGCAAGTGGGACGTTATGTAGGTTTATCACACATATCTCTGGCATACCAAGGAAGAAGCTTCCATTTGTTTATCTTGGTTGCACCCTTTACAAGGGAAGAAGAAAGGCTCATTATTTTTAGCAAGTCATTGACAAAATTGAAAAGAAGTTGGTTGGTTGGAAATCCAAGATGCTTTCTCCTGGTGGTCGTTTAATTCTGATTAAGCATGTTCTCTCGGCTATACCAACTCATTTGCTTTTGGTTATGGAACCTCCCAGACTAGTAATTTCTAAATTGGATCGCCTCATGGCAGATTTCTTTTGGAGTAAACATGGGGACATGAACAAGCATCATTGGATATCCTGGGAAGATATTTGCCATCCTACTGAAGAAAATGGTCTTGGTGTCCGTAGCTTGTCAGACACCATGCGTTCATTTAGTTGTAAACTTTGGTGGAAATATCATTCTTCTAATACTCTCTAGACCAGATTTTTATTTTCCAGATATGTTTTGAATGCAATTCATCCAAATTGCATTCAACCAAGGCCAACAGACTCTTTGACCTGGAAGAGAATGCTAAAAGCTAGAAATGTGGTTGAGAGTAACTTGCGTGTGTTAGTTCGCCAAGGTGATTGCTTTTTTTGGTACAACAACTGGACTATAATGGGACCTCTAGCATTGGATAAACCTTTCTTTTTGGATGCCAATCTTGCGTTGCAAGATGTTTTTATGGATGGTACTTGGCACTTGAATGACCTTCACCCTTTTCTTTCATTGAATGATGAAGTACTCATATTGGGCAGCAACTTTTATCTTACTAATGGGAGGGACAAAATCATCTGGCAACCATTACCCAATGGTGAGTTCAGTCTATCTTCAGCTTATGAACTCATCCGAAACAAGAAGGCAGTTCGGGTATCTAGGAAAATGATTTGGGACTCTCATTTACCAACTAAGATCTCTCTATATTCATGTGGCGCCTTCTAAATACTACCCGTCCTTTCCCGGACAAACTCCTTGATTTTGGTTTCAACTTGCCATCTAAATGTCCATTTTGTGAACATGCAGACGAACTCAAATCATTTTTTTTCTGCTTGTATTTTTGCTCAACATATTTGGAGACAATTTGCCTGCATTTTCCACGTCCCTCTATCTCCAAATTTGGATATCCATGGCATGCTTCAAACATGGTGGTGCAATATCTCTACCTCTACTACAGGAAAGCTCATTCAAATTATACCCTCGCTCATGTGTTGGGAAATTTGGAAGGCTCGTAACAGATGGATGAATGACAGCATCCTTGTTACTACGCATCATGTTACTCAGCAAATATGGGCATTATTATCCAATATAGCACTGGCTCATCCCTTCCTTGCCCTGGATATGGAGGACTATCTTTTCTCTCGGGAAATTTTGCCTCTGCTTCTCAAGCCCAAAAAGAAAAAACTCATCAAAATCTTTTGGGAAAAGCCTCCTGACTAGTATCTTAAGCTCAACGTTGATGGATCATCATTAGGTAACCCTAGGTCCCTCGGAGAGGTGGTGGTGTCATCCGCAACTATCTTGGAGATGTTTTGCAAGTTTTTTCATCTTTATATGGTATTTGTACGAACATGGAAGCTGAAGCCAATGCGACGTTGGAAGGTATCAAACTTTGTGCTTCCATTGGCTGCAATCATGTTCTTGTTGAGACAAATTCACAATCTTTGGTTCATGCTCTCACAAGTGGTACGCCACCTTGGAGGATTGATTCCCAAACTGCTCAGATAAAATCTTACATTCTGGGAGAGGGATTTCACTGTATCTCATATCTTCCGCCAAGCAAATTCTAGTTGCTGATGCTCTTTCTAGACTAGCTAGTTCTTCAAGTACTTCATTTAACACAAATAGGTTGCCTTCGCCAATTAATAGGTCTTGTTTTGCTTGACAGACAACATGTGCCTTACATCAGAGGGATATATGTCTAGCATGCTATCATTGTATATTTGCTTTAACTGGAGGTTAGGTTCATGCCCCCTCCATGTTTTTAATCTCTTCTCTCAATAAAGCTACAATATTTTGAAAAAAAAAGAGAGAGAGAATGAAGACTTGAAAAGTTTTTTTAATGATTTGCTAAAAGAAAATCAAAACCTTAGAAGCATCTTGAGAATAATGAAGGCAACGATGAAGAGTCCACTATGAATCTTGAATAATTTTTTAAATGTAAGGTAATAAGGGGAGTAACGCAGCGAAAAATATAAAAATTTATTGCCTTAGCCATGTATCTTTTTGATGTAATCTATACAATTAAAGGGTGTTTAGCACAAATACCTCAAGCATAGAAGGTTTCTATGCTTCAAATGGCAAGATCCTATTTGATGAAGGTGTTGATCTACCATGAAAAGCCCTCCAAGTGTCAAGCCTCCAACGGTATCCACACGAACATGATCTTTAGGAACCTTTGGGCTTGCTTTCCTTGTCTTTTGAGTGCTAGCTCTCGTGAATTTCATGAAGAACACAAGAACAAGAAGAGGAAGAAGACAAAACCCTAACCCTTAGAGAGAGAGGGTGTGGCATTTTTTCTTGGGAGAAAAACACGCCTCTCTCAATTTTTTCTCTCTCTAGATTTTATCTTGTGTTTCATCAATCTTTCAAGAGTCAAGGCATGGACTTATTTATAAATGTAGTATCCTAGTCTTTAAGGAAACAAGAGCAATTGGAAACCAAAAAGGTTTAGGAAGCTTACCTTAAGCTAATCCTATTCCTTTAGGAAACCTATTCCAAAAGGAAACCAAATAGCTTCTTAATTCCTTTTAGGAAACTAATTGTAAGGTAATAGCATAGGTAACGCAGCGGAAAAATAAAAATTTATTACCTTAACCATGGATCTCTTTGACATATCTATATGATTTACAAGGGGGTTTGCATGAAGATTACCTTAAGCACAGAAGATTTCTATGCTTCTAGGCAAAGATCCTTGGAAGAAGATGTTTGATCTACCACGAAATGCCCTCCAAGCGTAGAGCCTCTAACGATATCCACACGAACAACTTCTTTGGGAACCTTGTAGGCTTGCTTGCTTTGACTTTTGAGTGCTAGCTCCCTTGAATTATTTAAGAACACAAGAAGAAGAAAAACCCTAACCCTTAGGAGAGAGAGAGAGAGAGACGCCAAGAGAGAGAGAAAGAGGCGTGCTTATCTTTCAATAATTTTCTCTCACTAATTTTTCTTTTTGTGTTGCAACAACAATTCAAGAGTCAAAGCATAAACCTATTTATAGAGGTAGTATTCTAGTCTTTTAGGAAATAAGGCTAATTAGAAACCAAGAAGGTTTAGGTAACTTACTTTAAGCTAATCCTTCTCCTTTAGGAAATCTATTCCATAAGGAAACTAATTAGTTACTTTATTTCTTTTAGGAAACAAATTTCCTGCAAGACTTAGAATATTTATAAATAAGTCCTTTAAGTTAATTTATCTCATAAATTAACCCCATAAGTATCTCATACTTATCTTTATTACATTTTAACCCAAAGATTTTGTTCTTTATGTGTGTGACCCATTAGGTTCCATTCACGTTGGCAATAAGTATAAATTATAACTCATTAATTGAGCTAGATAAATTAAACACTTTTAATTTATCATTAATTCACTAATTAATCAATTCATACTTATAGATCATGAGTGGCGTCTAGCAATGCATCATGACCACCCAAGTGAATAGGAAAGTCATATGGTAGACCATACCCTTCAATGACAATGTTATCGTGTAATTAATATCCTTTCACCACACTATATCCCAATTAGTCTAAAAGTATAGTGCATACTTTAATAATGACTAATATATATTTTCTTGTTCCGGAAATATAACTCTCCATGATGTATAACCTTGAAACTACTTCCAAGTTATACTATCACTTCTGCAGAAGATTTATGAGTTAACATTTCCAACAAGTGGCCATATAGGGATATACTCTCCTATTAAGGAGTGGTGAATCCTATATTGATTACTCACTATCTTTCCATGCTTCAAACTATACCCAATCTCTAACCTATGAGCTACCCTTTTACAGGCACCGAGGAATAGAGTCAAAGTATAGCAATCCACACTCAAGATACTATGGTAATCTCAAGTCAAAGGATCACTTACACCATTGCCATTAAGAGTTTAACCATTGGCACTATAGTTAAAACTCTTGGCGGATCAACCCAATGAACTTGTTCTCAAACAAGCATCCACATACCAGCTTAAGTGTCACGCACACCATAGTCAATGAGATCAACTACTACTTACCATAAGTAGAGGCAAAGTATGTGCTAGTCTATCCGTATTAATGATGTCCAATCTCATTAATACTATGACTAGGGATATTTAAGAATATGACTTTATGTATTAGAGTCTCATAATTGTAACCCCTTACAATCTCTAATACACAATCAATATTCTAAGGACTTTATCAATTAAACAAGTAACATGGAAATACAAGTATAGATGATAAAGAAAAATACCACATGAATAAATATAACATAAATAAGTGTAAATATAAAACACCTTAAACCATCTTGGTTTTAGGGCATACACTAACAAACTCCCACTTGCACTAAAACCAATCACTCATTTGTTTTAGGCCAAAAGCATTTACATGAGTATCATGCTTTTTCTGGGACAAGGCCTTAGTGAGATGATCAGCTATATTGTCATCAGTGGGAACCTTTTCTATCTTTACATCATTCCTACCAACTATTTCTCTAATAAGATGGTAGCGCCTAAGTACATGTTTGGATCGTTGATGAGACCTAGGTTCCTTTGCTTGGGCGATGGCACCATTGTTGTCACAATACAAAGGTATAGGATCAACAATGGAAGGAACCACTCCTAGCTCGGTGACGAACTTTTTGATCCAAACAGCCTCTTTTGCAGCTTCAGAAGCAGCAATGTACTCGGCTTCAGTTGTAGAATCAGCGGTAGTTTCTTGCTTCGAACTCTTCCAGCTCACAGCACCACCATTTAACGTGAATATAAATCCAGACTGCGACTTACTATCATCCTTGTCAGACTGAAAACTCGCATCAGTGAAACCACACACTTCCAAAGTGTGTCCTCCATAAACCAAGAATAATTCTTTAGTTCTTCTCAAGTACTTAAGAATACTCTTGACAGCTACCCAGTGACCCTCACCAGGGTTAGCTTGGAATCTACTCGTAACACTTAGAGCATAGGAGACGTCGGGTCTCGTACATAGCATAGCATACATAATGGATCCTATTGCCGAGGCATAAGGAATCTTTTGCATGCTATCAATCTCGACAGGTGTTTTAGGACACATGTCTCTTGAAAGAGTAATCCCATGTCTCATAGGTAAGTACCCCTTCTTCGATTGCTCCATGCTAAACCTCTTTAGCATCTTGTCTATGTATGTCGATTGACTGAGACCAAGCAACCTCTTGGATCTATCTCTATAGATCCTAATTCCCAGAATATAGGTTGCCTCTCCTAGATCTTTCATGGAGAAACTTTTGGACAGCCATACCTTTATAGTTTGTAATAAAGGTATGTCGTTTCCCATCAACAGTATGTCATCCACATAAAGTATTAAGAAAACGACAGCGCTCCCACTCACCTTCTTGTATACACAAGGCTCGTCTTCGTTCTTAAGAAAACCAAACTCTTTGATTGTCTCATCAAAACGAATGTTCCAACTCCTCGAAGCTTGCTTGAGTCCATAAATGGACTTTTGTAGCTTACATACCTTATGACTATCAATGGAGTCAAAACCCTCAGGTTGTGTCATGTACACATCCTCTTGCAAATTTCCGTTAAGGAATGCAGTCTTGACATCCATTTGCCAAATCTCATAGTCATAATAAGCAGCTATCGCAAGCAAAATCCTTATGGATTTAAGCATAGCTACCGGCGAAAAAGTTTCTTCAAAGTCAATTCCTTGCCTTTGTTTATAACCTTTTGCCACTAACCTTGCTTTATAGGTAACAATGTTACCATCCATGTCAGTCTTTCTTTTAAAGACCCACTTGCACCCTATAGGTTTTATCCCTTCAGGTGGCTCGACCAAGGTCCATACCTTGTTCTCGTACATGGAATCCATTTCGGATTTCATGGCTTCGCGCCACTTCAAAGAGTCTACATTAGACATAGCTTCTTCGTAACTAGTAGGATCGTCATCATCTATGACTAACACATCATTGCTCTCACTTATGAGAAATCCATATCTCTCAGGAGCATAACGTGTTCTACTAGATCTACGAAGTTCTTGTGTAACTTGAGCTTCCGACTGCGCCTCATCAACATGTGGCGTAAGCTCTTGTTCCAACTGTTGACTACTTTGTGGTTCTTGAATTTCTTCAAGTTCTACTTTACCCCCACTACTTCTTTCAAGAATAAACAATTTTTCTAGAAAAGTAGCATGTCTTGAAACAAACACCTTTTGTTCAAGGGGATTGTAGAAGTAATATCCACGACTCTCTCTAGGATATCCCACAAACAAGCATTTGTCAGACTTAGCCTCTAGCTTGTCTGACATGTTCCGCTTCACATAAGCAGAACAACCCCAAACCTTTAAATGATTAAGATTTGGTTTCTTACCATACCAAATCTCATAAGGTGTGGTATCAACAGATTTTGATGGAACACGGTTGAGTATATAGGAGGCGGAATCTAAGGCATATCCCCAAAACGAACTAGGAAGTGATGCATGGCTCATCATAGAACGTACCATATCTAATAGAGTACGATTTCTCCTTTCAGACACACCATTTAGTTGTGGCGTGTATGGAGGAGTCCATTGAGGAATAATCCCATTTTCCTCTAGATATTGTTGGAACTCTTGACTTAAGTATTCTCCACCTCGATCAGATCTAAGTGTTTTGATACTCTTGCCAAGTTGTTTCTCAACTTCAGCTTTAAAGACTTTGAACTTTTCAAAAGCCTCGGATTTGTGCTTCATTAGAAACACATAACCATATCTAGAATGGTCATCCGTGAAAGTGATGAAGTAGGAGAAACCACCTCTAGCATGGATCGACATTGGGCCACAAACATCAGTATGTATAAGCCCAAGAAGATCACTGGCACGTTCACCCTTTCCAGTAAAAGGTGTCTTGGTCATCTTGCCAAGTAAACAAGATTCACATGTCCCAAATGATTCATAATCAAATGAGTCCAAGTATCCATTTTTATGTAACTTGGATATGCGTTTCTCATTTACATGACCAAGTCTACAATGCCAAAGGTATGTTTGGTTAACAATATCTAATTTTTGTTTCTTGGTGTTTATGTTGAGAATGGACTTTTCTTCATCTAGAATATATAAACCATTAAATAATGTACCAGTACCATAAGTAATACCATCACGTGAAAAAGAACAACTTTTATTCCTTTGAATGATGGTAAATCCATCCAAATCTAACAATGAGATAGAAATGATGTTCTTTGTAAGTACGGGAACAAAATAACAGTTTCTTAATTCTAAAATAAGCCCAGTAGGCAAAGAGAGTACATAGGTTCCTACGGCTAATGCAGCAACTCTTGCTCCATTCCCCACGCGCAGCTTGACCTCTCCCTTTGCTAGAGTTCTACTATCTTTAAGACCCTGCATATTATTACAAATATGAGATCCAGATCCGGTATCTAATACCCATGAGTCTTGGTTAGTAGATAAATTAATCTCAATCATAAACATACCAGAGGTTGAAGCTTCACCAAGCTTCTTTGACTTCAGAGAGTCAAGGTAGGCCTTGCAATTCCTCTTCCAATGCCCATCTTGTCCGCAATGGAAGCATGTGCCCTTGGGTTTGTCCTTCTTGACCCCACCCTTAGGCTTAGTTCTCTTCTTCTTGGACTTCTTAAGCCCAGAATTGGGCTTCTTTTTCTTGGAGCCCGAGACAAGCATAACGGTGCCCTTCTCCTTCTTAAGATTAGGCTCAGCAGTCTTGAGCATGTTCATCAATTCAGTCAACGTGCACTCAACTTTTCGCATGTTGAAGTGCAGAATGAATTGTGAATAGCTCTCAGGGAGGGACTGAAGAATTAAGTCAATACTTAACTCATTGTCAGAGACGTGTCCCAGATCAGCTAACTTTTCAATCAGCCCGATCATCTTCAGTACATGGGTAGTCACTGAAGTTCCCTCTGCCATCTTGCATTGATAAAGCTCCCTTGAGGTCTCATACCTCTCGGTCCTAGCTTGTGCGTCGAACATTTCTTTTAAGTGCACAATCATGGACGGAGCATCCATCTTAAGATGTTGCTTTTGCAATGCCGGGGTCATAGAAGCTAACATGATACATGTTGCAGCATCATTGTCGGCTTTGTGCATCTCATATGCATCTATGTCCTCAGGTGATGCAGTAGCGGGTGGAGGAGGTGGCATGGGTTTATCGAGGACATACTCAATTTTTTCATGTTTGAGAACAATTCTCAAATTAATATTCCAATCCTCAAAGTTGGTTTCATTGAGTTTGTTGTCAAGAATCGGTCGCAAATTCACGTTAGACATTCTACAAAAAGTAAAGACAGAAAATAAGTATTTGTTTTATGTTATATATGCAAACCAAAAATGTGGATTCGTAAATTTATTTGGTTTGCTCCCACTATTTTACTTCAAATCAATAACCCTCGATATTGATTCGGAAATCCGTTGGAGATTTCTAGTGGGCTAGGATCCCATCTAATTAGCTTTGGGTTTGACGGAGGCCAATGCCCCAAAGATAAATTCGATTAGGTAGATAACTTTTTATCAATCACAACTCTTGTGACTCCTAGATAGTTGGGTATCAACTCTTTGAAAATTACATCTTATGTATTACCCAACTTTGCCTCAAAAATATCATAACATTGACGGAGGCCAAACTCGTTATGTAATTTTTGTTAAGTCAAACCCATTATTCAGAGATCATATCTCATAACAAAAACATATTCCGAGTAAGGTGACCTTGACGGAGGCCAACGTGTCAACCTTAATAGGAACTCATCGTTTTTGTTATAATAATGGAAGGCAACTTAAATAGATGACTTAATATTTGATATTGAGGGATTTTAGTTTAAATATTAATGTCTCAACATATTATGCAATTAAAATATATCAATCATATAAAATAAAAGCATAATAAACGTGGATGATTATGGACTTTAACTAATAATATTTTCTTCGAGCCTTGAAGAAAATATTTGGTTAAAAATTCCTAGGGGACGTCTCAACTCCTTGATGCGCCTCCTTGGTTGCTCCTTGGTGCCACCTCCATCTTCTTGTACATTACATATGTAATTCTAGTCTAAACAATTTAAAATAAACCTATTCCTAACCTATACTTTGTACATTACAAGTATTGATCAAGAAACCTCGAGTTACATTCGAGGGGAGTTTAGGTGAGAAGAGAATTACATCAGAAAATAGAGAGGGAAGGACTCGCAGGCCCTATTTATAAAACCAATACAAGCCAACCATAAAAGAAGTAATAACCATTCAATCACATTGGTCTAGTCCATAATCATCCACCATGCCATCATACTATTTAACAATTAAATAAATTGATTTATTTAATTCTAGTCATAAATCATATGGTCTAAATAAATTAGATTAATGCTCTTGAAATTTATTTGTCTCAAAAATATAGTTATAGAAGGTATAGGTTTCCAAATTTTAACTCTCCAAATCTTAACAATTAAAATTGTAAAGTGTTTTAACAGAGAAATTATCAAAATTCGCGTTTTTCCAAAAATTTAGGAAAAATCCCGCTAGGATTCTGCCTACAACCCGCGCGACAAAACGTGTGCGGGTTCATCCGCGGTTTGTAACCCGCGCGACAAACCGTGCGCGGTTTCATCCGCGGTTTGTGGACAGAAGTTACGGGATTTTGACCGCGAGTCAAAACGCGCGCGAGTTTTCGCGCGGTTTGTGTCCAGAAAATACGATCTTTGAAATTCTTTAGCGTTTTTCAAAACTCTTTTGAATCATAACATGTTAAAACCCTTTTAGCACATCAAAAACAATTTAGAAACCATAAAAACAACCTTAAGAACTTATCTTAATTATTTAAAACACTTTTAAACAATCAAGAACTTTTCTTAAAAATCAAACTCTTGATTTTTCTAAAACAATTTTGAGACAAATATCGTCAAGAACAAACCATCCATATTTATGACAATTAAATAAACACAAAACATATAGATATAATCAAAGAAGGCTCTGATACCACTGTAAGGTAATAGCATAGGTAACGCAGCGGAAAAATAAAAATTTATTACCTTAACCATGGATCTCTTTGACATATCTATATGATTTACAAGGGGGTTTGCATGAAGATTACCTTAAGCACAGAAGATTTCTATGCTTCTAGGCAAAGATCCTTGGAAGAAGATGTTTGATCTACCACGAAAAGCCCTCCAAGCGTAGAGCCTCTAACGATATCCACACGAACAACTTCTTTGGGAACCTTGTAGGCTTGCTTGCTTTGACTTTTGAGTGCTAGCTCCCTTGAATTATTTAAGAACACAAGAAGAAGAAAAACCCTAACCCTTAGGAGAGAGAGAGAGAGACGCCAAGAGAGAGAGAAAGAGGCGTGCTTATCTTTCAATAATTTTCTCTCACTAATTTTTCTTTTTGTGTTGCAACAACAATTCAAGAGTCAAAGCATAAACCTATTTATAGAGGTAGTATTCTAGTCTTTTAGGAAATAAGGCTAATTAGAAACCAAGAAGGTTTAGGTAACTTACTTTAAGCTAATCCTTCTCCTTTAGGAAATCTATTCCATAAGGAAACTAATTAGTTACTTTATTTCTTTTAGGAAACAAATTTCCTGCAAGACTTAGAATATTTATAAATAAGTCCTTTAAGTTAATTTATCTCATAAATTAACCCCATAAGTATCTCATACTTATCTTTATTACATTTTAACCCAAAGATTTTGTTCTTTATGTGTGTGACCCATTAGGTTCCATTCACGTTGGCAATAAGTATAAATTATAACTCATTAATTGAGCTAGATAAATTAAACACTTTTAATTTATCATTAATTCACTAATTAATCAATTCATACTTATAGATCATGAGTGGCGTCTAGCAATGCATCATGACCACCCAAGTGAATAGGAAAGTCATATGGTAGACCATACCCTTCAATGACAATGTTATCGTGTAATTAATATCCTTTCACCACACTACTATCCCAATTAGTCTAAAAGTATAGTGCATACTTTAATAATGACTAATATATATTTTCTTGTTCCGGAAATATAACTCTCCATGATGTATAACCTTGAAACTACTTCCAAGTTATACTATCACTTCTGCAGAAGATTTATGAGTTAACATTTCCAACAAGTGGCCATATAGGGATATACTCTCCTATTAAGGAGTGGTGAATCCTATATTGATTACTCACTATCTTTCCATGCTTCAAACTATACCCAATCTCTAACCTATGAGCTACCCTTTTACAGGCACCGAGGAATAGAGTCAAAGTATAGCAATCCACACTCAAGATACTATGGTAATCTCAAGTCAAAGGATCACTTACACCATTGCCATTAAGAGTTTAACCATTGGCACTATAGTTAAAACTCTTGGCGGATCAACCCAATGAACTTGTTCTCAAACAAGCATCCACATACCAGCTTAAGTGTCACGCACACCATAGTCAATGAGATCAACTACTACTTACCATAAGTAGAGGCAAAGTATGTGCTAGTCTATCCGTATTAATGATGTCCAATCTCATTAATACTATGACTAGGGATATTTAAGAATATGACTTTATGTATTAGAGTCTCATAATTGTAACCCCTTACAATCTCTAATACACAATCAATATTCTAAGGACTTTATCAATTAAACAAGTAACATGGAAATACAAGTATAGATGATAAAGAAAAATACCACATGAATAAATATAACATAAATAAGTGTAAATATAAAATACCTTAAACCATCTTGGTTTTAGGGCATACACTAACACTAATTTCCATCAAGACTTAGAATATTTATAAATAAGTCCTTTAAGTTAATTTATCACATAAATTAACCCCATAAGTATCTTATACTTATCTTAATAATAATTTAACCCAAAGACCATGTTCTTATTGTGTGTGACCCATTAGGTTCCATTCACGTTGGCAATAAGTACAAATTATAACTCATTAATTAATTAATTAAGAGCCAGATAAATTAACACTTTAATTTATCATTAATTCGCTGATTAATTAATTTGCACTTATAGATCATGAGTGGCGTCTAGCAATGCATCATGACCACCCAAGTGAATAGGAAAGTTATATGGTAGACTATACCTATCAATGATAATGTTACCGTGTAATTAATATCCTTTCACCACACTATATCCCAATTAGTCTAAGAGTGTAGTGCACACTCTTTAAATGACTAATTAATGATTTCTTGTTCCCGAAATATAGCTTTCCATAAAAGTATAACCTTGAAACTCTTTCATGTCATACTTTCACTTTTGCGCAAAAGATTCTTTAAGTCATATTTTAACAAGTGGCCAATCTGAGATATACTCTCCTATAATAAGGAGTGGTGAATCCTATATCGATTACTCACTATCCTTCTATGCTTCATACTATGCCCAATCTCTACCGTATGGGCTATTCTTTTACGAGCACCGAGCAATAGAGTCAAAGTATAGCAATCCACACTCAAGATACTATAGTAATCTCAAGTCTAAGGATCGCTTACACCATTGCCATTAAGAGTATAATTCATTAGCACTATGAATAGTAATTCTTGGCGGATCAATCCAATGAATTTGTTCTCTAACAAGCATCCACATACCAGCTTAGGTGTCGCACACCATAGTTGATGAGATTAACTACTACTTACCCTACATAGAGGCAAAGTATGTGCTAGTCTTCCCATATTAATGATGTCCAATCTCATTAATACTATGACTAGGGATATTTAAGAATATAACTTTATGTGTAATAAGAGTCTCATCATTGTAACTCTTACAATCTCTTATACACAGTTAATATTCTATGGACTTTATCAAATAAACAAGAAATATTAATAACAAGTATTAAATGACAAATAAAATGCCACATATATAAGTATAACACGAAATAAGCGTAATAAAAATTCCAAGAACCAACTTGGTTTTAGGGCATACACTAACATTAAAATCTTAGTACTGTGTACATCATTTCTTTTTAGTATCCAGAAACTATACTTTTTCAAATATTGGACAATCATATGGTCGTTTTATTCCCCAGAGTCATTATGCAAACTCTAAACATAAATAATTCTCCAATTCTCAAATATCAATTCTCAAGTGCACCCATCATTAAATAGTGACATGGATACTCACTCAAACACCAATGATGGTATATGAGCCTTCATACAATACTAGTTAATTATTTTTAGTCATACATTGAGTATGCTAGAATAGTCTTAGTGGTGTGATTATCTAACCACACACAATCAGAAAACTTTGCTTGATCATATTGACACTAATTAAATAGGAGACATCCCACGATGTAAGTGTTCCTTATCACAAGAGTTGGTACTTTGATTATTTCCTCATTTTCTTAGATCAAATCTAATATTTCCATGTTTAATCCATCTTAAATTAAATTCTTTTAACCTTGAATTTTTCGGGAACAATCATTTTCATGCGCTTATTGTGGTTGCCTCCATAAAATTTTCAATTTGCTTTCGAGAAGGATAGATTCAATTACCTCCAATTAGAGAGCCACTATAATTCCTTGAACAGCTACAAAACTATAACGAAGGACATCGACCCGAACACTTAGAGAAAATATCAGGGATTTTGATACGATGTATGCATTCCTATGAATGGGCATGATATGCATGAAATTGTGAAATGCCAAGAAAGTTTGAAACTCAAAGTATTCAAGTCGTTAAACTCTTGACCAACTTTGATTTTGACAAAGCAACCAAGGTAGGGAATTATTTACCTTGAATTAGACTCCTCTTCGATAAAAACAACCCCTAACCCCTGAAGAGCAAACTAGACCTCAAACCAATTATTTGAGAAACAATCAAGAACATGACACTAATAGACATTGATCAAAACAAGAAAAGAATAACTCTAAACTAAGTCTTTACACGTCACAAAATCACTTCGATAAAATCGAGGATAATTCTTAATTCTCAATGAAGAGAAAACAAACTATTATTGAGCCATGAATAACATAAATTCATTCATGAAAATATGCCTTATAAATAGGCTACAAAAACTCACCCATAAAGAAAGAAAACAGCTTGGAAACTAACTTAAGTTGTAAGTCTATCACAATTGGAAACACTAAAAGCTACAAAGTAAACTATTTAGGAAACTTAACAAAACAAATAAGAAACACTAAAAATTTCATGAAACATGCCAATAAAGTAGCTCAATGGGCTGGACTTTCATTCCATTAAATTGGGCTTGATCTCTCCTTGAATGCATGTTTGACTCAAAACCAGCAAACCAACTTATGATCCAAGGCTGCATTGACAGCCGCAACGTGTAAACGAGCGACGAGAACTTGCAATCGGCAAGGCTCAACGCCTCTGAATTCTGCTAAGCGAACAAAATTTATGAAGAATTCCAGCTTGTCTTTCAGGGCATCAAGCGGATTCAGTTGACTTTTATGGAGAAAGCGAGACTTCGGCCTATCGGCCATATTCATTAGCAGGGAGTAGAAGAATTCCTGCAATTGGTACCAGAACTGCAATGAGCAGAAGTCCAACAAAATGATGTAAGATTCCATGATTTCTTGGTAAAAAGATTTGATGGAAAAATTCAATTGCTTGAACACTCCATACAGATCCCTATTCATACAGTTTTCGCGAGTCTCTTTTTGTCGAAGACAACAATTATGTAAGTCCTTGCCATTCTGGATGAGTGAATCTTCAAGCCTATTCAACAAAGATCCCATTGCACTACCACCACAACCTCTTGCACACAAAAAAAATATTCTCAGAGTTTTTAAATACCGCCGCAGACTACTCACTTCGTTGTCGTGATAAAGAGCAATTGGCAGCAACCCTATATCTTGTAAGGCTCCATCAACGAAAGCGGATGCCATTGCCATCTCTCTCTCTCTCTCTCTCTCTCTCACAGACATAGATTCTTCACCACTGAAGCAACCGGAGAAACAGAAGCTGAAACTTGAAAAAGAACAGCTTTGCCAGTGGGATGCAGTTATTCTCCTCTTAGTCCCTTACTTTCAAACTATTTTTGTTTTCTTTTTCGGGTACTGATTTGAGAAGAAAGGGAAAAAAAATATTGACCATAATTTTATAGCTTTTACAGAATAATATTATTGATATTTATATGTCTAACTTTAATTGAATAGGTGATTTAGCAAAACTTTAATTGAATAAGCAAAACATATAGAATTTCATTTGAAAAAAAAAAAAACTTATGATCCAAACTCTTCCATGGCCCATCTTTGAATATGAATTTAATTCACAACCAATGAATCCATTTGTCTAAACTTCCATAATTCCTCTTGGAGCTTTTGAATATTGGACCTAAAGTTTTCTTTGTATTTATGCTTGATCCAAAACCAATATGAAATCTTTAAATCTAAAGATCTAGTTTGATCCACTATCCTTAGAGCTTGAATCTCGTGAGCGCTCTTAGGAGAATCCTCAAAACTATGCATGAAGACTTGTACAAAGCCTACATCATGAACCCTTTTAAAATAGCAAGTATATCAATACAAAAGGTACCTTGATTCCTATCAATCGATAGCAAGATAAATGATGGACGAGGCCCATATATTTTCCACATGGACGGACAAAACCTTCATAAATTTGTCTCTCGTCTCCCTTTTGACGGTAGATTTCAAACTTTTGCACAGTTGTACATTCATGATGCTCAAAATGAGGTGCGGCATAAGATGCTTCCATTTAGAGTTGTTATTTGAACCGAGCTATTCGCAAACACAGCTTGGTTCGGCTCGTGAAAACTCGAATTCAGCTCGTTCATATAGCTAAATGAGCCGATCTCGAACAAGAAATTGAGCTCGTTTATTAAACGAGCGAACACGAGCCTTGTTCGCGAATGCTTGTTTGTGTTCACGAACAAGGGGCAATAATGTCTTTTAACTCCTATTCTCCATACCTTAATTGACTAAACGAGCTCGTTTGTATTTGCGAACACTCTTTTCACTTGTTTGTGTTAAATGAGCCGAACTCATATGAACTCGTTCGAGTTTGGTTTGTTGGTGTTAAACGAACCGAGCTTATTCGAGCTCATTCGAGCTCGGCCCGTTAGTGTTAATTGAGCCGAGCTCGAGTTCGAGCTCAAGCTTCTTATTTTTTTAACGAGCCGAGCTCAAATAGAAAATTTGGCTCGTTTAATAAACGAGCTGAGCCGAGCCTGTTCATTTATTAAACGAGGTCGAGTTCAAACAACAAATACTCGGCTCGACTCAACCCGAATAACACCTCTACTTCCGTTCAACTTTCCTGAAGGAAATAAAAGTTTAGATCATGAAGTTGTAAAGAGATTAAAAACAATGTTAGATGCACGATGAATCAGATTAGTGTGCCCGTGCATTTAAGGTTAATAGAAACTTGATCTACTCCATCTTAAGTAGCTACACTTATAGTTGGGGATGGAGAACACTCAATGGAAATTGAGATGTTATCATTGAGGAAAACACAATGGGGTAAGAAAGGATAACTAAACTACATCCAAGTTTATTGCCATGTAGTACCCTATCTTGTTCCCGTATGGTAAATATGGTTTGAGAATGGATGTTCCTAAAAATTCATGGCAAAATTCTTAAAAAAAAGAAAAAAAAAGGAGGAAGTTTTATAAGCATGAGGGAATATTATGCCTTCGGAATACAAAATAGGCAACATGAAAGAAAGACAATGATTAGTTGTTGGCAAGGTATTCCGGCAATATATCATTGTTGCTTTTGCTGCAATTGAACATAACAACTTGAATCAGGTTCGTGTGAATAACAAAAAATTATAGTTGATTTATACGAAGGTCTGCATGCTGTAGTCTGAAGAGAGAGAACACCGGTCAGTAGGAAGACAATTGGTTTTGCTTCAACTTTTCTAGTGGGCATGGTACAACATTACCAAGATGCGATGTCTATATGTAGGTTTACGGGTCCTCTTGATCTCTTCATCATTTGCAACCAAAATTGGCTAAAAATTGGCAAGGCTTTTGGTCTCATTCCTAATTGGACAGTTAAAATTCTACCTGATATTGTTCCATAAGTTTCAGGATCAAATTGGTTCAGATGATGAGAGATCTAACTCATGAAAATATTTTGGTAGAGTGATGGCAGGTCATCTAATAGTACATTACGTTAACAAAAATATTTTAAATGTTAGATTCTAAAATATCTTATTCCACATGTGTGTGCATAATCTTTATAGATATGATTCAATCTCAGAAAAAGAGGGCTACCAAATGCGCATATTATATTATTTTTGCACTGGAGTAACGAGTATGCAACAATAGCAAATACCGTTGAAATAATTTCAGCTAAATTACCAGATAAAGAGAAAGATCCGGTGGCATATGAAACATTCTAAACTATTTGACTCATTGTCCATTTGGTTCAGCTAATAGAAAGTCACCATGTGTGGCAAATGGCAAGTCTACCAACTATTATCCTAAAAGTTTTCAGTCTCAGAAAATAATTAATAAAGATGGCTCTTTGGTCTATGGGAGAAATAATAAGGGAAGAGAGGTAGCCAAAAGGAGGGGTGCAGATCGATAACAAATGGATCATTCCACACAATATTGATTTGATTGTCAAATATTATGGCCATGTTTGTGTTGAATGTTGTAATCAAAGGAGGTAATAAAACTTTATTCAAATATGTAAACAAAGGGAACGATAAAGCTATTTTTATCATTGAAGAAAATGAATCATTTGATGGTAAAAGTTGAAACTCGAGTTGTTTTTCAAGTAGACAAGACAAAGAAGTAATTATATGTATTTCCAAGACATATGGGCATCAAAGGCTTGCTAGAGAATATTTGATTTTGACGCCTATAGGATCCTAAGTGGCCGAGCTCCACATCAACTTGCCACATAATGAACCTTTACTATTCACTTCTAGCTCGGCACACTAACTCTTTAGGAGCTCTGCTAGTCGACTGCTCAGCCCATTTCCTTGAGAGGCTAAATCTACTTTTGGCTTCTGTTACGTCCTCAATAATGTTGTTACATCCTCATTAATGTTCTGACACACGTTGCTATTACTGGAGCATGGTTTATCTTATCTCCCATCTCTTTTTATTTTTTTAAGCATAATCACTTAGAGAACACACACAACAGAAAATCCTTAAGTAAAAATACTCCTTCTTCTCTTTTCTTTAATGCAGATTAGTTACTGACTTAAGCATCGAAGTGTTTATGGGGATTGAATCCCCTTGCATGTAAGTTTCTTTGCCTGACAGGTTATCAACGTAGACGCTTACGTGGAGTTCCGGAATTGAAAATTTTACAATTGGCGCCGTCTATGGGAACAACTTTTTCGTCTTTCTACCTCTGTTCTTGTCGCCAGAATTCTACTTTTTGATCTCTCTGATATCAGTCTCTTCCGATCATGCCTCCTAAGCCTCCAGCCAAGAAAGACACTCTCATTATCCGAGAGCAGCCAGTGTCGTCTTCTCATGGTGTGCCAAACCTTGCTACTCAACTCGAGGTTCAATAAAATCCTCAAGAACATTTAGAGCAACAAAGAGAAAAGTCTCCTTTGGACGAAGAAGCCATGGCCAAAATGGCTGAATTTATAAAGGAGAACCCAAATATTTTTTATCAGTTGGGCAAGTTTTTTAAGCAGTAGGAAAAGAGACCTGCTAAGTCTCATCACGATGGTCAGGGTCCCCCTATGATATGGATAAATCTTATTCGAGGCAATCCAAGAGATCTCACACCGTACGAACTGATCAACCTTCACCGATAAGGAATGTACTGAAAAATCAAAGTAGGAATATCAAGCTTGTTGTCCCTTCCTCCAGGGGCAGCCAGGTTTCTTTGTTCGTTGCAGAAATTAATGATAATCCTCTCCCAATCAATTTTAAACTACCAAATATCCCCTTCTATGATGGTCATGGTGATCACGAGGACCACGTCCATGCTTTCACTTTAGCCTTTATGTTATATCGAGCTTCTGATACCGTGATGTGCAGATCTTTTCCAGGTTATCTCATAGGGAATGCCAGAAAATGGTTCTGGCAACTCCTCCCAAATAGCATTCGGAATTTTGTTGAGCTGACTAGCAAATTTATGGCTCGCTTTGTCTCTTTCAAGCCATTGAGTAAGAAGTCAGCCTCACTGATGCACCTCCGGCAGGCTACAAATGAGTCTCTCCGAGATTACATGACCCGCTTTACCAATGAATCACTCCAAGTTGCTAACCCTAATGAGCAGGTTACTATCGCTACCTTTGTTCACGGGTTGCAGCCAAGTAGGTTCTGGGTAAACAGTCGTCTAGGATGGTAGGCAAAAAGGGAAGGAGAAATTCCAAGTTGTATTGTGCCTACCACAGAAACGTAGGTCATGAGACCGAAAACTGTTACGATCTCAAAAGATCGAAAGATTAATACAACAAGGGTATTTGAGATGTTTTGTAGAAAACAATACCCGAGGACGTCGAGATTATCGTCGGGAAGATCGCCGAGATCTTCAGAATGACTGAAGAAATGATAGGAATAGATCCCCAGATCCGGGTACTAGAGTAACTGGAGTCATCAATACCATTTTGGGAGGTCCCAACGGGGGGATAGTCGAAACTCTAGAAAGAGAACTTACCAGCAATTCTCTTCGGGATCTTCCGAACTAAGCCCTCGTCTATCAGGAACACTTTCTTATGGGCCAAATGACCAAGTGCCTGCTACTTCGGGCAGTGATGAAGCACTGGTGACCGAGGTAGTTATCAATAATTATTTGGTAAAGAAAGTCTATATTGGCACCGAAAACTCTGCGGATATCATGTATTATAAAAATTTTGAGCAAATGGGCTTAAAATCATATCCGCTTACACCTGTTCGGACTCCACTTGTGGGTTTTCAGGGTCAAGTAGTACATCCTGAAGGGATAATCACATTATCCACCACCATTGAGAAATATCTCCATTCTCGAACTTTGCAAGTCAATTTCTTGGTGGTCAAAGCAAATACCCCCTATAACATGCTGTTTGGACGCCCGACCCTCAATGCTCTTCGAGCTATCTTCTCCACATATCATTTGAGCATAAAGTTTGAAACTCCCGAAGGAGTAACTAAAGTTTTTAGTGATATTTGAACAGCAATGGAATATTACACTGCCACTTTGCAAGCAGCTTCTTCAGCAGGACCATCTGAGAACACTAAAAAGGCAAAATCCAGCAATGATAAGCCTAGTGGAGATGTAGTCTTGGTATAGGATCATCTCAGAACACCAAAAAGGTAAAATCCAGCGATGATAAGCCTGGTGGAGATGTTAGTCCTGGTTCTCGATGTTTTGGAAACCTCTCCATCCAAAAAATCACCTTGGCTAAAGACCAGTGATCAGATGGAGAAGGTAGTGTTGGACGAGAAAAATTCTAGTTGTGCGGTCAAGATAGGCCGAGGTCTTCCTTCTAAGACCCAAGACGCCTTAACCGACTTATTGAAAGAGTTCAAAGATATATTCGCTTGGACGGCTAATGACGTCATCAGAATTCCTCCCGAGCTGATGACTCATAAATTGAATGTGAACCTGCGAGTCAAGCCGATCTAACAAAAAAAAGACAGTTCGATCCGAAACACGGCCAGGCCATTTCGAAGGAAATTGATAAATTGTTGACTGCCAAAATGATACGAGATATGCAATACCCTACTTGGCTAGCTAAACCAGTGATGGTCAAAAAGGCTAGCAGAGGATGGCGAATGTGTGTTGACTACACAGATCTGAACAAGGCTTGTTCGAAAGACTACTACCCTTTACCCTGAATTGATGCATTGGTTGATTCAGTCACTGGTAATGAGGTGTTTTATTTTTTAAATGCATTTAAAGGGTATCATCAAATCGGGATGACCGAGGAAGATTAAGAAAAAATTACCTTTATCACCGATCGTGGAGTCTATTGTTACACCACCGTGCCTTTTGGACTCAAGAATGCCAGGGCTACTTATCAACGTTTGGTGGATAAAATCTTCCATCGCCAAATCGGCAAAGTAATGGAAGTCTATGTCGACGACCTACTTGTCAAGAGCCGAACTGTTGACGCTTTCATAGGCAACTTAAGTGAAGTGTTTCAAGTGTTGAGGGTTACTCAGATGATGTTTAACCCCGAAAAATGCATCTTTGTAGTGAAGTTTGGAAAGTTCCTCAGCTACATAATTTCTTCTCGGGGTATAGATCCAAACCCTAACAAAGTCAAAGCCATGCAAGACATGGCTACCCCGACCTCAATAAAAGACGTCCAGAGGCTTACTGGTTGGCTAGCCGCGCTGAACAGATTTCTCTCCAAATTTGCTCAAAATAGTTTGCCTTTTTTTAAAATCTTGTGAAATGCTAACCAGTTTGAGTAGACCCTGAAGTGCCAACAGGCTTTTGACCAGTTGAAGGAGCACTTGCAATTTTTGCCGACCTTGGCCTTCCCAACGACTAGGAAAACTTTATTCTTGTATCTAGCAATGACTCCTAAGGCCATCAGCTCGGTCTTGGTGAAAGAAGAATCAAGCATTCAATTCCCTGTTTACCATGTTAGCCGAGCTTTGAATGCACTAGAAACCAGATACATTTTAGTTGAGAAGCTTGTTCTTTGTTTGGTCCACACGGCTCGATGGTTGAAACTTTACTTCTTGGCTCACCCAATTTGTGTTCGAACAGATCAACCAATTCGACAAATTTTAACCAAGCCTAAGACCTCGGGAAGGTTGATGAAGTGGGCTGTAGAGCTCAGGGAATATGACATTTCCTACAAGTCTCGAAAATCACTTAAAGCCCAAAGTTTGACGGACTTCATTACTGAACTCACTCCGGGATTGGTCTACAAAGACGCCATCATTTCGGTTGAGGAACTATCTTGGTGCTATATGTTGATGGATCCTCGGGAAAAGATGACAGTGGAGTTGGGTTGTTATTAGAAAGCCCGGAAGGCCAAAAATGTTGTTATTCTGTTCATTTCGACTTCCCGACTTCTAACAATGAAGCCAAGTACGAAACTCTCATTGCCGGACTCACTATAGTGCTTCAGTTAAAAGTTCGTTGGATCCATGTTTACAGTGACTCCCAGTTGGTAGTGAACCAAGTCTTGGAAAAATACACGACCAAAGAACAGAATATGTTTAAGTACTTAGCAAAGGTGAAGTAGTTGATTGCACTTTTTGAAACTTTTGCTATTTCAAAGATTCTTCGCTCTTCTAATCAGCGAGCTGATACTCTCTCCAAATTGACCTTGGCTCCGTATGCTGAGCTCAATAAATCTGTTCTGGTCGAAATTATCAAACAACCCAGTCATTCAGACCAGGTGGTCTATGCTGTCGATGATTCTGATACTTGAATGAGCCCGATTGTTAATTTTCTCAAACGAGGTGACCTGCCTCCTATTGAAGAGTTGGCCCAAAGTGTACAATGGATAGCGCCTCGATATTCCTTAATTGATGACGTGTTTTATAAGAAATTTTATTCGAGACCTTGGCTAAAGTGTATTGCTCCCGAAGAGGGCAACCAAATTCTTTTGGATATACATGAAGGCCTTTATGGAGCCCATATTGGTGCCAAAGCTTTGGCTCAGAAAGTCATCCTTTTGGGTTATTTTTGGCTTACATTACATAAGGATTCTATGAACATTATGCAAGCTTGTCCTTCATGCTAGGTTAATGCATCAGAGACTCATCGGCCAACCCAGCAGATGGTGCCAATCAGCTCATCGTTGCCTTTCGAACAGTGGAGAGCGAATATCTTGGGACCTTTTTTCCGTGCTCTTGGAAACTATCTGTTTGTTATAGTGGTCGTTGATTATTTCACTAAATGGGTTGAAGCCGAATCGTTATCCATTATTTCAGGGAACGCAGTTTAGAAATTCTTCTGGAAGAACATAATGTGTCGATTCGATCTACCTCGAGTCATCATCTTTGACAATGGCCGGCAATTTGCTGAGAATCCCTTCAAGAGTTGGTGTAAAGATTTAAACATTCTGCAGCACTTCACTTCGGTAGGCCACCCCCAACAAATGGACAGGCAGAAAATTTCAATCGTATCTTTCTCCGAGGGCTAAAGATTCGATTACATCAACTCAGGTTTAGTTGGTTAGATCATTTACCCAGTGTCTTATGGGTTTACAAAACTACTTCTCGAACATCTACAATGAGACTTTGTTTTCCCTTACATATAGAGCTGAAACGGTTATACCAGCCGAGTACTTGATCTCAAGTTTTCGAATAGATGCCTATACTGCTCGGGACAATGAACAAGTTCAGCAACTTGACTTAGACTTGCTCAAAGAAAAGCGAGTCTCAGCAGCTTTGAAGTTAGCTCATTACAAAAATATAATAGCTCAGTATTATAATACCAGAGTCAAAAATTTATATTTCAAACCAGGAGATCTAGTCCTTAGAAAAAACCCGGTAAGTCAAGCTGAGCGTCTTGAACAATTAAGTCCGAAATGAGAAGGACCTTATTGGGTAATAGAGACTGTAAAAAACAATTATTATAAATTAGCATACTGAGATGGAATTCCTTTGCCTCGAATGTGGCATGCCGAGAATCTCAAATTGTATTACCACTGATGCAATAAAAAGTACAGAGTTATTCCTTTTTTTAAAATACGTTTGTTATTTCATTCTGCTTTTATGTTTATGAATTCATCAAAAGCATGAAAAAAGGAAAAATACTAGTATCAAGACGAATGGATAAATAAAAATAAAATATCAGGAATGTACAAATGTTGTATCCAACACTTAGAAAATTCTTGAAAGAAACCTAGCCGAGAAAGCTATTACATTGAAAGTCCTATTTTATCTCTATTGGAGTCTTGTCGGCTTGGGTTCCCGAGCTGCCATCAGCAACTTCGGCAGAGCTAATCTCCCCCTTAGCCGGGACGGGCTTCTCGGCGCCTGAGACTTCGGCTAGAGTAGACTTAGCTATTGCTTCTCTTGGAGGCTCCTCGAAAGTCTGCTCGGTATGAGACAGGGCACTAACAACCAGACTTCATAAGTTCGGAGGAAGGGCTGCAGTTTTTTGTTCAGCTTCAAAGTCGTCATTGATTTCCTCTAAGTCTTGACCTCGCTTGAAGCCTTTGGCGAGGCGATTCACCAACTTGTCCACCCTGGGTTGGTAATACTGGTACTTCTCGAGGATCTCTAGCTGATCATTGCGCATCAACGTAGCCATATCCTTAATAGCTTGGGTTGCTCTAAATAGGAAGCAAAGACTATTCAGTATCACTAAGTCATCAGCGAAGTCTTCTAAAGCCCGAAACTTCCTTACTCCTTCTTTTTCGACAGTCTGAAGAGTAGTTGTATATTATTGAGATCCAAGAAAGGACCTCATCGCCTCTTCCCGAGCTGTTTGAATTTTTTGAGCTTCTGTCTCGACCACCCTCTTTATCTTCTCGGCATGAGCACTTCTCAAAGACTCTGCCCTTATTCTATAATCTTGCAGAGTCTCGTTTTTAGCTCTCACGGTCTCTTGCCGAGTTGATTTGAGAAATTCACACATGGCTCAGAGCTCTTTCATGACATTCTCGAAAGCTTAGTTTCCTCTCTAATTCTTCTGTCTCTGTCTCTCTTATTTTCTCTACCTTTTGAAATCTTATTAGCATCTCGGTGATGGAAGTATGAGCTTCGGCAAGAGTGCATGTCACCTTCCCGGATAGTTGTTCAGCGTTCAATGATTGCGTCTTTTCTGTATCTCGAGGAAGGTTAGATTTTTGTAGCAGTTTCAGGACTACTTTTTCTTCTTCGGCACTGTTTGACGTGGTTAGCTCTCATTGGGCCATGAATGCCTCACCTTTACCGAGGAGGGTCTCTTTCTGGGATTCGAACACTTGTAACTGTTTGCTCCGTCCGTAACGACCAAAAGTACCTCGGCCTCTAGGGGCCCTCCTGACTTCTCGGCCAAACTCTGGCCCAACATTTTCAACTATCTGCGTTGGCTTTGGTACTATTCATCTTTCGGGTGGCTGAAGTATTGTTGGGATGACAGCCGAGCTCATTCTCGAGCTCGACCTAACTTTTGATTTCTTTGAAGGACCTGCTTCGTCCCCTGTCCTAGTTCCTTGTCTCTTCCTCTTGGAAGCACTTCCGCTCCATAGTATATCGGCAAAGCTCGACACTGCAAAACAAGAAAAAATATTAATTAGTATTCATTATGTGAAGAGGTGAAGATAAAACTTTATCTTCTTTTCTGAGCTGAGACGAGTAGCAGAGCCACTCTGAGGAACCCTAGCTCAGCTCAGACCTCCTTGCACCAACACCAGTTCGGAAAAATCCCAACAGTTAACACAAAAATTCCCTTGAACTATTTGTTGATACTCCGCTTCCCGAAGAGTCTCAGGGCTGGAATCTGACAATTCGTTCAGACCTCTCCACCAAAATCCCTTGGAGAAGTAATCATTTGAAATGAAGAAAAATCGTGATTTTCAGTCCTTAATAGAAGAGGGATAATTTGTTGTTAACTTTGGAGCTCCTGTCCGAGTGCTAAAATAAAACCAACCTTTAGCCCTGACGTGCTTCTTAATAGAATAGAAATGTCTAAATAGATCTACCGAAGCCATGAAGCTGAGGTGGTTGCACAGTAATTCGAAGGTTACCACAGTTCGGATGGCATTGGGAACGAGCTAAGTAATCCTTATCCTCCAATACCGTAGGTTATCTCTAAAGAACCAACTGGTAGGCATTCTCAGCCCGGTCTCAAATTGGTCCACGTAAACTGCCACCGAGCTGGCAGGTGGTTCGTGAGCTCAGTCAATTGTTTCGATCAATTGTTTCAAGGAAATGTAAAATGTATCGATGCCGAAAGATGTACCTCGTTTTGACCATCCTAGCTAGATCTCTTCGAAAAGCATAAACGAACTTTGGCACATCCCCGAAGTACTCAAGGGTAGATTATTGGGGCGATTCGTCACTGCTACTCCGACATCCACGGGCACAAGAGAGTTCGGAGGAATAGAAGGTATGTCTGGTGTTCCAGAAGGCGAAGTGCTTTCTTCGGAATCCACTTAGTAATCTTCCTCTTCGAAATCGTTGTCGTTATCTCCTTCGAAGTTCTAGGAGTCCTTGTCTGTAGCTTCGATATCAGTTGCTTCGAAAGCTTCTTCCCGCTGAGGATCGACACTGGTTTTCGCTTCTGAGCTTTGAGCCGAGACTTCATGTCTCTCAGCTTCGACCTCACCTATTCTCACGACCTCAAATGGACTACTCACAATTGCCATACTTACTGTTGATATCTGAGTTCGGCTGATTGTTTTCGAAAACCTTCAGTTCAGCTACTCGGCACTTCAGTTTAGATGCTCAGTACGACTAAATCAGTTCAGTAGTTTGAGAGCAAAAAATGAAAAGAAGTGAAAAATGAACTTCAAAGGTTCTTATTTATACTACGAGTCAAGTAAACTGTCATAAACCATCCTCTCGAGATCCGGAACAGTTACGCTGTTTCTTTTTCTTTCTCTCCTATTAACTATACGTCATTATTATATTGCGACAAGACGTGCTGTACACGTCGTGCCTATTGGCAGTTACATTGTCGCGATTTCAAAATTTCAAATGTTTGAATCCTCATGATTCTCCCTCTACAAATGAACATTAGTTCGAACCTCTTTCGTTCCACTTGTTTGATTCGAACTAGGGGGCTTGCTGTAGGATCCTGAGTGGCCCGACCTCCACATCAGCTCGGCCACGTAATGAACCTTTACTATTCACTTCCTAGCTTGGCACACTACCTCTTTAGGAGCTCTGCTGGTCGGCTGCTCGACCCATTGCCTTTGGAGGCTAAATCTACTTTCGGCTACTGTTACGTCCTTCATTAATGCTATTACATCCTCATTAATGCTTCTGACACACGTTGCTATTATCGGAACTATGGTTTGTCTTATCTCCCATCTCTTTTCACTTCTCTAAGCATAATCACTTAGAGAACACACACAATAGAAAAATCTTAAGCAAAAACACTCCTTCTTCTCTCTTCTTTAAGGCAGATCATTTACTGACTTAAGCATCGAAGTGTTTATGGGAATTGAATCCCCTTGCATGTAAGTTTCCTTGCCTGACAGGTTCACCAATGTGGACGCTTACGTAGAGTTCCGGAATTGAAGATTCTACAACGCCCAACATACAAGCATTGGTGTTCAGAGGTTGAACTTTCATCTCTAGAAGTGCAACTTTTTTTTTCCCCATTTAAATGATGATGAGCCTTTGGACAGTGTATCAAACGGAAAGAAAGTTGAGACTACACTGTTAACTGAATGGATGAGAACAAATGCAACAGGTCACGGACTTGCAGAAGAGCTAACTTATATGAATTTTCCTACGAAATGGAGATGGAATTGCACAAACAACAATAAATAAATAAACAAATAGATAAAAACAATGGACTGAACGAAAATCCGACCACTGCACGGGTAGCATTCGGTAGGAACTTTAATTTAGTATGAACTTTCATTCTTCCTAGAGAAGCTTAAAATGTTAACGATATACAAGAGTCTTGAATGTTTATCAGGGTTTGTTTATTTGGATTGAAAATATTTTCAAAATTTTTCTTGGTACCAAAAACCAGAAAATATTTTTCTATGTTAAATATTTTTTAATTTTCCTTCCTTTGACTAATTACATAGTTAATGAATGTAAGTTATTTTCTTTAGAATTTAAGAGTGGCATTAAACATTAAGTACTTACTGTTATAACTTCAATTACCAAACTAATTTTTGTTTTTAATTCTTATCAACTAATTTTTTCATAATCTTGGGCTCCACAATAATATGAATACAGTTATGTATATTTTACCATTATATTATTTTGAAGATTTATTATAAACAAAACAATCTCTAATTAATTCTAATTACTTGTCAAACATTTATTACAATTTTTATTAGCCTATTTAACTCATATTAACAATAAAAAAAAAACTATTTTTCTAAAGACTTTCACATTTTCATCCAAACACCAAAAAATTGTAAGGAAAATGATATTTTTCATGTAAAATGTTTTCTTAGAAAAATAATTTTCTTAAGAAAATATTTTACATCCAACCAAACGAAACCTAAATGATTTTGTATTTTCAATACAATTTCAGGAAAATATATAGCATTAAAAAAGGTGTTAATTTATACATTTTTAGGAAGGATATCGAAATAAAATTGTCTCACCAATTATCAATTAACTCATACAAATCTTTTTTGTCCCAAATAAAGTTGAATTGTTACAATTTAGAAGAAGGTAGTAATAAGTTCACAGTACTAGTGGTTTTACTGTGAAACTTTTCTAGAGACGCTATTAACAAAATCACAGGTATGGTATAATCATCCTCATGTAGCCTTCGTCTTGGTTACAACTTTTTACCTTTTTTATTTATTATCTCAAACTGTTAATTCGTACAAATTTGTTATAAATAACAACAAAATCCAAATGGAAGCATCATCTTCTATTGGATCAATTAAAAAATTATCCCTGATGCTTTAGTACATCAACTGAGACTATGTTGTGGCATTGTACAGTCATCATTTGATGCAAATGTAACTCTAAATAGTGAAAATCCTTATCAGAAGCTTTGCACTAGAAGGTGAATTAGTGCAGTTACCATTCAATTTTTTTTAAACAATTTATTATTTCAATTAATTTACTACTAATGTATAATTATTTTTTTCTTGCACTAAATCCTAAAAATGATGCGTAGTGAAAAGGGGAGACTAGCTCAGACTGATTAACTTTGATTCGTTGCTCTTATCTTTAAAAACATTTGGGCAGTCCCTTGATTAGAAATGGAGACACAACGTGGCTACCAGTGAATATGTTGAAGTAGTGTCAAAAAGATCAAGAAGGAGGAGAACTCATGTTCAGCTTCCAAGGCAAATCCTTACACGGTTAGCTGCAAAAGCTGGTGAGGAATTCTCTTCCATAAATATCCATGAATAATATTCTTCTGTGGAATATTAGAGGATCGATGTGTAAGTCCTCTATTCGTCGTTTAAAGTCTCTTGTTCGACTTCATGGTGTTTCTTTTTTAGTATTGTTTGAGCCTTTGGCTGGGGTTGAAAAAATTGAGTTTTTGCGTAATAAGTTGGCATTTGATTTTTGTTCATTCAATAGTTCAAATAAAATATGGGTTCTATGGAAGGCTACTTTCCATGTAAATGTTGTGCTTAACACTGATCAAATGTTGCATGCAATGATTGCTCACGATGGTTGGGGTCAAGTGGTGGTAGCATCTTTTGTTTATGCAAAATGTTCTAGAGTCGGAAGAAGACAGTTATGGGATGATCTCAGAGAATTAGCTCATGTCAACGATAAGCCATGGCTTGTGGGGGGTGACTTTAATGTTATTGCTTCCATTAATGAATATGTTGGTTCGTCCATGCAAGATATGGGGGCAATGGCTGATTTTACTAATACTATTTCTGAATGTGGCCTTATTGATTTACCTTTTTCTGGGAATCTATACACATGGACAGGTGTAAGAGCCGGTGCACGTGTATGGAAGAGGTTGGACAGAATATTAGTCAACCAGGAGTGGAAGAATTGTGTTCCAAACTCGGTAATACAACATCTGGGTAGAGTTACTTAGGATCACTCTCCATTACTTTTAAAGTTACAGTCGAAAGGTGGTGCAGCTCCTAGGCCATTTAAATTCCAGAAGATGTGGGTATCACATCCTACCTTTCATGACGTTGTCAAGGAAAACTGGTATTTGCCTATCAATGGTTATGGAATGTATGCATTTGCCTACAAGCTTAAAAGATTAAAGGCCTACCTGAAGCTCTGGACTAAACAACAATTTGGAGATATTTTTCAAGCAGTCAGACAACAAGAAGAAATTATACAGCAAAGGGAGGAGATATATGAGGAGACACGCACAGAGAAAGCTAGAACCGAACTTCACCAGGCTCAAGCTCAATTGCTGCTAAACTTGATAAGGGAAGAGGAGTATTGGCAACAAAAGGCAAGGATAAAGTGGTTAAAAGAAGGGGATGGCAACACAAAATTTTTTCATGCATCGGTGCAAGAGAAGAGAAGTAGATTGACTATTACAAGAATTAAAAACTCAGATGGGCAATGGATTGAAAATGAAGATCAAATAGGTGTTGAGGCTGAATTATACTTTAAAAATCTATTTTCTGCGAAGGAGATTACTGGAGTTGAGGAATTGGTGCAAGTAATTCCGCAACAAATATCAGTGCAACAAAACTTGGAGTTGATGAGAGAGGTATCCTTGGAAGAGCTAAAAACTGTGGTTTTTTCTATGGATAGAGATAGTGCACCTGGTTCGGACGGATTTTCTGGGGCTTTCTTTATTAATGCTTGGGATATTATTGCGAATGACTTGCTTCAAGCAGTAAGAGAATTTATGGCAGGATTGCCGATCCCTAAAGCTATATCCAGTTCCCTTATAATCTTGATCCCAAAAAAGCAGAACCCTACTACATTTGCAGACTTCCGACCTATTAGCTTGTGCAGTTTTACAAATAAAATTTTTACAAAAATTCTGACATGTAGGATGAGTGGTATTTTGCCCTCTCTTATTTCACTTGAGCAGTCTGCTTTTGTGAAAGGAAGAGAAGTTTTTGAGAATGTGATGCTTGCACAAGAGATGATTGCTTTCCTTGATAAAAGGGTCAGAGGCCATAATTGTTTGTTTAAGCTGGATATGATGAAGGCATTCGATAGGGTCTCCTGAAGTTTTTTGCAGTTAGTGTTGAGAAAATTTGGGTTTGACGAAAGGTTTGTCTCCATCATCCTGGGTAATCTTTCTCAGAGTTGGTTTTCAGTTTTGATTAATGGCAAATCTAAAGGCTTTTTCCAGCCTTCTAGGGGAATAAAGCAGGGGGATCCAATGTCACCAATACTTTTTATATTGGCAGCGGAAGTGTTCAGTAGAGGGTTGAAGAATTGTGTAGAGATGGGTACCATTGCCCCATTTGCATTACCAAGGAGCTGCCTAGTGGTTACGCACTTGTCTTTTGCTGATGATGTAATGGTGATCTTAAGAGGTAATAAGTGATCCGTGATGGGACTAATGGAATTTCTAGAGAAGTATCAGAGAGGTTCTGGTAAAAAAATAAGAGTTTTTTCATTGTTTCAAAAAAGATGTGGGAGAGGCCAGAAGAATATGATTGCACGGCTTACAGGGATGCATCATGGATCTTTTCCGTTTATATATTTAGGATGCAATTTATTCCAGGGTAGGAAGAAAGCTGTTTATTTTCAACATGTAATTGATAAATTTGTTGCAAAAATTTCAGGTTGGAAAAAAAAGATTCTCTCTCAAGGGGGAAGGCTAATCCTCATCAAACATGTTTTGGCATCAATCCCAATTCATGTATTGGCAGTTATGGAGCCACCGAGCAGAATTTTCCAGCAACTTGATACCATAATGGCAATCTTCTTTTGGGGAGAGGTTGACATGAAGGCCAAGAGGCATTGGTGCAAATGGAAGGCTTTATGCTACCCAACCATTGAAGATAGCCTTGGCTTGAGATCAATAGAAGATATGGTCACAACTCTCAACTGCAAATGGTGCTGGAATTTGCAAAATTCAAAGACTTTATGGGCGACTTTTATGAATGCAAAGTATGGGATCTTTGGAGTGCAGCGATCCAAGACTTCACGGACACATATGTGGAAGCGCATGGAACAGGTTCGGCAATTGGTGCAGCAGTACACATGCCAAATAGATCACGAAGAAGAGAGTGTTTGGAGCTTAACCTCAACGGGTAAGTTCTCTATTTCTTCAACATGGGAGGTGATTAGGGAAAAACATGTTATCTTGGGATCTATGCGGCTTATTTGGGATAAGAGGTTACCATGTAAGATCTCTATTTTCATGTGGAAATTACTCAATGACTTTCTTCCATTTCCTGATGTTCTTATGAGGCTTCACTTCCATCTCCCTTCCAAATGCTATTTTTGTGACAATATGGAGACATTGGATCATGTGTTTGTTGAGTGTGATTATGCCAAGTCCATATGGAATTTTTTTTCACCATTTTTTGACATGAGATTTCAAACTTCCTTGAGTCGAGTAAGACAAATGTTGCAAGCTTGGTGGTATAAGGTCTCATTCAATTCTGCAAGAGGCCAATTACTAATTGTCTTTCCATCTTTGATTTGTTAGGAGATATGGAAAGCTAGGAGCTTGGCATATCATGAAGGTAAAGTGCTGCATCCTTGTCGTGTTCGTGCTAAAATCCAGTAGCATGTGCTACAATTAACACAACCTTGGCCACTACAGCAGTGCTCTTTTGATACGAACCAAGTGATAAAAGCCCAAATAGATGGGGGCATTCGAATAATCCATAGTGCATCACCAATGCATAGGGGCTTAATCACTCAGAATGGAGGCTTAGAGGCGTCAAGGATGGTCAAAAGCAGTAAGAGGAAGAGGTCATCCAATGCTGGGATGAGTACACCGGCAAGGGTTCAGAAGAAGACGCGTAGAAAAGGCCATCAGAAAGTTTCTGATGAAGGCCGCAGGCAAGGCCGCGCCGCGGCCTTCCCCACGGCCTCCGTCAGAAACTTTGCCAAAGATGGGATGACGTTCTGATGAAGGCCGCACAGAAGGCCGGCCCGCAGCCTAACCCGCAGCCTTAGTCCATAACTTTACGATTTTATTTGTTTTCTGCGTTTTTACTTAGTTTATAATGTGTAATAGACTAGTTACTTGCTATATTGGTTATTTAGGGTGTTTTTGCCTATATAAGGCTAATTATTATTATTGTTAAGACAGATTATTGAAGTTGAATAAAATTACGAGGGTTTTTCCTCTCTGATTCTCTTCGTGAGACTTGTGAGTTCTACGAGTGATTCGTAAAATTCCTTGATATCCTTGAGTTCTAACCAACGTGTGGGGGTTAGGGTTTGGAATCTTCTTCAAACTAGTTTCAATTCTCGGGTAGAATTGGGGTTAGGTTGTTTATTGATACACAAGAACGATCCTTTGGGAGGGTTGTCCTGTGGATCGCGATCGTTGTGAAGGTTCCCGTTACGTGTTTAACGAGGGGTCTCGGGGCGGATCGCATCATCTTTGGATGATGCAAGGTTGGTTCACATGAGGCTTGTAGCAATGTTAAAGCATAGGCATCACAAGATACCTGTGTTAGTTCAATGGAAGCCTCCTAAGCCTGGATTTGTGAAGCTCCATGTGGACGGCTCCTCTCTTGGAAATCCAGGTCACTCTGGTGGAGGTGGGGTTATTTGAACAGAAAGGGTTTGTTTAGTATATGGCTTCTCTATTTATTTTGGAGAAAAAACAAACATGGAAGCAGAATGCCTAGCATTATTAGAGGGCATCAATATGTGTGTTACAAAGGGTTTCCAAAATGTAGAAGTGGAATTGGATTCCATGGTTTTGATTAGTATGGTGAAGGATGAAGTGGATGTCCCTTGGAAGATAAGATCATTTGTGAAGCGAATCCGAGAGATTGTGTCAACTTCATTGCTCTCTTTTTCTTTTTCGCACATCTATCATGAGGGAAATGCTGTGGCAAACGCTTTGGCAACATTAGCTAATCAAGCTCAACATAATCATTGGTTTTCTTCTTGTAACTTTCCAAAGCACATTTTAGGTCTTTCTCTGTTAGATAGCAAACAAGTTTCTTATATTAGGTTAATGTAAAGGAGTAGTACTCCCTTTTTCTTCATTTACTTTTTTATTGAGGTCAGGCTTGGCCCCCCCTCAACAATTGTAATAAATGGTCTTTTGAACGTAATAAAAATTAGGGCTAGCATTCCCCCTCCGTGTATGGAGTTTGCCAAAAAAAAAAAAAAAGACAAAGAGCTTAATAAAGTAGAAGAAGAAGTTCCAAAATAGCATTTGTTACTTTCCAATTTTATCTTCTATCCCTTTAATTTACTTTGCATTGAATTGATACTTTCTCTTGTTATGAATAAGGTTCTCTTTCTCCATTGGTTAACCTTAAACTATGAGTCTGTGCAATTTAGAATAATAATGCTTGTAATTTTAGACGTTGATAAATATATATATATATATATATATATATATATTGGTAACATATCAACTGTGGATGAATTTTAAGTAATTTAAACATTATATTTGTAAGGTTTAAGTTCAATTCTTGATATTTAGTTCTAACAAAGCAACCTATATTTTTTTTATGTCAAATTCCACGCATCGAACGGGTTTATAACTAGTGTATGTGTGCATTCCAAGGCGTCGCTCACGCCAGCGCTAACATGAATGTCTTCTCCTAATTCTTTTATTTCTCAATTTTTTTTTCAATTCTACTTAGCTTTTATTTATTACATTTTTATTTTAACATTACTTCTTTATTTCACATAATAATTTTTTTGGCAATGCATCTCATAGTATTAACACTATTTGCCTAACATTACTCTATCCCTAATTTAGTTCTGCTAACTGACAATCTATTAAAAGGTCACTATTTTATTCTTTTTAGAGTTTCAATTGTACATAATACAAGAAGTCAAGGTACGAATAGAGGGTTGAATGATTAGAGCTCTATGACTCCACCCTAAAGGTCAGGGGTTTGAATCCCACCAACACCATTCCTTTTCCTAATGTAATAGTATAGGTTTGCTCAAATAAAATACAAAAAGTCATACATAATGCAAGAGTTTCAATATAAAAGTACATTAAATTTAGACATATAAAAGCACAAGTATAAGTAAATAATACTTTGTCTGATATGCTATAAAAGTACATCAAAAGGTTGTTTTTAAATTTTTTAAATTCAGGCAATCGAATCTTTAATTAAAAGAATGGCACAAAGTAATTGTTGTTATGAATAGACTGACATCGTGTATAATGTAAATATTAATTTTCCGAAAATTTTCCCACTTTCCCAACCAACGCTGGCCACAACTGCCTTATCCCGCCAAGAACAGCTCAACGGTCACACAGCCTCTCTTTTATCTCTATCTATTCTTCCCGCTCCTAGACTCTCTCCATGCCTTTCCACGCTCAGCAAATCACTTGTTTGTCTCTCTTTGGATACATGTACAAATACTTCTTTTGCCGCTCCTGCTGTGACCCAGACTCCCATTCTCGCGGTCGACTCTCTTTCTCCCTGATTGCCATTCTCTTTTTTTTTTTTTTTTAATTTTTGTGTATTGTATTTTTAGTTTTTGTTTCACTTGCTTATGTTGATGTTCGATGTTTCAGTGCGTGGCGTGGAGGTCTATGCTCTATGTCTTTGTGTCATATGATTTCAGCAATTCTGCATGCAAATTTTCATTTTCTTGTCTTGTTTTATTAGTTGATTGAACCCTTATCCTGTCTTGGCCAGATGTTTGTGGTTTTCTTGAAATAGAACGGTTTTAGATAAATTTTGTACAGAGCAATCGAATTGAACAGAGTGGTTATGTCATAAGGTATATTTATGACTATATATGGAGTCTCAGACAGCTTGATGAAAAATTACATCCATGCTGCAAATGTCAAATTTTCACTTCCATTAAGGTGTCTGCTTTCCAGTTCCAAACATTACTAACTCGTGTTATGGCACTATGTATGGCAAACAACAGGCATCGAGACGTGGGACTTCAACGTGGCTAAACAACAAAAACTGTTGCCACAAGTGCCTGGAAATTTGAAACTTAAAAGTTCACTCTATGATTAAGATCAACAGTACGGCTTCAAAGTTGATACCCGAAGCAATTACTCTCAACATCACTTGTAAAAGCAACGCAAGATATACAAGTTTTTATGGGTTCAAATCCTGTCTGCAAAACAAGAGCATTGCCTTGTGTTCAAGTACTGATAGACCGAAATGGATTTCCAGCAGCCATATTCCAAATGACAATCTTAGTAAACACAGAACTCATCATAAAAATGTCAAATTAGAGAAAGAGGAAAAGGAAGAGAGAAAAGTCCATTGTGAAGTTCATGTGATATCATGGCGGGAACGCAGAATTAAGGCTGAGGTAGTGGTTAATGCAGATGTGGATTCTGTTTGGGATGCTCTTACTGACTACGAAAGGCTTGCTGATTTCATTCCCAATCTTGTAAGTAGGTAAGCTCTTACACACTTTCCCTCCTAATTGGCGTCAAAATTTAAGTAATTTTATGTTCGTAGTAATAATGCTAGTGTGGACTTGCCTATCTCTGGAATTTATCATTCATTTATTTCTTGGTTAACGAAGCTATAATCTCATGATTTGCATAATTAGCTATTCTTACTGAACTGAGAAGGGAATATTGATTTTTAAATAAGCCTTGCCTATGATCTTGGCGTTCTTATTTCTTGGAAACTTGGACTACTAAATGTTCTCAATACCAATCTGTTGTCAAGTATGCTCTGGGGGCCAAGGAAATTTATGTCTATATCTTTTGCTAATCATTTTTATTTCTGAAGTATGGAGAGCTCACTTGCTCTTTCAAACTCTGTAATTATGTACGCATATACTCCATTAATCTATTCTAGTGGGTCATATCTAGTTTGAATTTTCTTTTTCCCTGCAATATCATTTTCACCCTCTTGGGAGCTAACAGACAGTTCAAGATTTAATAACATGGTGATATACTCCTAATAGTATTAGTTTTGCAGAAAGATGCATGTTGTGGTTGATTGTTTCTTTGTATTGATATCGATTTGTCAGTGGGAGAATTCCTTGTCCACATCCTGGACGTATTTGGTTGGAGCAGAGAGGCTTGCAACGAGCTCTTTATTGGCACATAGAAGCTCGGGTTGTCTTGGATCTCCAAGAGTTTAAAAATTCAGTAAGCATATGGAAGTACATAATGGTATTCAATGCTGTTCATTTTAGATATCCAACAAGAAATTCAGAAATCATAATTCAAGCAGCAGATTGACAATTAATTCCAACAGCTAACTCCAATTATTTGTTTATCTTTATTTAAATTACGAATATGCACTCGTCTGCAGTTATTAGGCTATTATTTGAATGGCACTTTGCTTTTGCGTCTATTGTGTTGGAATTTTTTCTTTTTTTTTCATAGTGCAGAAAGTTTAGCTGCTGAACTTTAATTGAGATAAGAATATGATTAGGGTGACTGATATGCTTCAAAATTCTAAGAAACTCTTGCAGTTCTTTTGAGAGTAGGGACCAGGGGATCTTGAAAAAAACGTTTGAATATTCAACCGGCTCCATGCCATGAGATTGCAGTGCCTGAGATTTATAGAAATATCCCATTCTTCGGCTTTGTTGCATAATCTACTAGTGAATTTGATGCAGGAGGAATTTTAATAACTGAAGAAATCCTATACTATCCCTTCTTCCTTTTTTGTTTATTTTGATTTCCACACAAGCAATGCTCTTCACAAAGTAGTTTCCTTTCCTCCTTCACCTAATTGAGAAGTTGTGGAAGAGTTATGGTCAGAATGAATTAATATCAATATGAAACAAATTTGTAGCAATCAAATTATAGTGTGTTTCTACTATTTGAGGGGAAAGAAGTTGTCTTACTGAGCTTGGCTATAGTTGTCCATTCTGATAGAGTGTGTAATAATAACTAGAGTCATATGTAATATCACAGAAATAACTGCATTGATGGAAGTAGTTTGTCATTTTCATGACTTTTTCTTCCTTCAGTTTGTAACTATTTGCAATTACTGTTATTCAGGAAAGTGATCGTGAACTTCAGTTTTCCATGGTTGATGGTGATTTTAAGAAGTTTGGAGGAAAGTGGTCTGTGAAATCTGGTAAAAGGTAAATTCTGTTATGATATATTTTGCACTTCCTTCTTGGTGATGTGTATTTCTAGGATGATTAGAGGCTCAGAAGTATCATTTGACGTTGTCACATTATACTTTAACTGTTTTGGGGTTAATATTTAGCTACTCTTCCTCCAAGAACAGATTCCGTGGTTGAATTTCATTAAAAAATATGTAGCTCAAAGATTGGTCTACAAAAGTGCATAATTAAGCCTAGATTATAAAAGTCAATGCCTATACTTCTCACATTTTCTGTAAAAATGGTACCAAAAAAATCAGTAATTAAATAAAAGAACAAAGTGATGCACGAATTCCATGGAGTTGATGTTTATTGGACCTCTTCCACTTTGTAACATTTCTGATTCTTAATATTGCTAAGTGTCCATGCCAAAGCAACCACAATCTCATGGTAGTCTTTGGCCAGAAATTAGAAAGTGTTGAACTACTTCAATGCTAAAATTAGCAGAAAAATGCCACCACATCTTTTGGAATCTTAATGTGATGAACATGGTATGTGTTAGCATTGCATAGCATTTGAACCACTTCAATGCTAAAGTTAGCTAAAAATGCCACCACATCTTTTGGAATCTTAATGTGATGAACATGGTATGTGCTAGCATTGCACGACGTTGATAAGCATAGATAGCAGTCATCTTGACAGTAGCCCATTTGGCCTGAAACAAAAGTCATCCTCAAGTTTTTTTTTTTTTTAGTGTTTTTTCTTCTCATGTGACATAACCATATTCCGAATTTTTTTTCAAGATGAGTGAGAATTTGTTGCAGTTCTTTAATTCTATAGTTTCCTTTAATTCTACAGTAACGCTTGTTGCAGTTCTTTCTTGCTTCCTTCTGAATATTGAGAATATGAATGATCACATTGTTCTATTAATTGGATACATTGTGTGCTTAAATTCAAGAAATGCACTCTGCTTGATGGAAATATTCATGTTCTGATCACATTGCAAACCCTTTCTTGATTGGGATCATAAAACATTAATTGGTATATTAGCAATTTGAACCTGATTACTGATATTGGATGATCACATCCTTATAGGATTTAGACATTAAATGTGTTTTAACATTCTTTAATAGGATCTCTTGTGTTTGTCGTAAATCCCAAACTTCCATCTCAATCATTAAGTTCACATATAAATACATCATATTTACGAATCGCATATCTAAAGTTTTTCATAATAACTACCCAAATAAGAAAATGATGAAGAAAAATGATAAGCACGAGGACTGAAATTTAACTTCAAAACGCCAAATAAACTCCTTGTCGCAACATTGGCCAATTACTTTGTTGTGTGGGGTCCTGCTTTAGGTGGTTGTAAATCGTTAAATGACTTTGTCACTAATCAGGATACCCAAAAAGCTGATACATTAACAAAACTGTTCATCTGGATAATATTTAGGTAAGTGATATTCTTACAGGTCATATCAGCTCATTTGTTTTTTCTATGGATTATGATGATGTGATGATTTTTTTATTTTATTTAACTCGTATCCACCATTCAATTTTATGGACTTTGCAGGTCCTCAAAAACTACTTTAAGTTATGAGCTAAATGTCATACCAACATTCAACTTCCCTGCAATTTTCTTGGAGAGAATCATCAGATCGGATCTTCCCGTAAATCTTCAAGCCTTGGCTTGCAGAGCTGAAAATAATTTTAAGGGAAGTGATAATTCATTGATCGATGAAGCTCCTCCAGTTACAACATTCACAGACTCCCTTACTTCCATAAGTTCAGGTATTGATGGTGTTACATCTGACAAGAGCAATTTTTCTACTGTAGAATTAAAGGAAAAATCGGTCAAGGCTACCTTGAGCCCCTTGTCTCCAGCAACAAGTGAGTCGAACTGTAACTGGGGAGTATTTGGGAAAGTATGCAAGCCTGATAGGCCATGTATGGTAGATGAAGTTCATCTTCGTAGATTTGATGGCCTATTGGTAACTGATGACTCTACATGAAACCTTGCATTTTACCTGTGAAATTCATGTCTAAGTAAGCTGACTCACTCATCATTGGTCTTGGTGTGAAGGAAAATGGAGGTGTTCATCGCTGTGTGATTGCTAGCATAACTGTACAAGCTCCAGTCCGTGAAGTTTGGAATATTTTGACTGCTTATGACAGACTTCCTGAGTAAGTAACAAAGGCTGTCATTTCCGCTTCAAAACTTGACTTATATTAGATATATAGATAATGTCTTTTCCTTTTCAGTAACCTGAAACCGGTGTCGATGTGTTCTCTTTTATTTTAAACGCTCCATAATGGGATCATCAAAATGATAAGCTACATTGTGTTTGTAAAAGGATTTCTCAATCCTTCTTGAATGACATTGAATTTGTTGAGTTGCTTAGGCTTAAGGTCTCATAAAATGCTTATCTATTTGATTGTTGAAAAGCATGTATTGATAGAAAAAGTTCACGTCTAAATGCGTCTAGCTTTGTAGCTTTCAAGTAAGGAAATGGTCAAAAGCATCAGAGTCCATTCAGTGTGATAAGGTTTTCAAAGAGGTTTGATCTTTCTGACCTAGATCCCTCGTGATGTAGATATTAGAATCCAAATCAAAACAATTTTCTATCTTCATAATCGTTGTTTTCTTTTAATTAGTGCAGGATAGTTCCAAACTTGGCTATCAGCAAGATTCTGTCACGCGAGAACAATAAAGTTCGCATTCTTCAGGTACAAGTTCCAATTCCCACAATAACATTTGATCATACTGTCTTTATAGGAACAATAACAAAGTAGTTGGTATTATATTTCCCTTCCAGAAGCTTCCCAGTTTGTCTCATTTATGCTAATTAACCTGTCACATATTTTGACTCTCTAATTGGTGTATATAGGCGTATACCTTCCCAGTGATAATTCTCAAAAGCAAAATATTTTTAAAAAATGAACACTTCTTAATTCTCCCACTTACTCTCTTAAATTGCCCCCATGACCATGTCCAACAATAGTAATATCCGTCAGACATTGTGCTTCTTGGATTTTGCAGCTGAATTTGTCCAGAAAATGAAGCAATATGTCTGTTACACTGAATTAATACTTGTATATCAGCGCCAGGGACATTGTGAAAGACAAACGACCAAAAACCCTTCTCCTTTACGTACAATAATTCTGACAAATGACAGAAAACACTGAGAGCTTGGTGGCTTGATTTTCATAGGCAAAATACTTTAAAACATTGAGTTCCTTTAGTCACAGATATTAATTCAATGTATCCTTTTGGACATAAAATTTCACAGGTGAATTATAACTGTAGGAAAGAGATTGTACAAGTATTTTGAAGCTTAACAATTCTTTATAACACAATCTCCTCTCCCTTTTTCCAACCCACCAGTACCCCTCAGACTATCTCCACAACCACTCCCCCGTACCCCCACCCCAGCCTTCGGGGGCAATGTCCTACATTTGTTGATTCAGTTGGGGAGGCAGGACTTAATAGCTCCTACGTTTTACCCGGACTCAGGTACGGGAGTTCTCGGCTACAGGTAAAATTGAGAGTCCCGATATGGATGCAACTGGGCTAAGTGAAGAATACAGCTAATACCACAGCCCACATTCATGTCGACATGACACACCATGACATGGGTATGTCAGGCTAAAAGCAGAGATTGGTTCATTATTTTGATCAAGACTAAGTTTTCCTTTGCTTTTTCTGAAGGGGGAGGATAGGTTGCCTACTCTCGTTTTTATATTTACAAACTAGAATTTATAAAGATCATTTAAGTTCTCCTTCTGCGTTTGGTGTAAAACAGTTAATTGAGGTAGAGGGAAGGACCAGTTACAAGAAATTTTCGTTTTGAGAAGATTGATGTTTGGGTGAGCTTAATTGACTCGATGATATATAACTTAGGAGGTGTTTGGCTTAGGGAATCAAGGTGGGGAATGAATATCATAATAAGTAATGACACTATTGTTGATGTTTATAAAAAAACTATCACTATCATTCAATATCATTCAATGGGAATAATAGTGATTAATTGGAGTGTTAATGATTCTCCCAAAATACTACTCCCTCCGTCCCATTTTGATAGGTTTACGGGTTTTTTCACACAGTTTAAGAAAAGTTAGTTAACTTTATTGAAAGAATGAATTAATTTATGATATTTTTAAAATACCCTTATATTCATCATTAAACATTTACATTAAATACAAATGAAAAATTGCACCATAAGTTAAATTAATTTCATTTGATATGTGAATGCACGGTTTGCTATGCATTCTCACTTATAACAAAGTAATTAAATAGGGGCATTTTAGAGAAATTAAAAATTAATTACGTTCTTTAATTGGAAAGTGGACTATAATTTGGGACGGATGAAAAAGAAAAACAAGCCTATCAAAATGGGACGAAGGGAGTATTATATCAAACCCATTAACCTTTATGATTAAAGGTAAAAACACACCTACTAAAAAAACACATATATTTTGAGTACCCCCTAATATTATCTCTGTTTTGTCATTTGATTTTGAATATTTTTTATTAGTACTTTATAAATTTTTTATAAAAATTCTTGCTAATAAATTTTTTTTAATTCAATTTTTTTATATAAATTTGAATTGAAAATCAAAGATATATAGTACTCTCTGTTAATATAATAAAAATAACTTTTTTTTAAGTTATCATTTGCATAAAACTCAAATTAGAATATGGCTATATTTAAAATTAAAGAAGTCTTTTTAGAACTTTTTTTAAAAAAAGATATAAAATAAGAAATTTAAAAAATATGTATATCATAAATTTAGTTAACTCGTGACCTTAGATATTTTCATAATCTAATTTTTAACCAAAAGTGATTCTTGACAAAAATAAATAAATAAATAAAAGATTTTAAAATTTTAAAATTTACTTGAAAGTCATTTCAATAAAACAAACAATTATTTTTATAATAATATTCATTCTATTAATAAGCTAAACATGTTAGGGGAATCATCAAAACTCATACTCACAGTAGAGTTAATGATAAGATTAAAAAATTTGAACGAAACGGCCCTTAAAGGAACGAAGTCAAATTGACCTTCCTAATCTCTCTCGTTGGTGCCTGATGCTGTGACAATCTACTGCAACATTGAACTAGATACCGACTGTCTTGGCCTTTATATATGGTCCAACCGTATTCTACAAGCTCATAATGCCTATTAGACAATCTCTTTTGCGATTTAAAAATTTTTGTTAGCTTGTTGAGGTGTGCATTTTTCTAAATTGTTCTGAAAAGAAAGTTCAAATGTTCTGCCTTTCTGAAGAATTCTATTGCCGTGTATTTTCAGGAGGGATGCAAGGGTTTACTATATATGGTACTCCATGCCCGTGTTGTTCTTGATTTGTGTGAAGTACTTGAACAAGAGATCAGCTTTGAGCAGGTCGAAGGCGATTTTGATTCATTTAGAGGAAAGTGGAGTCTAGAGCAGTTAGGGAATCATCATACATTGTTGAAGTACACCGTGGAGTCAAAGATGCACAAGAACTCGTTACTTTCTGAAGCTATCATGGAAGAGGTTTGTCCGCATTGCTGTTATTATAAGATTATAGTTTTGTCCTTCTCCACATATGCCTGCTCCTTTGGAGAAATTTTTAGATTGACCGGCCCACTTATTGACCTTGTGCTGTAAAAGAGTGCCACATAAGTATGGTGATATATGTTGATATAAAAAATTGATTTAAGAACATGGTTCTCTTTTATATCACAAGGATCACCGGTAAAACCGTGAACCAGATCCATAGAAGAATTTTCTGGTTCCTTGGACTCTAGATAGCAAATATGATGTCAAATTTAAGGTCTTAAGTTGAAAATCCTGTCCACATGCTGGTATTATAAGATTATATTTTTGTCCTTGCCCAAATATGCCACTTCTTTGTACTCTGGATATCAAAGATGATGTCAAATTAGAGGTCTAGAATGAAAAGTCCTGTACAAATAAAAAAAAATTCCTGTGAAATGATTGTACTGACCTTCTTGCCCTTAGATATTATGTTAATAGAAAGCATCATCGTTGTCAAAATTTCTTTGGACCTGTAGGTAATATATGAAGATCTCCCTTCAAATTTATGTGCAATTCGAGATTATATCGAGAAAAAGGGTGCTGAAAATACTTCTGAGGCATTCAAGTATTCAACTTACACAGAGGAGCAGTTTTCCTCATCTTCGAATGGGAAGTCTGCTGATTGTTGTGAACAATCTAGTCGAGATTTTGATTGCAGTGATTCAGGTTTATCTAGACAGAGACCTAGAGTACCAGGATTGCAAAGAGACATTGAAGTTCTCAAATCTGAACTCTTCAGTTTTATAGCTGAACATGGACAGGAAGGCTTTATGCCCATGAGAAAGCAGCTTCGCAAACATGGGAGGGTGGACATTGAGAAGGCAATTACACGCATGGGAGGATTTAGAAGAATTGCTGCATTGATGAATCTTTCTCTTGCTTACAAACACCGCAAGCCAAAAGGTTACTGGGATAACTTTGAGAACTTGGAAGAAGAGGTTAGTTTTATTGAAACTCTTGAGTCAATTGGGGGGAAAAAACTGAATTAGATTTGTTTTTCAGTAAAGCAAATGCCAGAAAGCCTAGCGAAAAGACATTGGAATTAAACTATCCAACGTTCTTGCGACAGTGTGCTTGACTTATCTGATGGATCTTAATGCTGATATATATAAGAATCCTACAGATAAATCGGTTCCAAAGGAGTTGGGGAATGGACCCGTCGTTCATGCCTAGCAGAAAAGCCTTTGAACGAGCAGGTGCACAAAAAATATTTCATCTCATTTTATTGTCATTTCAGTGCTAAATAGGAAGGTCTTTCTTCATTTCTGTTTACTTTATAATTTTGTGGAACACAGGGTTATGGCTGCAGTGGTGCATAAACTAATCAATGAATCTAACACCATATGTCTCCCCTCTAAATAAAGAAAAAGCAGAAGATGAGTAAAGAAATGCGAGCAGGATTAGAGAAACTAAAGAGAGCGGTCCATAAGGAGCATGTACTAGGTGTATTGTCTCTGTGGCCATGAAGTTAACTTGCTTCCTAGAAGGTCTACATTGAGTTTGCATCCGAGTGTTTTTTTTCTTTTTTGTGGATAACTTCACATCTGATTTATTTTTCAGACAGCTAGAATGAACTGAATTTGTGCACTGCCACGACTAGCTTATTCCATGTGCATAAACGTTCAACAAAATCTCATGAGTTTTATATATAGAGTGAAATCTAAATCTGCTTACATGATCCTAGATGTCATTGTATAAATCAAATTTAACACTAGCATTATATAAAAGAAAATGTCAAAATTCTTTTTTTTTTTTTTTTGGCAAGTACACACTTTTTAACTTTTTTCGTTTAACAATATTTTCTTACAGGTCGCTACGATATTGCACGTGCATTGGAGAAATGGGGAGGTCTTCATGAAGTTTCACGTCTTCTTTCGCTTAAGGTAAGGCATCCTAACAGACAGGCAAGCCTAGCAAAAGAAAGAAAAATGGAAGTTTTGGCACCTAATGAAGAGCAGGCACCATCTAAGCCTTATGTATCGCAAAACACACAAAAGTGGCTGACAAGAGTTAAGGAATTTGACATAAATTGGGTGGAATGATGTCTGAATCTGCTCTTCTTAAACATTTTCAGTGTCAACTTGTCAATAATTTAGTCTTAAGGATGAGAAAATTCATCGACAATCCTTGTTTCAGTCTTACTGAGAACAATGGAATTTATTGGTGTTCAAGGAAAGATTTCGACCCGAAGAGTTAGGAGCATTGCACAAATTACAATATTTTTTCCCATGAAAAATTATACTTGAGCAAAACCCCTTGCAAATTGAAGTAATCTACATGCATTATGTAGCCCTCAAAGTCTACTGAGATTAACTGATTCCGTTTATTATTTCTGACATATTTTTTTCTAATAATTTGATAGTATTATCTCCCTCTTTCAGATCTATTCAAAGACTTTAACTTTATTTTTTTAAAAAGAACTTATGATGACTGCGCATCGAAAAAAGTAATTGTTAACGACTACAATAAAATTTAAAAATAAAAAAAGGAACTTTTGCTCTTCAATAGTGAGATCAAGGCTTAAGGAAGGTGGGATTTGATTCCAATACAAAAAAAAAATTCTACAATATGGTATTCCAAAACCAGAACACCTTTTGTCTTGGCAAAAGCAACCAATGAAAATGTGACAATACATAGACATAATATTCAATGTAGTATTAATAGAATGAGTTGAAACCGGATGTAAAGGTAGCCATCTTGATAAAGTGGAAGAAACAAGCAGAATATAACATTCAATTCTATGTAATGGGAATGTAACATGGATACACATCGCGATTGGACAAATTACCGTGTAATTAAGCATTTTTTAAGCAAAAGTAGGTCTTTCTATGGTGATTGGACAATGTGGGAAGGTATTACACGTAATACTATTTTACGAGTATCCTGAGATAAACATGATCTATTTGTCGTCCAATCAAGCCAAGCAACGTCCAAAAATAAAAAGTGAAGGAAAAACTGAGTTTTTGAGAATTTCACTAACTGGGCTTTGCATGAACCACTGTTGTATGAAGGGGGAGATTTTTTTTTTTTTTCGTTGGACCAGTGTCCACTTTTTTATTTTTTATTTTTTTACTTTACAAACAGTGTTGTATAAACGGGAAAAATCGATTTATTGTGGTAGAAATACCCGTACAATTAATGTATATGTGAAAATAATGTGACAAATTGGGGGAATTTATCGAAGGAAATACTTGCTTTTAGTTCATACTACTGATTCTCACAATCACAGCTACATTAATCAAAATTTGAGAATTGCAAAATATTATAATAATTGTTCTGTAAAAGATTATTTTTTGCTACAAAAATACACTAGCATTATATTATAACCATCTTGGATAAAACCAATAAAGTTAGAACATGATTAAGGTAATTTCACACTTATTATGAGTAGCGGTAATGTTTTACCTTAAATTCATTATAAATCTAAACCAATGCAATATAAACCACAATCTTTATAAATTTAATTGAGCATTTTTACTAAAATCATTTCAATTGGTTCGATTTTATATTTCATTGTTTATTTACGCACACTAATTACTATATTCAACAAAAAATTAATTCACTGTTTCGAATCCCTGCATGTTGCTTTTCCAAAAATAGTTCTTTGGTTTAAAAGACTGGAGCGATGCTCAAATTTTAGGGACATGAACTGGAGTTGCCGTTTGGAACTCACGACAATGAGTGCCATCCAATGTATAGAAGAAATTTTATAAAACATGAAATACTTACAATCTCAATTTTGAGGGTCCCTAGCGGATCCTTTGAACTAAAAACCAAAAAGAAAAATCACAATCCGATATGTACGTGTGTGTGTGTGTGTCAATAGGCATGGCCATGGTTCCGGAACCGCCAATTCCGGTTCCTTAAAATGGTGGAACCAGAACCGCACCATATAGGGCGGTTCTGGGGACAGTTCCGGAACCGACAGTTTTGGTTCTACTTTTTCAAGGAACCAGAACTGCTCTTCATAAACCGGTTTCGGAACCAAAAATGCACATTAAAAAAATATTATATTTTTATTTTATTATTATTTTATGAAGAATTAATATGTGATATAAATTTTATAAATAAATACACTACATTATCAAATGATGAAAAATATATTGCATTTTCAATGGTAAACATTTTAAATAGAAAAAAAGATACATGATATTTCTTGAAATTGATTTTTTTTTATCAAATTTACACTATTACAATTGAGATTGAATATGAAAACAAATATGAATTACTTAATCATCTTCATTGCTTGTGACAGTACTAGAATCCGTTGTGTTATTGAATTCATCCTCTTCATCATTTTTTATTTCCATCTCTTGTTGTCTATATTCTGCTCTAGTCCAATCATCCACACATGCTTGAATTTTTAGTGATTCAGGACTTAATCTCGACCTTGTCTCATCCAAAATACTTCCACTGGTACTAAAAGTTTGTTCCACTGCCACTATTGATGCTGGAGTTGCTAAAATTTGCTTAGCAATGAGGGAGAGAATAGGATAATTCTCTGATTTTCTTTTCCACCATTCCAGAACTTTGAACTCCTTAGTTAAGCTGCTGTCATCATGCTCAAATTTGATAGTTAGATATGATTCAATTTCTGTACTAGTATTAAGTGAACCCTTTTGTTGCTTTGACCTTTGAAAAAGTAATTTATCACCAAGTTTAACAGTTCCTTTGCCTTTAGGAATGTTACTGGTGTTACTAGAGGATTCATCCAAAGTACTAGTAGGAAATCGATCACCACAAGCAATAAAAAATTCATTATATAAAGAGCAAATAAGTTCTTTAACTTCAAATACTATTTTATTAATATCATAAGTATAATCACTGCCATATATTTGTTCATAATATGAAGACAAATACTCATGCAAACCATCTAATCTGACACGAGGATCAAAAAACGAAGCAACCAAATATGTGGGGGGGGGGGATATGTTCATAATAGTTAATCCATTTTCTAAACATATCCATGTAGGTTGTTTTAGAACATCATCATTTTTAGCATCATTTAAACAACCAACGACATTACATGCCTCAGTAAGAAACAAATGAGCAGTAGGATAATATACACCAGGCAAAATATAAGTAGCATCATTAAAAACTGTTAAAACTTCTAAAATTTTATTGCAAACAATCCAATTATGTTCATGCAATATTATGTCGATCGTATTAGTTGCAAAAAATGCACATAATAAATCACTATATTTGCTAGATTGGTTGAGTAATTCAAATGTTGAATTCCAACGAGTAGGAACATCTCTTGAAAATCTTTTTGAATTTTTCCCATTAGCTCTACAAAAAACACTCGATTGTTTCATTAATTTAGGATGTGTCCACAAAAAAGAAATTTCTTTTCTAATAGGTTTGATATGATTTTCAAGTGCTTTTAAACCATCTTGCACAGCTAAATTTAAAATATGGCATGCACATCTAATATGAAAAAATTTACCACCTAATCCGGGTTGACAAAAATCTTGTAACTCTCCAATAGAAGATGTATTTGCAGATGCATTATCGAAACCAATTGAAAATTTTTTTTACATAAGCCATATTCTCCCAAAATAATACTTATCATTTTAAAAATATTTAGAGCTGTATGAGATTCATCAAAAATACGAAAAGCTATAACTCTTTTTTGTATATTCTACTCGTTATCAATCCAATGACAAGTTATAGCCGTATAAGAATGTGTTTGCCAATGATCACTCCAAATATCTGAACATATAAACACACGACTATCTAAATTTAAAAATAATTGAATTAGTTCTTTTTTCCTTGAGAATAAATATTTTTAATTGTTCGTCTAAGAGTTGTTCTAGGAACACTTTTAAATTGAGGATTTAAAGCATTTTGACAATATTTTTTAAAACCCAACTTTTCACCAAAACTAAAAGATAAATGTTCAAGAGCTATCATTTTTGTCATTTCATTCCTATTTCTTTCCTCACTATATCTGTCACGCCCCATTTTTTGAAAGACAGAAAAAGGGATTATTATGTTTATTTATTGGAAAAAGTGTGGGTTTTTGTAAAATGATTTTTTAGAAAATGCTTTATAATGAAAACAAAAAGAAAAGGACCTAAAATGGGACTTTAAAAATGCGATGGTTTTTGGGCCCGAAAATAGAGTCTAAAAAAGGGTTTTTAGTGAAAAAGGAGTCGCGACTTGGTATTGAGTTTTGGTGTACCAAATCACCAGAAAGTATTTTATAAAAGGTAAGAAATCAAGTATTATTTATTTAGAAAATGATTTTTGAGAAAAATGAAAGAAAAAAACAAGAAAACCCCTTTTAAGACAACTCCAGGTCTTTGAAAACAAGAGAAAAAGGTTCGGGAATCACAGTTGAAGAAAGGGAAGGCAAAGGCTCACGCCTAAGGCACCCTTTCAACCTAGCCGAAACTAGTTGCGAGATTTAGTCTAAATTTTTCTAATATAACCCTAATATTTTATCACATTTGGATGCAACTATATGAATGCAAATCTAGTCCTAAAAATGGATATCGTTAAGGGACAAACTGTTCCATTGAGGTTTGGTCAAAATTATCGCATTAATTGTGAAACCCGAATTTAGACCTCGATGGAGTCACGAGTATAGATGCAAATTGGAATGTAAAAGAAAAGGAAAATAGTAATATATATAATAAGTGAACAAAGAAAGTGGGGATGAAACATAACGGGTACGGGAGACTAATAGACTCGTGACTAGCTATTCCTACTCACGGAGGGGGGAATGGCATGTACGCCACCGCTTCCCATGAAAGTAAATGATTATTTCTAGTAAAAAAATCACACAAATGACCTAAGATTCTATGTAAAATGTAACCTAAATGTCAAGCACTGAATATATGTAAAAATAAATAATAAGAATAATAATACAAAAAAATAATGCAAAAATGGAAAAAGGCCTAAAAGAAAAAACGTGTGTGAAATGGCATGAAATGCACACGAGAAATGATTATAATACTAAAATGACCTAAAGGTCTAGCATTGGACTAGCCTATTTTCTAGAAATTCTCCGCTAGCGTTGGACTAGCGAAGAAACCGGAATTAACCACAACTAGCGTTGGACTAGTGCGGTAACGATACACATATATCATAATAAATAAGTAAATAAATAAAACACCGATTAAAGCAATAATCACATAAAAACATATAATAGCACATAGCACACGAGCATAATATTCTAGATGCAAAGTCCTAGAGAAAGCGAATAAAACACATAAGCACATAGCACACATAGCCCTAACTATTACATCGGGGAAGTCTAATTACAATCTAAAAATAAAAAATAAAAGATAACCTATCTAACCTATCTATTACATTTTCTATCTAAAATACATAAGATTTTGTTAAATAGATAAAATATAAACTATCTATTACATTTTTCTATCTAAATACAAAATTTTTGTCAAATAGAATATTGCCTATCTATTATATTTCTTTGAATAATTAAAATTTAAATTCAAGTAAATAACATGAAATAAATAAATAAATGTTCACACGTGAATAAAAAATATAAGCACAAAGAGATATAAAAAAAACGTATAGAAAAACACATAGGAGCACGTAGGAGCATATAAAGAGACATTGAAAGGGTAATAGGGGTACCTCCTATTCGAAGACTCAATATAAATGCTAACAACATGAACAAACTTATCAAGGTACCATTATTTAAATAAATAAACCATTAATTAAATAATTTCATATTAATCAATATAAACATGCCACAATAATTCAAAACAATTATAGCAATAATAAACAAAAATAAAGAAAAAAAATAATTAAATAAATAAGAAAAAGAAAGAAAGGAAAAAAATGTTTAGTTAAAAGAATAAAAATAAAAATAAAAATAAAAAATAAAAAATAAAAAATAAAATGCAATAATACATAATTAAGTTTTTAACATACAAATAAGAATTACCAAAATAACTAAAAGAGAAATAAAGAAACTAATTTGAGCATTAATTAGACTAACAAGACCAAATTTTAGAACATTAATTATAAATTTAATAAAATAAAAATAAAATGTGAAAAGAAATAATTAAAAGCTTTGAGGACTTAATTAAATATTTTTTTTTGGCAAAAATAAAATGTTCCAAGGTTTTGGATTAAAAATGGAAATTTAGGCAACATTTTTAGAGTAAAAATATAATTTACAACAAACAAAAGGGTGAAATTACAATTTCAAACCCTAGTTAAGGTAATAACATAGTTTACAACAAATTTAAAAAGGCTAAAATATAATTTCCAGCAAGCACAATGCCAAAAATAAAAATTTCCAGCAATACTTAAGGCTAAAAATGTAATTTCAACAAAGTTATGGGGTAATACATAATTTACAGCAGCATTTAAAGGCAAAAAATGTAATTTCAGCAAGCTTGATAAGATAAAAATCAAATTTCCAGCAACATTTGAGGATCAAATTGAAATTCCAGCAACTTAAGAACTAAATTGCAATTTCCAGCAATTATTCAAGGATAAAAATGAACTTTACAGCAACAATAAGTCCCAATTTGTAAATTCCAACAAGTATTAAACATCAAATTATAATTTTCAGCAACATTCAAGAGTAAAAATGCAAGTTCTAGTTATTTGGGGGGCAAAAATATAAGTTCCAGCAATATTCTAGAGCTAAAATAGAATTTCCAGCAAAGCATAATGACAAAAATAAAATTTCAGCAAGGTTGGGGGACAAGAATGCAATTTTCAGCAACATGAGGGACCAAATTTACAATTTCTAGCAACATTCAAGGGCTAAAATACAATTTCTAGCATACTTGAGAAGTAAAATTGCAATTTCCAGAAATATTGGAGGGTAAAAAGGTAATTTCAGAAAAGTATAGGGGTCAAAATGTAATTTTATAAAAATATAAGGGTCAAAATATAATTACAGAAAAATATAGGGGGTCAAAATAGAAATTAAAAATGTAGGGGCCAAAATTATAATTGTATAAAAGTCGGGGGCCCGAAATGCAATTAATTGGGACCTAATTGGAAAGAAAATAAAATTATGGGGGTCAATTTAAAAAAACAAAAACTTAAATGCACAAATCGTAAATGTTCAGGGCCACAATAACATTAATAAAAGTCTAAAGACTATAAAATAAATACATATTATTAATTAAAATCAAATTAGAAAACAAAACAAACAAAACAACGTAGTTTTGAGTAAAACTACGTCACAACGACGTAGTTTCACTAAAACTTTTTTTTTTTCGGTTTCCGTTCTTTCCTTTTTTTTTTCTTTCTTTTTCTTCTTTCTTCTTTCGTCTTTCTTCTTTCTTCTTTCCAGATTTCTCTTTGTTTGTTCTTCTTTTTCTCCCGATTCCCCTCTGCTTCCTCTCTCTCTCTCTCTCTCTCTCTCTCGATTTGCTCTAACCGAATCAATTTCCCCTGACTTACCCCAATAATCCACAAAAGAAATTGAAGAAGGGATGGGGATTTTACCTTTCCAATCAGGGGAATAGTGGCGTGATGGTGGTGGTGCGCTGGTGGGGGTGGAGCTTCAGCCAGTTGGTTGGATTTAGTAGTGGGGGTTGTTGTTATTGTTGTTTGTTTTTTTTTTATGTTGATTTTGTGCAAGTGTGTTCTGATGGGTTGTGTGTGTGAATTGTGCTGAATTTGTGTGTGTTCTGGACGTTTGTGTGTGTGTGTGAGTGAACTGGTGCGTGTTGTGGTGTGTGAATGTGCAAGTGTGTTTGTGTCCGATTGTGTATACAGGTGTGTGTAATGCGTGTTAGTGCACGGGTGTGTGAGCTGTGAGCTTCAGTGTGTGCAGATGAGTGTGAATTGCTTTTGTGCTATTGTGTGTGAATTTTGTGAGAGGAAACCGAGAGAGAGGTCTAAGTGTTGGGAATGTGTCTGTGGTGCTTGTGCAGGGGAAAGGAACTGAGAGAGTGAGAGTGGATGGAAGTTGTGTGCAAGGTGGAGTGTTTTTGCAGGTCTAAAAATTGTGAGTGCAGGTGTGTGAGTACCGAAGAGAGGGTGAGTGTTGTGTGTAGGTGAAGTGAGTTGTGAAAGGAGAGAGGTATTGTTTGTGTAATGCAAGTTGGCTGAGGGAGAGGCAGTGAATGGTTTTTGTGTCTGTTGTGCTCAAAGTGCGTGAACTGGTGTGTGTTGTGTGAATGAAACTGAGACAGTAAATTGGTGAAAGGAAAGGGAGACCGAGAGAAGTGAATGGTGAGAGTGTGTGTAGATTGCAGGTAGGGTGATGATGATGAATGATCAAAGCAAGCAAAAATCCTCCAAAATCTGTTGAATTGGGTGCTTTAGGTGAATGATGGAGTGATTTTGAAGCCATGGCAGAAGCAACAGCAGCAACACTGCTATTGTTTTAATTTTAGTTTTTTTCTTTTTGAGGAAAATTTTGTAAGGAAAATAAAGAAAAACAAAAATGACATAGGATAAAATGAAAGATGCTTGGACTCCCAAAAATCAATAAGGAAAATACTAAAATTTATAGTTATAGGAACGAATAAATACAATTCACCAGAAAGTTCAAAAATTATAACATTGAAAAATATGCTATTAATGGAAAAAAAATAAAATATTGAAATAAATATCAAATGATTTCTAAAAATTATGAAATTGATACAGAAAATTTATGAATATATAAAATGTGCATATAAAATTTTTACTTGAAAATTCTCATTAAAAGAAAATGCATTGGGAAATGTGCCATTAAGTTAAAAAATACTAAATACTAAAATTTTAAATAGATACTAAATGACTCCGAAAATTATTAAAATTAGAAATAATGATAAAAACAGTAAAGTTATGTATTAACAAAAATAAATTAAAATAAAATAATATTTACATGGTGAAATTACCATTTTGCTCCCTATACAACTAATTAGACATAATTTACACAAAAGTTGCAATTAGCTCTCTGAAAAAATAAAAAGCATCCCCAAATGAAGTAAAATACATTTTCTTATAAAGAGTGTGTCAAAATTTGGTGTCTACAATATCGAAATAAAGAAAAGTTAGAAGTAGCAAACCCGGTAATTTGTTGTTGTTTTTTGTGGATGCCATATTCTTGAGGATGAGACGTTCTCATATGCTTGTGATATTTTCCATAGCCATCTCCTATTTTGTATTGGTAACGTCTTTGACAAAAATTACATCTTGCTTGAGTTTCACCATTCATGTCAATTTTGGTGAAGTATTTGGTGAAGATATCGGACTTAGGAGTTCGACTTTTTTCTCCTCCGGTTTCAATTGTTTGCTCTTCGAAAATGGTCTCCATGTGTTGGCTTTCTTGAGTTGGAACATCAACGTCATCAACTTCAATCCGGTTGACGTTGTACAAAATACTTTTGCCTTTACTTGTTGATTTTGAGGATGAACTCCCACCACCAACACTTGCCATTTGACAATAGATAAGTAAAAATAAAAAATTTATAAATAATAATTTAATACTTAGAATTATAGATAATAGATAAATTGAATAAATACTAGAATATAAACAACTTGAGAGTGAGCAAATTAGAAAAGAAATAGAGAAATTAGGAGGTAAATAAAGAATTAAGTATATTTGAGATAGAGGAAGAGAAGATAAATTTTGGTGTGAAAGAAAACTAAGAGTTAGGAAGTACTTATAGGAAAAATTTGTACATAAAACAAAAACATGCAACAGCTAATTAACGGCTAATTTGTAAATAAGCCGTTGCATTTTTTTGTGCCGTTTAACGGCTTTATAGCCGTTAGAAAGAAATAGCTTATGTTTCTTTAAAGAACTGTTTCTTTCTTTAAAGAAAGAAACAGACACGTGTCTCTCTTCCCAAATAATTAATGGAACCATTTTTATTATTTTTTTATTTTTTTATTTTACAGTTCCGGAACCGCCGGTTCCGATTCCAGTTCTATTTTTTTCAGAACCAGAACTGGAACCGTAACCTATGGTTCCTTGATTGTTCCGGTTCTACGGTTTCGGTTCCGGTTCCAGTCCAGTTCTAATACGTTTCGGTCCGATCTGATTCTCGATTCCAAATGGAACCATGGCCATGCCTATGTATCAGGTAACACCATAAAAAATGATGAAAGCAAACTTTTAAAAAAAAGTTATTCAAATTCATACCTGTAAAATAGATTCATTCTAAATATAAACCAATGGAAAGTCACACATACAATTCCTACAAATAAATTAGACTCTATTGATATCTTGCATTTTGGTCTATACTAGATTTTAATTACCTAGTTAAGGTATTTTTACAATAAGAAACTTAGCAAAGACAGCTGTCTAATTATCCCACTTGTATGATTAATTAACAAAATTACTATGTCTAATTCGTTCTAAAAATACACTAGAAACTAATGTGCAAATCTTATGAATACAATTGTATTCACTGAGTTTCTTATTATACAGATACTTTAACTATATGATTAAGAATAACTAGTATATTGACCGAAATATGAAACATCAATCGTAATCCATTTAATTTTTAATAGCAATAAATCTGTACCAGGGGTTAAATTTTCAAAATTTAGACTCTTGCCCATTTTATTGTGTCTTTTTGTTTTTCTAAGAACTGTACAATGCCATCATAATATTGTGGGCTAATAACAGTGCAAATCGGATCTTCACAACTTGCCCTACGAGTTTTTCACAAATGTCATGTTTTTGTTTATAAAAGTGAAAATTATACATGCAGTTGTTACTTTGCATGTGCAGCAAAATTTGATTGGCTGTTTATTTTTTACCGTACCTTTCTTTTTCTGTCTTTTTGCAAGTACACTTCAAAAGTTTAAAAATCAATTGTTATATTTTTTTTTTTTTTGAGTAGATGTACAAACAACTCGTAGGGGTAAGTTATTTGTCCCTTCCCTATCCCTCTTATTGTGGTATATTTTCCAGCATAGATACTCTAATTCCTCCCTCGTAAAGCTCTCTATACTAGGATATCTCTTAACCTATAGCATTCGAGAATATTTGAACTGTTTATCGTTTACTTTTTTTTTTTTTTTTTTTTTGGTTGATTAGTTGATTTTGGATTACTTCAATTGGTACATTGATCTTAATAAACTCACAAGCTACTGTCCAATACGACAATAGTTGTGGTACATATTTTTAACTTTCAATTTAATTTACAATGAAGTATTAGTTTTTAACTTTCAATTTAATTTACAATGAAGTATTAGTTTTTAACTTTCAATTTAATTTACAATGAAGTATTAGTTGGTCTTAAATTAAACATCTTGGAGATTAACTTTCAAATGGATCGATTATCAAAAGTTGCGCATTCAGAAAAGAATCAAGACTAGAAAGTCTTTACAAGAATGGACCCTTTGCTACCAATGCCTTGAAACATATCCTACAATTTCCAAGTATAAAAACGAATCTCAAACTTGAAAACTAGAATACATGGTGAAAATTTGGAGGCCAAAATTTATATTCCTCATATGCTCAAATTTTGTTCATCTCTGGGCAAGCTCTGAACGGTATCTGACCATCTGCCTGGTGAATGGTCACTACTATTAGAAGACACTTGCGCTTCTGCTCTTGTCTCCCTAATCATCCTTAAAACATCCCTCATTGTAGGCCTGCTCTCTGGTGCAAGTGAGACACAGACCATGGCAATGTTCAAAAGAGCCCCCAGTTTCTCCTCAGAGGCCTCGTTGCTTGAGGCAGGTTCATCACCAGATTCAGTCTCTTCTTCCCTGACTGATCGTACCCATCTGGGAATGTCTGAACCATGTTCTTGAACAAGATCTTGGAAAGGAGTCTTTCCTGTGAGAAGCTCCAAAAGAAGAACTCCAAAGCTGTAGACATCAGCTTGTTGAGTTAGTGGCCTTCGAATATCACGACATTCAGGAGCTCTGTAGAAGAGGGAAGAAGCACTGGATTCCTCAAGGGAATCTGGGTTTCTAAATGAAGCCAGCCCATAATCAGTGAGGCAAGACTCAAAGTCAGAACCCAAAAGTACATTGGATGATTTCAAGTTGCCGTGGGTTAAGCCAGGATTCTGATGAATGTAAAGCAGTCCTGTAGCCAAGTCCTCGGCTATCTTAAGGCAGGATGTCCAGTGAAGAGGTTTGGAACCACCAGAAGCTCTTGATCCTGCAAAAGTAGTACAAAATAATTAATCGGTAAAGCAAAGTCAGAGGCACAGGCACAAACATGTCAGGTACTTGAACTGACTTAAACATGTCAGAAACTTGAAGTGAATTTACTTTCTGAAATTAATAGTAGTAAGTTAATCTCTTCATCATTCTTGTCCAGTCTCCCAAAAACGTTAATGGAGTTAATACATCTAATTATGACTTTGTAATTGTATTTAACTGTCACAATTCTCCAGAGCATCAAGCCATTATGTACCTATACCTCATCCAGTTATTATCCTCTTTTGAGTTCCCCTAAAGAAGTTTTCTTGTGGTTTCAAGGCATAACAACGGAAGTTCCTAGAAAATCCTTTGTAATTCATCAAAAAAGAGGCTTAACTTATTTCTAGTTTAAATGAGTTCGTGCAGCTAAATGTAGACAAAGATGAAATGATAGACTTCAATTATATACATGTATTATCAACTCTAGTAAATAATCAGTAGTTTAGCCACATACTGATAGAGCTGTAGACGAGTCAAATCGAGTTGAGTATCTTGCGCTTGATTTTCGCTCATTTACTATTCAAAACTCATTCAAGCTTGACTAGCTTTTATACTAGCTAAAAGTGTCGTTCAAGCTCGGCTCGTTTATGTTAGACGAGTCGAGCTCAAACTTGAATATAAAATTTCTTAAAAAAAAATAAAATTTTTAGCTTATTTTTTGTTTAAAAATATATTAAATATTGAAAAAATTAGAAGCACAAATACAAGAACATAGACCACGAGGAAGAAAATTGAATCAAATATATATAAACTTATCTATGTTACATGGACTTGGGTACAAGAGAATGTGGACACAAGTACGAATGAAGAGTTCGACAAGGGTACGGTTGGAAAAAAAATGAACATTTCAGTTCATTTGGGCAATACCTACACCCATTCCCATGTCCAACAAGACATGGCAGGACACAAGTAAGGCAGGGGTCAACGAAGAGTCCATGTAACATAGAAACTTATCACTCAGAGAAAGTTAAAATTATAACTAAAAATTTAAATGCTATTTATATCTCATTGCTCACGATCAGAAATGAACATTTGCGAGCTCGGGTTGTTTAATTAAACAAAAGAGCCGAACACGAGTTTATATGACCCAAGTCAAGCTTTGTTCACGAACAGCTCAACTCGTTCACAGCTCAACTTAGTGACAATGATTACACACCAAACACTGCATACATTTTTAAATCTTATTTTCTGATAGACAACCTACCTACAGCTTCGAAAAGCTTGTAGAAGTATTCTTGTCATAGTTATGATGAATCACAGAGTTCAACAGGTGTTGCAGAAGAATTTTAACCGCAACCTTCAAGTTACAAGTTTAATTTAATGAATGAAAAGAACCAAACTCAAGACTTCAAATCTTTCCAAAGAAAAGAAAGTTGAGCTCATTTTGTACAAAATTTTCAGTAAACTTACACAAAAAATTCCTTGCTGACATGTTAATAGTAAAATGTGTCAAAGGCAGGATGTCATTGCACACCTGTCCGCTGAGTTAATGTCATAATCATAAAACTTTTAAGATTGGAAACTAACCCTAGTCTGTGGATTGGATCTACCTGTCTCCATCAATTGCCTCCAATCAACCTTAAAAAATGAACAAACCTAAGAAACAACGCCTTCAATTCAAAGCAGAATTATAAACTAGAGAATTGTGGCACCTTCAGGTCTTATCCTCAGTTGGCATAACAAACTTGATGAAACTATGACTTAGTTACCCTACAATAATCTACAGAACTTATAGGATAAGTTAGATATAAATTCACTCCACTTCCGAGATTTTCATTGATACACTCCAGAGATTAAAATAGTAAAAGTGTGCAAAATACTATTGCAAGCACATGAAAATCATTCCCGAGACAAAATTGTTTCTATGGTGACAACAGATATCTACGGATAGAAAGAGCAATACACACATACGGTGACAACAGCAAACAGAATAGAAAACTACAAAATCAATCTCTTTATTGAAGAGAAACAATGCAAGCCACGGAGAATATTTCATGGCTATCACATATTTGTAGTACCAACTAACTGAAACTTACAAATGAAAAGAGCAGGAGTGATAGTCAAGCATTAACTTAGGAGGCATGTACCTCGGGACTTAATAAGGCTCATCCACATAGCTGGCTCTGGCAAGGATCAGAAAAGTTCCAACCAAAAACACAAGTTTACAGTGTGGGTTCTCTAATGCTCAGCTGACGATGCTACATTTTTTTAGCAGCAAGATAACTAGCCAATAAAAAGTTATTACGTTTCTTGGTTTCTTGTAGGACTTGATATATTGTTTTGTACTAAAAAGTTTTATTGTCATTTAACACGTTTAACAAAGAAAGAAGCAGGATTCTTAAGCTAGCAGAACACAGTTAACCACCATGTCATTGTAATCCAGTTGGGCCATAAAACACAAATTTAATAACACCCAATTACAGTTCAACAGAGCTTGATGACTTCCAATATAATGTTCTCTTACCTTGCAAAAGAGAAAAATACCACATGAATGGGAGTAACATTTGAAAGTTGGCCAACAGGAAACTGCTAGTTACATAATCTTTTCACCATGGCAACTGGTAATAGAGTTCTCCTCTGGATTAGGAAAAAATTCATTTGTACTATTAACATCCAACACCATGGGATATCTATTGAAAGGCCTAAATAGCAAATTTTTACTTCATTGTGAGTTCTTTGATGGAATCTGAAACACTGACACTCCAACAACAACTAGCTTATAGGCTATGATAAACAATATCTTCAACAGTCTAAAGAGTATCTTGCAACCCTCCCTTTTGTTACTAAATCTTCTGTTCCTATACCCCCAACAACAAATCAACATGCTTAATCATTAGAATGATGTAGATACTGCATGCTGGTGTATTCACCATCGAATTGCGTTTGTTTAAATGTTCCCACACTTAATTACAATCACATTACTCTAAAATCCAATGAACAAATTCGACGATGAAAAATGACATTTCTTTCCACCAAAAGTCACGAAGTTCATCTACTGAAAACCAACTGAACCTACACTTTCTGTTCAAGTTGATACTATTTATATTTATAAGCGAGTCACTTGTGTAACTTCAAGTTACTTAGGAGTTTGTCAAGAAAAAAAAAAAGGATTTCATGCCCAAAGCTTTTTTGTCGATGCAGTGGTATTAGTATTTCATTTTTTTATCTAAGATTTGAATTCTACCTAAAAAAACGGAGAATAAGTACGTATTTGATTAAAAGACCTGTGAAAACTGAAGGTTGCCGGCAAGTGGCCGGCCGATCGCCGGTAGGTTATGCCGGAACGGACTGCAGCTGCAGGAGCCAAAGGCGTCCGAGGGTTTTGTGGAGAATGATACAAGATAAAATGAGTGGGGGTATACAAAATGGGACCCAGTGGGATCCCCAGATAAAGACCAATTTATCCCATCTAAAAATGGGCACAACAATCCCAAATTTTTCAAGCCCACGCCGTTCTCCCAAAAAACAAAAAAAAAAAAAAGAGAGAGAGAGAAAGCCCACACCGCGAAAATCGGCGGGTGGCGTTGCATTCCAAATGTTTATGACTTCATTATTTTCAAAAAAAGAAAAAAAAAAGATTTATGACTTCCCCTCTTTGATCAATTATTAAACGAATGTCGAAAAATGTCCTATCTTATAATTTTCTTTCCCGACTTAAAAGTATAAAATTTACATTTAGATTTTTTTATTTTTTTATCTTTAACACTTCCAAAAACTTCCTATAATATACTTTTAAGCCAAAGGTTATAAGCGTAGCATGATAGCCACCTATAAATTCTACGTAAGCTAAACAAATATTTTTTAGAAATCATTTTCAGTTAAAGCTCATCCATATATCTGTGAACCAATTTCACAACATGATGACTATGTTATATTATAATGTAACTATATAAAATTACGTCATATTATTTAGTCATGCGACGTTGTTTTGTATTAAATAATATCAAAGAATTTAGACAAAGAATTTGATACAAAAAAAAAAAAAAAAAGCCTCTAGTAACATGCTATCATGACAAAATCTATGGGGTTCAATTACTAAGCTTTGAGTAACTAGTGACGGTACATAATCGGATGCTATCCAGAGAATAATACTTATGGATTCAAAAGCCAGATTGCGTTTTCTGAGAATATTATTAAAAAATAATAATATAACACTTTTAAGATATAATGTGTATAAAATACAAAGGTGGTTGAAATTATAAAAAAATAATTAAAAAATAATTTTTTAAAAATATGTCAATATATATATATATATAAATATATTTGGCTCCGAAAATGAAGTTGTTCAAAAGGTTAAAATGCAACTAAAAATTTGAAAATTAATAAAAGTTAAAGGGGGTACCCATGTAATTATAAAATGAGAGGAGAAACAATTATTTACAAATATGAGAAAATACCAAAGAATCGTCATGACTTATGGGTATAAATCACGGCGAAAATCTCTAGGTATTTTTTTAGCAGTATTTACAAATGTTTACCGTGGCAGACAAAAACTCGCTTACTCGATCGATAATGAGAGACCACCAAATCAAGAATCCATTGGTTTTTTTTTATTATAAAAAAAAAAGAATCCATTGGTTTTTTTATTATAAAAAAAAAATATTCCATTGGTTTTTTAAAAGCGCTAAAATACGATAATATACCTAATTCAGGACAACAAAGACAAATATCGCAGCATAACTTTTGGAAGACATGAATAATTGCTCAAAATTATCAAAAATTTAAAAAGAATAATATATGAAATTAAAATTTATTTAGGGACCGACACTACACGTACCGTGAATGAGAGAGAAGAGACTCCCGTTGGGAAAATAATCGTATACGAGCAGGCGCTCCTCTTTAGCCTGGAAGTAAGCTCTGAGCGGGACCAGATTCGGATGCCTCAGCTTACCAATAAGTTCCACGTGTTCCCGGAACTCCTCAATCCCGGGATACCGAGCGTCCTTCAGCCTTTTAACGGTCACGATGTATCCGGATTCCATGACGGCTTTGTAAGTGCTTCCTACAGTGCCTCTCCCCAAGGTCTCCGCTGACGCCTTCAATAAATCCTCCAAGCTATAACTCATTTGCTGATCCCCTGGTCCGCAGAACACCAGTGTCCCTAGTCCCTCACCACCTTGATCCCATGAAAATGCAGCTTGTTTTCCACTTCCCCCCTGATGATCAACTCCACCACTAGTGGTCCCCACTCCTTCTCCTTCCCCTTCTTCAATGCTTTTGCCCTTGATCTCCTTTGTCTTAGCTCTGCCCCTAATGCAGACAATCAAAGCTAGTGCACCAACAATTACCAGTATTAATCCACCAACAATGCTAGGAACAAGTATCAAAATAAGCTTCTTTTTCCTTTTATGATGCCCTTCATTGTTGTTGGGCATTATTGGGTAGGAAGGACTGACAGAGGGGCCGGGATTGTTGGGAAATTTACAAGGTTTATGTATTTGTTCTCCGCATAAATCAATGTTGTTGAAGAATGAGGACTCGTTGAATTTAATCAACGACGAATGAACTGGAATTTGACCCGAAAGTCGATTGTTTGAAACATTAAAAAATCTCAAGCTAGGTTGATTGAATGGAGGGATTTGGCCATCTAACAAGTTGTCTTGTAAACAGAGCACGAAAAGCCTTGGAAGCCTAACGAGTGATTCAGGGATATGACCGGATATTTTGTTATCGGCGAGAACCACCACTTTTAAGCGGTGGAGAAGTGAGATTGAAGATGGGATGTTGCCGGAAAAGTTGTTGCCATTGAGGTACAATGATTTGAGGTTTACTAGGCCAGAAAGTGTTGGGATTTGGCCAGAAATGGAGTTCTCTTTGAAGCTTAAAACTCGGAGCTGATCTAATTGGTTTAGGCTCGTTTCATCCAATGTGCCACTCAAATTTAGTCTCTCCACCACAAGCTTTGTAACCCTTCCATTTATGCATTCTTTCACTCCTTCCCAGGAGCAAACATTGCCCCCAAATACTTGATTTTTCCATTGAAGAATGTTCAATGGGTCTAGTGATGCCTTCAAGGCTACAAGCGCCTCGGCATCGCTTGATCCTGCTTTCAGGAATGTAAGGAAGAAAAGTGACAAGAAAAATAACAAGTTAGAAGCTAAAAAGTACCTTGGAAAAATAAGGGTAGATTGCATAGTAACTAAATCCTTCTTCTTGATCAACAACATTCAGGAAAGATAGAGCAAATCTTCTTGAGGGATAAAACTAAAAGATCCAAAAGGCATGATGACCCTTTGTGACATGAGACTTGGATTCAGCATGATCAAGTTGAGAAGCAGCAGAATCTTCAGATCTAGCACTAGCAAATAATGGTGCAAGGGAATGTGTTGGATTGTGAATCTTTGGGGTTGGGGTTGGAGTTGAAGGGGCCAATAAAGTGAAGAGGAAGGCGCCAATTAGTGTCATTATCAGCGCCTGAGTTTTGACCAGATTAACGTGACAAAAACAGTTGATTTTTCACTTCTTCAACTGAATTAATTTTTAGCCACGAGTTGAGCACTGCTACAATTTATGGAAATGCAGCTACTCACTGTACAAGGAATTGAAAATACCCACAAGATGATGCAAAAGTGTACTGGACCGACTGTGACAGGTGTGAGACTACTGTAACACCCTTTCTTTAGAGAGAAACAGAGAGAGGACCATTTCCTGGAGGAGAGTTGTATTCATCCTGGCATATATAAGTAATGTTCAAGATACATGAAACTCTAATTTAGAATTAAAACTTAGAAACTACTCCGACTATACAGTATAAATACCCACATTATGTAAGAAACCTAGTTTGTTAGCACTAATATAGTAGAGCGCTACTTCCTTAAGGTTGCATATGCACTTGAAAAGGAACCAGTCCTACATTGCGTAGCGTTACAATCATATTATACTTCTTAAAAGAATATTCTTTTTTCAAAAAGAATGATATGTGAAAATACATTTATTATTATCATTTTTTAAATAACGAGAATGTGTAGCATAAAACTCGATGCTCTTAAGTCTTTGTCTAAGTTGTGCTTTAGTGGTATTAATTTCGTGGGATTGTGGCCGCAGTTGAACTTTAACATTTTGCAATTATGAAAAATAAATTGTGCTGAAATAGGAACAATTTCTAGTGAAAGTTATCCATTGTTTTTCACTTTTATTCCTTGTTTTTTTTAATAATATGGTTCATACTATTTAAATTTTAAATTTTGGAAGCTAACTGTAGAAACATCTAAGCAACTAGTACTATTAACATTATTTAAACAATGTCAAACAATACGGGATAGAGAGAGGAGCATGCTTATTTTCCCACCAAATTTTTGACTGTGCACAACAGTCCCTTGCATGCTTTTCTAGTTCCTTTTTCTCTACTGTTCTTTCTCTCGTTTTTCCAACTTTTGGGTTGCTCATAAAGCTCACGGACACATGGCTTACACATCACGTGGAGTACGCTCAGAGCTTGCAGGCCCAAAAATACCTTTGTTTACTTCACCCAAAAATAGTATGCTAGTATTATTTAGGACGAATTCTATCTTTTCAAAATTATGATCTGTCATTGAAGTTAGTCTAATTTAAAAACTAATGATGGTATTAAGAAAAAAAAATTTGTTTGTAATTCTAACTTGGTATTGACAAATGTATTCATTCATGACGAAAAGATTTTGGGACAAAATAATTTTAGCTCGTTCTGACAAAAAAATATTAATTTTAGCTCTGTTTGGGTTGAGCTTAATAGAGTATATTTTAAAAAATAGTACTGTAACACTTTTTTTAAAAAGAATACTCTAACACTTTTTAATGTGTGAAAAGTCATTCAAAGAACTTGTAAAAATATTTCGAAAAAATATTAGCTGTCCAAACAATCATGATATTACGGACTCGTTTGAAATTATTCTTAAAATATTTCTATCAAATTATAGAAGCTTTAATGTAATCATGTTTTATTTCAGGCCATTTCCTTTCATAATCCATTTTCTTGTTTTATATTTCTCATTTAATTGTTTGAATCTAATTAGAAATTTTTTTGTGCAATAAGAATCTCTAATGAAGCAAAACTTGCAAAAGCACATGACAAGATTGTGTAGTACATTACAAATAAATAAAAACATTTTTGTAAAAATAGCAACAACAGAGGAGTGCAACGTAATTTAAGATTTTCTTTTCTTTATCTTTCTTTGACAATTATTTCTGCAATGTCTACTGATAATTCATAATTCAGAACCTCTATAAAATATTACTTGCCACCCTGCTAAAAGACGTCTTGGACTGCTCAACCTTTTAATTTTTAATTGTATCTTTTTTTTTTTAGAATTTTTTAATTGTATCTTAAAAACGCTTTGAACTTTGTATAACCCCGGATCCGATTTGTTCTAGTAGATTCAAGAAAAATGCTTAGATAAACCGGGTTATTTGTAGATGCATAAATTTAAAAGATATTATTATAATGGTAACTTAATATTCCTTTTCTTACATTATTGTGTTTCACCATCACCATTGGCTCTTGAATTCCCACCCTTGATTTGTTAGTGAGTTAGTTAATCTACTTAAATATTTGTCAAGAATCAAGAGCAATATCCAATGTTTTTTGCGTTTCTATCATATAATTCTGTGGCAGTTGATTTGTTTATTTGTTGGAGATCATAGTACTGACCAGAGCCAAAAACCTACAGTTAAGATCCGTTTGGTTAGATGTAAAATATTTTCTTAAGAAAATTGTTTTCTTGGGAAGATACTTTATGTGAAAAATGTCATTTTTGTTACAATTTTTAGGTGTTTGGATAATAGTGTGAAAATTTTTTAAAAAATAAATTTTTGATTTTTTGATTTTTTTTAATTGTTAATATGAGTCAAATAGACTAATAACAATTGTAATAAGTGTTTGACAACTAAATAGAGTTAACTAAAGATTGTTTTGTTTATAATTAATATTCAAAATAATATAATAGTAAAATATACATAACTATAACCATATTATTGTGGAGCCTAAAATGATGAAAATATTAGTTGATAATTATTAAAAACAAAAATTGGTTTGGTAATTGAAGTTATAAAAGTAGTTACTTAATCTTTAATGTCACTCTTAAACTCTAAGGAAAATAACTTACACTCATTGAGTATGTAAGTTATTTTCAGCCAAGGAAAGGAAAATTGGAAAATATATTACACTGGAAAATATTTTCTAGTGTTTGGCACCAAAGAAAATTTTAAAAATATTTTCAATCCAAACAAGCAGACAATGTGCAATATGCACAAGCTTTTAGTTTTAAATCCCATTCATTTTAGGTAAAATAAACTGAATTTTCTTGAACCTTGTTTTAATTGCATACATTTTTCTTTTAATCCCAAATGTCACAAACTTGTATTTAAAATTATCTTCAAAAGTGAACTATATGAGAAAATGGTAAAAACATAAATAAACTTGATAAATGGCAAGAGCTGCAAAAGAAATCAAATTTTAGTCAAATTGAGCCAAGCTAAACTTAAATTTGTAAGTTTTGAATTCAATCGAGCGTTTCGCATAGAGTTCAAACTTGAATTCTAGATCGAATGTTAGCCTGATTAAGCTCAAATTCAACCTAATCAAGCTTGAACAAAAATAAATATAATTACTATTATACTTCTTAAATATTTTACTATAAGAAATATAAAAACATGGATTATGAGGCTGAAACTAAATTGACAAACATTCAAGTCAAATATCTTTAAACTTGAGCTTGGATTTAAAGTTTAATCAAGCTGTACATATTCAATTCAAACTTGATCAATGTGGAGTCAAGTCGTGAGCGAGCCGAGTCGAGTCAACTTGTGAGTTTACTTAATCTATAAACTTAATCTATTTGCTATGTTGAGGTAAAAGTATTGTAGTGTTGGAAATTAAAGAAGGAACATTTTTATTTAGATTATGTGTGTGTGTGTGTGTGTGTTTTTGTGCGTATTTGTAACACTCAAGTTGTTTAGTTGAAACCAAGGTTGATGTCAGAATTGTGGCCTTGATCGGATTTGTTATAAGGCTCAAGATGACTCGACAAGCGTTCAAGTCAAAGTATCTTTTGTACTTGAACTTGATTTTAAAGCTTAATCTAGTTATTCAAATTCGATTCATACTGAGTTAATGTCGAGTCAAGTTGTGCCTGAGTCGAATCGACTCAACTCGAGAATTAACCTAATCCGATTGTAGCAGTGAAGTAAAAGTGTTGTAGTGTTAGAAACTAAAGTGAAAATTATTTAGACCAAGGGTCCGTTTGATTAGATGTAAAATATTTTTCAAAGAAAATTATTTTCTTAAGAAAACATTTTACATGGAAAATGTCATTTTCCTTACAATTTTCTGGTGTTTGGATGATAATGTGACAATATTTTAAAAAAGAGTTTTTTTTATGGTTTTTATTTTTTACTGCTATCTAGTTGAATGTTCTTTTACGAGTACAGTACTTCGTCTTCGTCCTTATGAAAAAATATTGTGGTCACAGTCAATATCCAAGAAACTAGGGATTTTCGTTTTTATTAATGAAAAAAATTATGAATTTTTTAGTACATCAATTAATTAGTTTTCCCTCAATTGGAATAATACTCTAACAATGTGACTTAAGGTGTAAGTATTAATAAAGCCTATTACCCTAAGCAAAACTTCGTTTGAATTTTTTTTAAACATTATTATAGCAGTTTTAGATATTGATTTTGATAAATGTTTATGTGAGATAAAAAGGTAATTAGAAGATATGTTTGAAATTTTTTAAAAATATGTTTCTACAAAACAAATACAATACCAATCAGATTCTTAAGGAAAAATGTGTGCATTGTGTACAAATGCTTAAAAAATTGAAATATGAGAGAGAGAGAGAGAGAGAGAGAGAGAGAGAGAGAGAGAGAGAGAGAGAGAGAGAGAGAGAGAGAGGAATCAAATATGTATACTAGTATCTATGTGGGGAATTTTTTACTAAAATCGTATATTTAAACCAGTAAAAAGATTCTATGCTTACATACTAAAATTAGGTAGGCACATCGCGCAGCGCACTTTGACTGTGAGGAACTAAAATTAAATACTCATGACCAACTTCGTAAAAAAGGGAACCTATAATTCCAAGTGACTATTTAGTATAAATTATACTAATATAGGTATGGTCCCAAATACATAATTTGGGTGAACAAGACGCGGTAAAAGATCTATGCCATTAATTAAATAATGTCTCTCTTACATGTAAAAAGTTAGGAATCTATAATCATAAACATTATGCGGCCTCATAAATGTGTGATGGAAATATAGTGTAACAAACATAAATTGATAATAAAAATAAACAACAAAAGTACAACGCGCCGTTATGATAGGTTGTTAGAATAATACAACAGAAGGAGTAGGATTCTATAGGAAAAAGAAGATGAATGTGTATAAAGGCTGATAGGAAAAAATGTTTTGTTGAAAAATAAGGCAAGAAAAGGAATAAAAAAAAAAGCAATTTGTAATAGTCAAGACAAATTATTTACAAATTTATTCTTGTAGTTTTAGTGCAATAGCAAGGAATAAACAAAGAAAAAGAAATAGGAAAAAGATGATCTAAAGTTTTATAAGGTTGTAGTTATTCGCAATAAAATTAAAGAGCTGCACTAATTGATATAACCAATTAAAGACATATACATAATTGAATTGAATAAAATTAAACCTTAAATTTCAAAATTTAGGGCAACCAATTATTTTAGAATTTTTCTATCCATTTGAAAATTCAAAAAACTGATTATTGTAAGAAAAATCACTTTATTAATTAAGCAATTTTACTAATGACCAAAAACATATACGGCTAAATTTTTTAATTTAGTATTTCAATTGAGTATTGTTGATCTTATAACATTTTATGATATATTAATTGTAAAAAGCCCACATTCATAACCTAAATATCTATTGTGTGAAAAGTATGCTTTAAAAAATAACATACAGTAGAATCTTATGTTTGTAATAATGGAAGAATTCTATGACTTTTTTGTTTTTCAAAAAACAGAAACTCCCAAGTTTTTGGCACATATTGAAATTTCTCCATTTTTGCGTGAGAGATGTAATGCATTTCTAAGTAAAAAATCCTAAAGTTGAGACTTAGATTTGCCAACTGTTTCTTTTTGGATAAAAATTTACAAATTGAGTCTATAATAAGCTTAAATGATAATTACTTATCGGGCAATCACTTCTTTTGGTACATTTTCCATCTTTTATTTCTGGTAAAGTTAATAAGTTCTAATTTAGGAATAAAAAATTAAGTGGATTGATTTTTTAATTTCTTTTAATTTGTCCATGATATTAGTTGAAATTTGAGAGAACTATTTGAGTTTGTTAATGAAACCTGTGCACAATCTTAGCCTATTTTTGATTTTCTATTAAAATTTAAATGAAATACAATTTTGATTCTATTTTAATTCAAATTCTGATAAACAATCAAGCCCAACCTAATGCCAAATTCATGGTGGTACTGTGCCACAGTTGATGTAACAAAGGCAAACTAAAATTTTGGTCACTCGAACTCTAAAACATTACTTCCTCCAGCCTAATTATAGAGTATGAAGTGATTCCAAGTTTTTTATTTTATTTTTAGCAAACGAGCTCCATAAGATGTAGGCAAAACTGTCAAACTCTCCGATAGTCCTACCCACAAGATGTAGCACGTGCAGCTCACATGGTAAAACTATTTTTTCATTAATTGGAACCCCCACCAAAATAAATGCTTCCCCACTGTTCTTCTCTCAGTCTCGGATGTTTGGCAGTTCTACTAAATCCACCGTTAAGAAGCAATAAAATTAATGAACTGTCTCAATTTGATGCCGCAATAGAGCAATTAAGTCGTACTAAAAATTTAGCAAAATCTATAAGAACTCCAATTCGTTAGTTTTGAGGGGAGGGATGACCTCTCGGGTTTTGGAATTATTTCTGACATAGATAACTCTAGCCTCTTGCTTGCCGACCTTGAATTTCTGAAGCAAAAGGGATATAGAAAGGGCCAATTGTCTAATCATATCCTCACTAATGTCATGGTCAATGAATGAGAGAATAACACGTGGTACCTTGCTCATTGGTTTTTTTTTTTTTTTTTTTTTGAGGAAACTTTGCTCATTAGTTTGATTTGCAAAAGCATATTATCCCCTTTTTGGATGAAGCTCAGCTAATGTTGAGCTGATACGCCCATGAGGTGAGATCTCTTAAAATTTTTACTCCTCGTGCGGGCCACCATTTGATGAACAATAGAGGTTTCGAAACTTACATTAACTTTTACTCACGTTTAGTTAGCACATTGAGATGACTCGAAATGAAAGGGTATTTCCACTCAAGATACGTTTCATCCAGAATAAACATGAAAAAGGTTTTTGATCTACTCTTTGGTAACTCAAATCAAAATAGAATGTCTAATGTTTGGTATAATTATAATTAGAACTTTCTTTAGGTTTTGTTGAGTTTTAGGGTTTCAAGAAAAAATGGTGAAATGGGAATTCTTGAAGGAAAGACTTTCCAACTTGAGATGTGCATATCAAACTTGTGAATGTAATAAATAAATTAGAAAGGTCTTTATATTCCAAGCTATTCCCGCATACCCAGGTGACTATAATTTTGCGGTGGGGAAAATCAAGATCAACAACTTTATCCACCGAAAAATCGCTATGCTGTAGGAAATTGAAAGCTTTCCAGTTTCATCCTTTTACAAATTTGAATGGATGAAAACTTCGTCTTTCTCCATTTTTGATCTAATCCTATTAGGTTTAGGGTTTGGAATTTGGATACGTTTGTTTATATTTGCATTAGGATAGTTTTTAATAATTGGTATAATTTAATTAATCAAAAAAAGGGTTTTAACATGTGAGTTGTACATGCTAATTTCTAAGTGAGAAGATCAAGATTTGACAATTTTGCCTGGTAAAACTTGGGTAGCTCCATACTTTTGTAGAGGAGAGAATCAGGACCAAGAAGTTTATCCACCGAAAAATCACTCTATTGGGGGGACTTGGAAGAAAGCTTTCCAGTTTTATCCTTTCAGTATATTGAATGGACGATAACTGCAATTCTCCGCGATCGAAGCATGTTCTCAATAGATTTTTTAATCAACTTTTAGATTATAGATTAACAATAATCTATATTAATAGTGTTCTCAATTAAATCTCAAATTAGATTTTAGATTTTTTGTACAACTAATTTGAGATTATTTAGTTGTACAAAAAATCTAAAATCTAATTTGAGATTTAATTGAGAACACTATTAATATATATTATTGTTAATCTATAATCTAAAAGCTGGTTAAAAAATCCATTGAGAACACGCCTAATCCTATTAGGTTTAGGGTTTGGAATTGGGTTACCTTTCTTTGTGTTTATGATAGGGAAGTTTTTTATAATTGGCAGGGTTTTAATTAATTGAAAAAATGGGTTTCAGCGTGTAAGTTGCACAGGCTACGTTCTGGGTGGGAAGATCATGGTTTGAAAATTTTGCCCTTGCAAAATTAGGTACGCAACAGTGCAGTGTCTGTTTCAAGTGAAAAATTGATCGGAATAGAGGTTTAAAACCAATTTAAAATGCTTTGGTTTTGTGAGGGGCACGAATGTATATATATTACTATAAAAGTGATGGATAAAATAAGTACAAACACAAAATGTGAGGGATGTTGTACTAATTTTTCCCTATATAATGAAAAACACTTTTCTAGACTAAAATAATGAAATTTTTGTCCCTTTGTACTAATTTTTGATGCCAAAAAGGGGAAAAAAATCTCTTTTTGAATATTGTTAAACTAAGAGTGTCAATATTTGTCATCCAACTACTTTAATTGACACTTCATCTCTTTTGTAATGATGAAATTAGAGTGCCAATAAAATAAGCAAGCCATTTACAACTGAATGAAAAGATTAATTTTGAATTTCACTAACCATACCATTCTCTTTTATATGTTCATTAACCATAGAATTGCATATGGTTATAGATTTTACTGAATAGAATGGCTATTGTTATTTTCAAAATTTTGGTTTCTTCATCGTGATATAGGATCAATTGTCACCATCTTTATTCTTGCTCCATATGAATTAAAAAAAAATTTTGTGTTGAATATAGACCACAGGATATTTCATGATGGCTTCTTAATCCATCCACACATTACACACCCTGGGGCAGGGCTGTTTTCGGACCCTTAAGAAATATGTGAAAAAATTGAAGGGGCAATGGAAGCAATAAGTGCATGCTTAGGTAGGTATGACCAAACAGGTGATTTAAATGAGCACACGAGTGGTTTACTGCCCGACCGCAAACTTTTTTGTGTTTGACGTATCTCGCATGCAAAGTTACTCACTTCTCATCCAATTTATTAGTTGGCCAGAAATTGAAAGAAACACGGGAAATTGAGTACATATCATTTTTCCTTAACGTAAAATGCACCCTAAAAGACCTTTTTTCTATTTTTAATTTTTACTTATCAATCATCCTTTTTCCGGGTGAAGTGGAAAGTTCTTGTTATACTTGTAGAATTCTAGTTATCTCAACAATTGATCTACGGTACATGTATGATACTCAATTAATTGGAATGATCACATTAATGGTTGAATAAACAGTTATTTTCAATCTCAAATTTGATTGATACTTCGATTATAAGTAGTAGTGACAAATATAGCTATAGTCACATTTATAGCTCCATTTGTGAGGGATTTATGTCTTATTATTAGGGTGTCAATTATTTACTCTCGATTCACTTGTATATCTAAATTAACTAATATATTTAATTCTATCTTAATGAGTAGAAAATATTTATGTTCCAAATCAACTTGAGACTGTTCTATTGGCTATTTTGCACATCATGTTTAGATATGATACACAAGCAACAAAAATGTATGAAAAAATTACATGTCAAATTGCGGAATCTTTTTTGTTTAATTTAATTTCTTTTAAAGCCTTTAGATTAGCTATGTGATATATTAGAAAATGTTTTAGTTTCAATAACCAAACTATAATTGATAGTATACGATAGGAGATCGTCTTTAAGACTTGAGAAGTTTTTGTTTAGACACTTAGATAAGACAGTAAATTTTATTTATTAAAATTTGCAAGACATACAAAAAGATAATCATATTTCTATATCTTTTGAAGCACACCGAAGGAGAAATTATGATCTTGAACAAACAAATTCCAACAGAAAAGGGAAGAAGGATCTTTACGGGACTTTTGTCATTGTGACTTCCACAACACCAAAAAAAAAAAAAGAAGTTAATCATTTATCTTCTGGACGACGGTAAAACAATTAGAAATGCCTATAAAAAACACGTCAAGATATCTTTCTAATAATTTGATGTGGCAGACAATCATATTACCTTTCCCACCCACCAACAAAGCTTTTGATTTCCCTAATGCAGAAAAATATTTTGTTCATCAACTTCATATTATTTTGGGTAGGTTTGTTTATAGTGAAGAACTTGTATAAAGTAATTTATTCAAATGGCAGGATAAAAACTTGCGAAACATATTTGACACGGTTATGGACAAAATTTAAGTGTTTTTGGACACCAATTAGCCCACCTAATTCCCCTATTTTTCAACTGGTTCAGCGAAGTGTGAAGACCAATAATGCAATAATGCTTTCGTACCAGGACAACACACTTGGCGTGAAGTTGTAAGAGTTGTCTGTCTATTGTGTGCATATGGTAGCAGGCTTGTGCGCCCGGGCCCAACTCTTTTGTCAGAATTTTTGTGTCATTTCTAGTGAAATGTCTGTTGTAATACAAGGTATTTCAAAAGACTTTTATTATTCATCTTCTTATTATGTCTAATTCTTTAGTAGGGTTGTGATGAGTTAAGATATAGTTTGGACGTGCGCACACAAGGGCAATTTGAGTTGGGCCAATTCAGTTCAAATTGGTGGATTTGTCCCCTCCCCCCATGCGTGAGTTAAATGTGAATCAGTCAAATTTTGTTTTTACAAATAATTTTTTCTCACCCAAATGGTTACAAATTTTATTTTTTCAGAGAATAAAATCCAACAAATACTTTTTCAAAGTCCCAACGGTTAGATTTCTTTTAATACCTAACAATTATTTTCATTTAAAATCCAACAGATCACTTTTATTTTATACTCAATGGATCATTTTTATTTAATGCCAAACGGATTAATTTTGTTTTAATAGCCCAATAGAACAACAATTTTAATAATGGTCCAATGGATATATTCCAACAGTTCTTTTTCTATAGTCTATAAATATGGGGCTTCTTTTCTTTCAACAACACAACACACTACATAGAAATTATTTTTCCCTTCTTTTCTTCTGCTTTCTTCTTTCCTTCATTGCTAATCTATCTAATTTGCTATTCCTAGTCTTTACTCGAGAGGAAAGCTTGTTTAATTTTGAAAAACATTTCAATGTCTATAGTAGTTTCTTAGGACAGTGCTCTTCTTAGCACCACTCAAGCTTCTTCAATTTCTACCATTTTTTTTATATTCTGTTCTTGATATTTGCCAACGATTTAAGAAACTATGGCCTCAAATGACGATGCTATTGCGTCACAACCTTTAAAGTCTCCAGCTCTAGCTCCAATCACCATGTCCTTCGCCAAACATTGTCCTAACATTTCAAAAATTGAAGTTTTTGCTAATGAAAACTTTAAGAGGTGGCAAGAACGTGTACACTCTCTACTCGACATTCATAGAGTTGCCTTCGCACTAACTGACCCTGAACCTACTGGAACTGCAGATGTCAAGGCACACAAGTCATGTTAATAAGGTATGTGATACGTGCCTGGTTGCGCCCGTTTTAAACTTGGAAGATTCATCCATGATATTCATCAATTTATGTGATTTGAATGATTTTACAAAGAGTCTTGTGTGTTCAACCATTCTTGAGCTTGGAGAATCCATGGATCAATTAAGAGAATTGAACTTGAAGATTGCGTTTTGGTTTTGGATTAAACATGCATTCAAAAAAAGGCCCAAGAAGTAGCATATGGTCCAAAAATGATGCACAAAAGTTGGCTAGGTGTGATGGACCCAAGTTGAAGGCCTTAAAATTACAAGATTGAAGCCCAATGGAGTTCAAGGAGGGATGGCCTAGCCCATTTATTATTTTATGGCGAATTTCTTTTTATTTTTTTAGAAGTTTAGTTTTTATTCAATTTCCTAAGTAGTTTACAAGTTGTAATTCTTAAGTAATTACTTATTGTGTTAGGATACAACTTAAGTTAATTTTCTAAACTATTCTAGCATGTTTTTAGGTGACTTTTGTAAGCCCATAAATAGGCCAAAAATACTATTACGAATTTGAGATAAGTTTTACATGTTATGATGAATCAATAAAATTGTGAGTTTTTTCTCTACGAGAGCTTTCTTAGTTCTTGGATTAGAACTAAATCCTGGTCTTATTGGAGTGATTCCATGGCGACCAAAACCTACGCCTAGAGTTTCTTCCAATTGATTTGATTCATTCTTTTGGGTTTGTCAATTAGGGGTCTACTCCACGAGTTGGTTAGGGGTCTATTCTACAGGTTGGTTAGGTGTCTATTCCATGAGTTGTTTAGGGGTCTAACTTGCGACGCAAAAAGAGGATTTCAATGATCTTGGTTGAATCTTCGAAGCAACCTATTCGAGTTGTTCTTGGGGTTTTCGACAAGTTACGAAGGGGTCAAGAAGATCGAGTGGTTACCACAACTCAAGTTGTTCTTGGGGTTTTCGACAAGTTACGAAGGAGTCAAGAAGATTGGGTTATTTTTATGTGAATTTCTTTTGGAGACGGTCCTTTGGAAAATATATTCCTGTGATATACGAGAGGGCGGACCCCTCGATCATATCAGTATGTCACCATACCATTTTACAAACACTTTTTAATAAGTTGTTTGATGTCTATTGCAGCTACAAAGATACCAAAACTATTTGGGAAGCATTGATAACTAAGTCTACAGCCGAAGATGCAACCAAACAAAAATTTGTTGCTAGAAAGTACTACTAGTGGCAAATGACTGATGATAAGGAATTGAAGCCTCAAATCACGGAATATCAAATGCTACTCGAGGATTGAAAAGTGAAGACATCAATTTGCAAGAGAAGTTTGCTGCAAGCATGCTAATTGAAAAATTGCCCAAGTCGTGGACCAACTACAAAAATCACCTAAAGCACACGCAGAAGAATTACACCACTGATGAACTAGTGAAACACATCCTCATTGAAGATTCCAACAGGAAGGAGTTGCGAGCAGCTAAAGCTAAGGACATGGGTCTCAAAGCCAACCTGGTAAAAGGCAACTATAAGAGGTACACCAACAAATCCCAAAATCATAAGCCCAATAATCCCAACTTAAGAAAAAGAAAGGCAATTACTTTGTTTGTGGAAAACTAGGATACAATGCTCCCTAGTGTAGGCACAAAAAGAAAGGTGACAAAACAAATGCTAATCCTCCTAAGGTTAATTTAGCTGAAGAAGATGAAATAATTGTTACAGTCATCTCTCAAGTGAACATTGCAGCCAATATAAAAGAGTAGGAAGATAGACTTTGGGTCTACTCGGCACATATGTGCAAATCGAGAAGTATTTACTCCCTATATTCCAATAGGAAGTGATGAAAAAGTGGTCTATCTGGGAGACTTACGAATTGCTAAAGTTTTGGGTAAAGGCAAAGTCCTTTTGAAGCTCAATTCAGGAAAAAAATTTGGCTCTTAATGATGTGCTATATGTGTCGAACATTTCGGCAAATCTGGGTTCTGTAGCTTTGTGGGGAAAAGTTGGGATAAAAGTTTCATTTAAATCTGACAGGATTGTAATGACAAAAAATAATGTGTTTATGGCAAAAGTTACTATAATCAAGGACTTTTGTACTTAAAATTTCTCATGTGGCCTAATTTCTAGTATCAGTAATAACAAGGACAAATGTGAAATATATGTAGAAACTAAATTAACAAAGAAAAGTTATGTATCTGTCTATGGAGAAATTGAATTGTTAAGTTTAATTCACACAAACTTAGGTGATTTAAAACAAACTATGACTAGAGGTGGTAAAAGGTATTATGTTATTTTCATAGATGATTTTTCTAGACACACTAAAATTTACTTGCTTAGAAATAAAGATGATACTTATAATGCCTTTTTATCTTTTGATTAAGTTGATTTAGCTTTAGATAATTTCTGTGAGCAGGTTGGTATAATACATTAAATAACGCCTCCTTATTCACTAGAATCTAATGGAGTAACTGAAAACAAAATACAACACTAAAAGAAATGATGAACTCCATGTTAGTTAGTTCTCATGCTCCTAATAATTTGTGAGGGAAGCTATTTTATTAGCATGTCACTTACAAAATAGGATTTCACATAAAAGGACTGGCAAAACACGTTATGAATTATGGAATGGTTATAGACCTAATCTTGCTAAAATATTATTGCTTGAACCTAAGAAGAGAAAAAATAGGTTCTAAAACTTCTGTTTGTATTCTTTATTGGATATGTTGAATATAGTACTGCATATAGGTTTCTTGTCTTAAGAGGTGATGTGCTTGATTGTAACACAATTATTGAGACAAAGAACGCTGAGTTTTTTGAACATATTTTTCCACTGCCTAATAAAATTTCTTATGCACATGCTAAAACAAATAGATAAATAACCTTTATTGAGGAATTGAGAATGAGTAAATGGCCAAGAAAAGAATTTTCTTTTGGAAATGATATTCAAAATTATCTTGTTGATAATGATTCTTTAATTTATTTTGATGTTCTTTCTTCTTCTGATAGCAAATTTTGGAAAGAAGCAATTTAAATTGGAATTGGTTTTATTATTAAAAACAAAACCTGGATTTTGGTAGATTTTTCGCCTGGTGTTAAACTTATTGGTTGCAGATGGATTTTCAGAATAAAATATAATCCTAATGGTTCCATAGATAAATACAAAGCTCGGTTGGCAGCAAAAGGATGTTCTCAGAAACAAAATATTGACTATTTTGACACGTTTGCATCGGTAACAAAAATTTCTTCTATTCGTGTTTTATTTTCTTTGGCTTCTATTCATAAACTTTTTGTTCATCAAATGGATGTCAAAACTACTTTTTTAAATGGAGATTTGGAACAAGAAATTTATATAGTTCAACCTGAAGGGTGTGTTGTACATGGACAAGAAAATAAAGTTTGTAAATTAAAAAAAAAATCTCTTTATGAAATAAAACAAGCGTCTAAACAGTAGCATGAGAAATTTGATCAAATTTTGATAGGTGACAAGCTTTCATCCATAGAAGTGGATAAATGTGTGTATACTAAAGTTGTAAATCATCAATATATGATAATTAATTTATATGTAGGTGACATGCTTATGTTTGGTATTAGTTTAGATATTGTTAATAGTATTAAATGTTTTTTGTCTTCTAATTTTGATATGAAAGACCTGAGGGATGCAAAAATGATATTGGATATTAAAATCATAAGAAGAGATGATGGTATAATTTTGTTACAAGAACAATAGACAGAGAGATGATAAGTGACAAATTTACCAATACTATTGTATGGTATATTATGTATTTTTGGAGTGTCTTTAGTATAACTACAGTAATTTTGGTTATAAATGACTTATTTTCTAACTTTTTCTAGAATTAGGATTTTTATCCCGAAATTAGGGTTTTGAGGCCGAATTATTATTTTGAACAAATTAATGCATAATTTTTGTATACTTTTGCAGATTGATCATGTTAAATCTCAATTTAGATCAATTGAAGTCAATATGAATCAAAATCAAAGGTGATTCAAGATATTAAGTTGGTGAAGTATTTGGAGTATAATTGAAGAATTAATTGTGCAAATATTTGGGAAACCTAATTCATCATAAAAAATGCATAGAATTGCATAAAAAATGTGTGCACACATGGAAGCTAGCTTAGCCAAAATCAAAAAAATCAAGTAAGGCCAGTTTCAATGATCTGCGGTTGTTGACCCGCGAATCACACTCGCGGATCGTCATGTCGACCAAAATTTTCTAAGGTTACAACTTGCATCAACTTGCGACTGGCTTTTGCAAACTTTTCTAAAGAGGACAAGGTTTTGTCAACTAGAGATTCTATTGAGCACACAATTGAAGACTTTTATGTCCATTTGGAATATCAATGTAAATCTTCATGATTTCAATGCATTAATTGTATTAGCAAGTTGGAAAATGACTTGAGGATCATTTGTCTATAAATAGGAGTCATTGTACGATGTTTAGCATCCATTATTATTATTAGTTAGTACTAGAGTTAGAATAAGTTGAAGAGAATTAATAGAATTCTCTTAAATTCAATAGAATAGTAAGCTTGTTTGACCCAACTTCTTGTACTTCAAACTTTGGAAAATAAATAGAAATTGAAGACTTGTCCATAAGCCTTTTTCAACTCTAACTTTTACATTCATAGTTGAAGCGTGAATTCTTGTATTCTAGTTGAGCTTATTATTGTTTCACTAGTCATGATTCATTAAAAGCTTCATCTAGAATATAGATGAATCCAAAAGCATGACTTAAATTGTTCTAACTTGCTAAGCTTGTTCTTGTTTATTTACTTGTTTAAGTTTTAACACTTGTTTTTACATGGCCAACATAAACAAGTCATCTAGTTGTTTCTTGTCATTGAGAATGCATTTAATAATGAAAAATGAACTAGTTATACTTAAGTTACTTATATATGAATAATGAGTGCTTAAGTGAATCATTGTAATTCATGTTTTTATAAGATTTCATCATGAGAATAGTTGGAATCTTGTCATTTTATAGTGAGGACTAGTTATAATTAAAATGGAATTGTATTCTAAATAAGGCAAGATAACACTTAGCAAGTCATTCATGCATCTTATGGTTCATTAGCAGAATTCATATTCTAGATATTTTAAATACTTAAATTCCTACAAGTTGTTGTTATCATTTACCTATTCTTTTGAATTCCATTTCATTATTACAACTCATCTTGATTTTTGATTGTTTAGATAATAAAGTGAGCCATAAAGCCTTAGTACTTACATGTTATTTGATTTCTTGTGGAATACGATATTATATACTCCCCATGCTATACTTGACCCATATACTTGTGGTAAAGTTGGGAGATTAGGTTTATTACTTGATTTGTGTGTGTTTTGCTCTTATTGTCTATACTTAATCTACACTACGTCAAGAGACTTCTTAGGAACTTTGAAAATTATGATGTAACTCTTGTAAGCCCTTCATATGATGCTAAAACTCAATCAAACAAAAAGAATGGTGACTCAGTTTCTTAGTCTAAATATGCTCAGATTATTGGAAGTCTGATGCATTTAATGAATTTTACAAGACCTGATATAGCTTATGTTCTGTATAGACTGAGTAGATATACTCAGTCTGATGCATTTAATGAATTTTACAAGACCTGATATAGCTTATGTTTTGTGTAGACTGAGTAGATATACTCAAAATCCCAATCATAAGCATCGATCTGCATTAGTTAGACTAATGAAATATATGAAAGGAACCATGAACCATGGTATCATGTATAGTGGATTTTCCACTGTATTAGAAGGATACAGTGATGCAAAATGGATCTCTGATTCAAGTGAGACAATATCCACTAGTGGCTATGTGTTCACCCTTGGTAGTGGTGCAATAGCATGGAAATTAGCTAGGTAGACAATCATTAGTAGATCAACTATGGAGTCAGAGTTTATAGTTCTGGAATTGGCTAGTACTAAGGCAGATTGGCTGAGTAATTTCTTAGCTAGTATTCTTTCAACAAAGGATCTATTGCATCCTATGTCCATACACTATGATTATCAAGCGGCAATTGCTATTGCTAAAAACAAATTATATAATTGTAAAAGTCAACATATTAAATCGAAACATGATATTGTAAAGTAGCTGTCCAGAGATGGAATAATCTCTATTAATTTTGTGAAGTCAGAATTGAACTTGGCCAATCATTTGATTAAACCTGTAGGCGAAAAATTAGTTCTTCAAACAACAAGGAAAATGAGACTTAGACCAACAAATTGTCAATAGAAATGGTTACCCAATTTATGTGATTGGAGATCTCATAAAGTAGGTTCACGTGGGTAATAACAAGTCACTATTGACTATAGAGCACTTTAAATTTAAGTCCCTTCTTAAGATAAATGCTTTGACTTCTAGCAATCGTGAGGTTGAGTTTAAAAACTCTTGATGAAATCATATTCCTTTATATTTAAGCAGTGTATACTTGAAGAATTCACGTATGTAAGAATGAAGTGGGGTCCATTCCTCTAAAATTTTTGGCCGAATCTTTAAAAGCTCTCACGAATAACTAGGCAAGCGTATGGCATAAATACCCAAAACCGCATTGAACAGTATTTTGTGGGTTGCAATGTGATCGATAAAATCTCTGACATACATCAAGAGTTATTAGTTCATAGAGATTTATATTTCACCAATAATTCTGTAAGTCAAATTTTATCGATCTAAGTTTAGTTCATAGTCCAAAAGACACCAAAGTTATTGTATTGTGCTCGTATAAAACCAACAAGTCTTTTACTCTTTAGTCCAAATTTTTTGAAATACGTGTAAGATTGTTGTAATGTAAAGTATTTCGAAAGTCCCGCATTGGAAAACCACAATATTTTTCATCTTCTTGTTATGTCTAACTCTTTAGTGAGCTTGTGATGAGTTAAGATGTAGTGAGGGGTCGCGTGCACAAGGGGGAAGTTGAGTTGGGCTAATTCAATTAAAACTGGCGGATTTGCTCCCTCCCCCTTGCATGTGATTTAAATGTGACCTAGTCTAGTTTTGTTTTTACAAATAATTTTTTCTTTCCCAAATGGTTACAGTTTTTATTGTTCCAAAGAATAAAATCCAACAAATACTTTTTTAAAGGCCTAACAGATAGATTTCTTTTAATACCCAACGAATTATTTTCATTTAACATCCAATAGATCATTTTTATTTAATACCCAACGGATCATTTTTATTTAATGCCCAACGGATTTTATTTGTTTTAATAGCCCAACAAAACAAAAATTTTAATAATGGCCCAATGGATATATTCCAACAACTCTTTTCTTGTAGCCTATAAATACTGAGCTTCCTTTCTTCCACCAACACAACACACTACATAGAAATTATTTTTCCCTTCTTCTCTTCTACTCTCTTCTTTCCTCCATTACTAGTCTATCTAATTTGCTGCTCTTGGTCCCTATCTTTAAGAAAAAAAGCTTGTTTGATCCTGGGGAAACATTTCAACACCTAAAATAGTTTCTTAGGACAGTACTCTTCTTAGGATGACTCAAGCTTCTTCAATTTCTACCATTTTTATTTTTTATATTCTATTCTTGATATTTATCAACAATGTCAAACTAGTTAAACTCCAATTAGTTTAATGCATGTAAGAGGCCTTTCTATAATCATTCAAAAATTATGGCTCATCCTGCAAGGATGAGGTAGGACAATTGTAAATAAGGAATAGGAAAGTATTACCAAAAAAAATTTGAATTATGACATTTTGATGCCTTTTATATTATTTTAATACATGAAAGAAGCTTGTAAGATAACCAAGATACAGGGAATGTTTGGTTTAGGGGAATCAGAGAGAGGAATGGGTGCTAGTAGTAATGAAATGCATTATTAATGTTTGAAAAAATAACTATTACTATGCTTTAATCAGAATAAAAGTGATTAATTGATATCTCTGTGATTCTTTCAAAATACTACTCTATCAAATTCATTAACTCTTTGGGGTGAATTATACCTATTTCATCACTAAACCAAATATGTTGTGGAGAATCGTCAAAATTCATACTTATAACAGGGTTAATAATATTCATTGTGATAGTCATTGAGAAATTTAAACTCCTTAGAGTAATTATTTGACCGTAGAATTCAAAAAGGTTAACAAGCTACATTATTTTCGACCTTAAAGTAACTAAGGAAGAAATTTAAAGTGCAATCTAATCACCTTGCATTTACAAAACCATATCTATCACTCTTTTGTACTTCACTATCTTCCACAAATTTGTTCCATCTTCTTTTATATTGCATCTTGAACCTTCCATGGTTGCCTACACTAAATAATATCCCAAATGTAGCAAATCATGTATATCGAGTTACAAATGTGACGGGCTGTTTAACAAATAGTAGCATCACATCTAAAATAGCATCATCAAGACAATCTTATAAAACTGAAGCTTATTTTTTATTTTTTTTAATCTAAAGGCAAATGCATTAACTTCCAAACTAGCAAAAAACTCTTTCATATCCTTAAAAAAAAAATCTTCCCCTCAATTCTCAAAGCACAAAACAAAAATTCAAATAAAAACATTCAAGTTATTGAATCTTTCGCAAAGATGACTGAAATATTAACATCAACATTTACAGAACAAATGTCTGCAACCTTACTAAAGATAAAATATAATATGTCAACAAACATAACAGAAGATAAATCCACTCACATCTAAAGGAAATCAACAAAGCTCAAATAACAAAGCTCAATAGAAGGAAAGCTAGCACACACACCAATATCTTTAGTAAACAAGTTTAATGAAGAAGATCCAAAGTGTTTTAGTAAGAATGGAACGTACAACACAATGAACCAAAAAACAAGCATACTTTTCCATATAAGAACAAAAACAGCATATAAGCCTTTATCCCACTATGTGAGAGTAGTTATATAGATCATATGTTGTCATTGAGTTCGATTAATACACATATTCTCATCAAGGTTTAGATATAACATGTCTTTCTTAATAGTTTCTTTCTAATTCTTTTTAGACATTCTTCTTTCCCTTTTAATTTGAGTCAAAAGTTCTCTATTTTTTACAGTTTATAGTGGGACATCTAGAGGTACCCTATACACATGTCCAAAGCATCTTAAGCATTGTTATCTCGTCTTCTCATCTATTGGTCATACCCCTACTTTACTTTGTAATGCATTCATTTCTTATTCTGCTTGATCTAGTATGTCTACACATCCATCTCAACATTCTCATTTTTGGTATCTTATTTTTTGTTCATGTTCACACTTAGTCTCCTAACACTCTGCTCTATAAAGTATCGCTAGTCTCATAGTTTTCTTATAAAACTTTTCTTTCAATTTTAGTGAAACTTTGCGATCAACAGAGTACGGATGACACACCTCTCCATTTGTTCCAACGTGCTTGAATCCTATGTGTAACGTCTTTGTCTATTCTCCCATTTTTCTTCAACTATAGATACTAAAAATTTCAAACTTTTAGATGCATTTAGTTCATGCCCACCAATTTCCACTTTTATCCCAAATCTATCTCTATAATTACTAAAGTGACACTCTATATATTTTGTTTTGACATTACTTATGATAAAACCTTTCGATTCTAATGTCTCCATCCAATTTCTAGCTTGGCATTTACTCCCTCCTTTGTCCCATCGATTAAAGCTATATCGTCTGCAAACAACATATGTTCGGGAATGGTTTTAGCAAATGTCTAGTAATCTCGTCAATTACTAAGGCAAAGAGCTATGGGCTCAAAGTTGGTCCCTGGTGTAGTCCTATAATATTCGGAAATTCATCTGATATTTCTAGTAGTATCCAAACATAAGTTGTTATATCTTGATACATATCTTTTATGACTCTTATATAAGCTGCCCTTACCCCTCTTTTTTCTTATACTTACTACATTATATCTATATTAACTCTGTCTAGGTCATTTTTCAATGATTTGCTAAATTTGTAATGTACTAAATACTATTTAGGTCCCTATTAATTTATTTAACAAGATTAACAATTTAAGGGTGTTTGATAATTCAACTTAATATTGAAAATTAATGAATCAAAAACGTTTCGAATTTATCATTTTTATTACAAAATTCCTTTACTACTTAATACTTAATTTGTGTATAAATTTTTAAGTGAAAAGTTTTTGCTTAATTTGCAAAATTTTAAACACATACAATATGCTCTTTCTCTCTCGTCTCTCTCTCTCTCTCTCACACACACACACACATTCATACATGTTCACCCTTGTACATGTTAGCATGCCCACACACTCTTACATATACATTTGCACACTCTCAACACACACACACACACTGGCACACGTACATATTTTTTCTCTCACACACATGGAAACACATATATTATCATTCTACCACATGTACTTTCTCTCACATGCACACTCTCATTCTCACTTTCTCTCACACACTCTCTTTCTCTACAAAGTCTCTAGCACACACAACTATGCACTTTCTCAAATATACACTCTCATAGACATACATACATAGGCATTGTAGACACCAAATTTTGACACACCATTTATTTTCAAACATTGGGGGGGCATGTTTACACTTTTGGGACAAATTTTTTAATTTTTCCATATTTTGGGGGGCAAAATAGTAATTTTATATGTAAATATTTTTCTATCAATTTTTGGGTGTTTTAAATTCATATTTTTACTTTTATGTAAATTTTTTTAATTTCTTATGATTTTTCTGGATTTAATTGGTATTTTTTATTTTTTGTACTAGTTGAGGGCAAAATTGTCATTTTACAATTTAAATTCATTTTTCACCAATTTTGAGTAAAAAATGCATTTTTCAGTGTTTTAAACTTATTTTAGTTTTTTGGTAATTTTTGAGGTCGATAATTATTTTTTCGAGAATTTTCATTGCCCGAGGGCAAAATCGTCATTTTTACAAATTAAATTCATTTTTCACCAATTTTGAGTAAAAAAATGCATTTTCAGTGTTTTAAACTTATTTTAGTTTTTTTGGTAATTTTTGAGGTCGATAATTATTTTTCCGAGAATTTTCATTGCCCGAGGGCAAAATCGTCATTTTTACAAATTAAATTCATTTTTCACCAATTTTGAGTCAAAAATGCATTTTTCAGTGTTTTAAAATTATTTGTAATTTTTGATAATTTTCTGAGAACAATAACTATTTTTTCTGTGAATTTTCATTGCCCAAGGGCAAAATCGTCATTTTACAATCTAAGTTCATTTTTTGTCAAATTTTGAGTCGCAAATGCTTTTTCTAGTGTTTTAAACTTATTTGTAATTTTTGATAATTTTCTGAGAACAATAACTATTTTTCTATGAATTTTCATTACCCAAGGGCAAAATCGTCATTTTACAATCTAAGTTCATTTTTTGTCAAAATTTTGAGTCGTAAATGCCTTTTCTAGTGTTTTAACCTTATTTGTAGTTTTTGATGATTTTTTGGGGTCAATAGCTATTTTTCTACAAATTTTCATTGTTCAGGGGCAAAACCGTCATTTTACACCCCGAGCGCGTTTTTATCAGTTTTGAACTCTAGTTTTTATTTCTTAAATCTAATATGAATTCTTTTTGAAAATTTAGAGATTTCTGTCAGATTCTTTGTATTAATTTTAATTTTGAGGTTAAAAAATATTTTTTAATAAAATTAGCATTTTTAATACCGGTAGCATTTCTGTTATTTTACAGTATTCTTGGCCAACAAGACAAGTGCAGTATAAATACCCCACTTAGGGATGAAAAAAAAAAAACCCTAAAAAAAACACTTTTGCTTTTGGTAATTTGTGGATTAAAACACACACACTCCACACCACACAACACACACAAGCAGCCGTTTCTTTCAAAAAGTACTGTTCATCGTTCTTCATCTTTATCGATTTACTGTTCATCTAGCAAGCTTCAAATTCACCAGTTATCTCCAGTCCATCTTGCAGGATCAAAAGGTGAGTTCTTAATCAATTGTTCATTTATTTGATTCATTTTTATTTCATTTTATTTCATTTTCTTCATGAAAATATGAATTTTTTTTAGTTGCTTGAAATGTTTGTTTTAGTCCACCGGATCTGCTTCTGGGTTCATTTTCTGGGTTTATGTTTTTCTCCATCTTCTTCACCGTCTCTTCCTACCCTCATCCAAGATCACTCAATTACAATCACAAAACTCCAGTGCAAATCCCTTCCCTGAACCCAGTTCTCGATTTTGCCAAGTTCACAGCTCCATCACCACCTTCTTCATATCATGCCTTCATCAACGCCACCACTCATCATCACAAACAATTCTACCAATTTCATATTATCAGCCTCCTCAGCTGACCAACTTCCAGGCACAAACAATCCCGGAAATCCCATCCGAACAACACCTTCAAACGGACCCAATCAACCGGCAGCAAAATTGCCCAATTGCTCCCTCATAAACCTCGCACAATCAGTGACCCACACACACACAAACTCATAAGCAATGACGCAACACATATTCAAATTCAAGCACATATACAGCAACAAATTCAATTGATCACACAGGACCACTGCCCATGCTCCTGCCACCACCAATCACCACCGAGGTCCACCGAAAACGCAACTCAAACACCCCCTAGCACTCAATTCCCACCGGACAGTAGACCATCCTCACCGTTAGCAGCCTAATCAACCAAACTCATCTTGCCACATCTTCACAATCAGACCCTGCACCACACGAACACCTTGATTGCTTGCAAGAAAATAACAGAAAAATTGTACATGAAATCGCTACAAAAGTCACCACGCCCAATTAATTGACCAAACAACCTCTATCCCTCCTCTGCCATCTGCTAGCCCCAACATGAAAACACCCAAAATCAGCCCATTAACCCAGCTCCTCCACTGGCGACATCACTGTCGACTAAACATCCTCCACTGCCGGACATCCACCCCACTCCCTACCACCACAGAATCTTCCCCTGCCACCGGAAGCCCACACACGAACCCCCCAAACATCCAATTTCAATCGCCAGGAGTAGTGAGTTGGACAGAGAAATTACAGAGACGAAGAGAGAGAGATTCGGATAGAGAGAAAGAGAAGAGAAGAAGGAGAAAGAGAGAAATCAATGGAGAACAGAGGAAGAGAAACGCAGGGGAGGGGAAGAGAAAAGAAAAGAGGGAGCTTAGAGAGTGAGTGAGAGAAAAAGACCGGTTGGGGGAGAAAAGAAATTGGGGTGGAGAAAAATTAAAAGAGAGAAAAGATGAAAAACGATTTTGGGGAGGAAAATTTAGTTTCAGTTTTGACTTTTTAATTTAGTTTAGTTAACTGTTAATTAATTGAGATTTGATCTAATTTTAGTTTGATTTATTACTTATGTCAGTAGATTAATGGATTAAGTTGCTTTAGATAACTAATTTAGCTTTAGTTTTATTTGCTCCTTTATGGGTAATATTTATATTTTAGCCCCTAAGGTCTTAGATGATATTATTTTACCCATGATCATTTCTCAATTTTTGCAATTTAAGTCCCCATAAATTGCAGATTCCCCCCTTTAGGTTTAATTTCTTTCAATCAAGTTTTTATTAATTGCAATTAAGCCCATTAGTTACTGGAATTTATATTTTGTGCCCTGTTACTTGCTTAAATTTACATTTTTGCCTCCCGTTTATGTGAATTTTTTAAAGTTTTACCCCTTGAGTTTTATTGAATTCTATTTTTGCCCCGTAGTTGTTAGAATTCATTTTTTTTTATCTCAATTCGTCAATAGTTATATATTTTGGGTTTTATTTGATTATACCGAGATGCTTTGACTTGTTTGCTCATTTTGAGTAGTATTAGTACCGGGTCTTCAAAGAGATATCCCGATCTCTCATTATTTTTCTTTTATATGCTCCAATGTGATTTTATGCATTATTTGCATTATTATTTGTTTATTTCTTATTTTATATACTTGTTGCGCATTTACGTAGTTAATTTGTCTAATTTTGAATTTTTTATTATTATTTTGGAAAAATATAATATTTTGTATTTAGCTAGTCAATGTAATAGTTAGATTATTTTTCTCATATTTTAGTAAAATTTTGTATCTAGATAGAAAGTGTAATAGATAAGGCATTTTTAATTTCCCTTTTAAATTGTAAATTAGGCCCCCTCAGTGTTATAGTTAGGGTTTATTCGCTTTTGCGTGCTTATGTGTTTATTTCTTTTACCGCTTTCCTTAGGATTTTTGCATCTAGAATATCATGTTTATGTGTTATGTGCTCCTATGTGATCTTATATGTTTTTATATGTTTAATTTGCTTTTAATTCATGCTTAAATGTTTAATTTATGATTTATGGTATTTCGTCACCACACTAGTCCAACGCTATTTGTGGTTTCTTTCTTTTCCCGCTAGTCCAACGCTAACGGGATTTTTAGAACGGGCTAGTCCAACACTAGACCCTTAGGGCATTTTAGTGTTAAGTGCATTTGTGTGCATTTTCATTCCACTTCACACACTTTTAGTTTTCTCTTCATTCGGCATGATTTTATTATTACTATTATTATTACTATTATTATTTTAACACATTTTTAAAATGCATGACATCTAGGTTGCATCTCACTTAGAAGTTAGGACATTTGCATGATTCGACTAGAAATAGTCGTCTACTCACGTGGGAAGCGGTGGCGTACATGCCGTTCCCCCCTCCGTGAGTAGAAATATCCAGTCACGAGTTATTAGTTCCCCGTACCCGTCATGTTGCATTCCCACTTTCTTCACTTACTATATATTATTATTTTATTTCTTTTTGCATCACATTTTGCATAAAACTCGTGACTCCCTCGAGGTCTCGACTCGGGTTTCGCAATTAATGCGATAATTCCGACCAAGCCTCGACGGAACATTTCGACCCTCCCGATACTCACATTTAGATTTAGGATTTGCATTCATTTAGATACATCCAAGCGCGATAGAACTTAGGGTTAATTTAGAAAATTTGATTAAACCTCGCAACTAGCTTCGGCTAGGTTGAAAGGGTGCCTTAGGCGTAAGCCTTTGCCTTCCCTTTCTTCAAATGTGACTCCCGGACCTTTTTCTCTCGTTTTTCGTAGACCGGAGTCGAAAAAGGGTTTTAAAATGTTTTTCTAAAATTTTATTTTATTTTTATTAAACGGTTTTTCGGGTGACTTGGTACACCCTAACTCAGTACCAAGTGGCGACTCCATTTTTTTAAAAATAAAAATAAAACCCTTTTTCAAAATTAGTTGGCCAAACCTGTCGCACTTTTAGTCCCGGCCTTGTTTTCTTTTAAAATGCCATTTTTCTTAAAATACACTTTTTCAATAAAAACCCGATTTTTCACACACGCGCACGATTTTTCCCAAAAACTTGCTTTTTCAAAAGGGTCATTAGACTAGACCGTCTTTTCGGGACGCGACAGTCACGACCCCACTAGCACCCTTTTACACCTTTTCACCCTTTACTTTCACGATTTTTTTCGGATGCGACAGGATTTTTGGCGACTCCACTGGGGATCACTAGTGAGTCCGAGCACTAGGCTTAATCATCTTTTCCTTATTTAACCCTTCTATTCCATCGCGTTTGGATGTAGGATTGCATTTTTCTTTCCTAGGTTTTTAGGTTTTTCTTTTGCATCTCGCACATTTCCCGTCTCTCGGTTACATATATGATGTATGTATGATTTATTTACTTATTATTGCTTTATTCGACCGCGCTTGCATTTGGGATTGGATTAGTCACCCTTAGAGCCCACGCTTTGTCATTCCTTCCTCTCATAAGGAGCACTTCATACGTGCATTCGATGTTTTTTTACCCTTTTTCTCTTTTGGTGGTTGCCACCCACCCATCCCTTTAAAACTAGAATCGATTTGCCTAGACATGCGGCCATCGCATTCGTGCATGTAGCGGTGTCTAGGGGATCACTCGAACCACCGACTTGGGATCCTTGGAAGTGACGGACTTGTTACTTTTTGGATCCCTCAGTCTGAAGGTTCGGGAACCGAAGCCTTAATCGAGTCTAGATGCATTAGTGAGCCCAATCTCATGCATCCATGTAGGATAACCTAGGGTAGAGTCAGCCTTTCCCTATCAGGTACACCAGGCACGAGAGGAGGGAACCAACCTCCTTTACTTTCCTTATTATGTCATTTATTGTTATCTATGTGTATTATTGGTTCTTGCCAATGTGTTATGTGTTATTTGTTGAATAAACTAACACAATTTCTTTCCTTCTTATTTTGATTGCATTCACAACCATAGAACATAGAGCCCTGGCATGGTGCTCTCGTAGGAAGCCAACCCTCTTTTAGCACGTTTAAATTTTATTTTCATAATTAATTTCTTCGAGAAAGATGGAAACGGAATTTCATAAATTTTTGCAAATTGGATTTTGTTATAAATATCCAAGAGTCAAGTCGTTGTAAATTATGTAAAAATTCCGAAAATCTAATTTTTCAATAAGAAGTGTAATTTCAAATCCTTTTCAATAATTACTCATTCTTGTTGTATTTGTCAGTTTTATCCGAATTTTTTTTAGAGTCAATAAATGCATTTAAGTGGTCAAATTTTTACACAGTTTGCATTTATTTATTATTTTCAAATAAATTAATGTGTCATTTTTGTCGTATCCCCCACCCTCCCGACCCACATTACACAAAAAGTGATTTTAGCACATATTTCATTTGACTTTAATAAACCGGCATTTTGGTTTGTATATTTCTAGATAAAGTCATGACTTTTGTTTTCTTTCAATGCGATGTCTCATAACCTCATAAAGGCTCGATTTTTTTTATCAAGCAAATAAATTTGAATTCAATAATCTTTTGTACTTATGTTCCATCTTTCTCAAAGAAATTTTGCAACATTTTCAAATCTTGCATTTTTGCATATTTTAATCGGCTTTAATAATTGGCATCATGCATAAACCCTAGAGGGAATGCCATTTTGGGAATCCCATGATAAGAAAGCCATCCTTTTGTCTTGGGTACGTAACCCTAAAAGACATGCATGTTTATATTTTCGGTAAATCATTTAGGGATGAGACCCTAAGTAAGGTAATATGAGCAGAATGGAGGCATCTCTTCCCAGCGGATTTGGCATATCTACGTTAAAAGGGGGGTCTCACCCTAAAGAATTGCATTTCATGTTAGGCCTACCCTTGGCATAATAAGGGTTCCCCCTAGGACATGCATTGAAATTCTTTATACACCTACTAACTTCAGTATTTTTCTCTTTTCTTTTATTAAACAATAAATTTTGACAGTGCCAATAATAAAAGGACGACTGAATCAGTTTCCTTTCCAATATGAATTTCAGGTACGTTAAACCATAGCTTCATTTCAAAGAAGCCCCATCGTTACCAGGTCTCGAAGTCAAGCCTTGAAGCGTGCAAACATGAGTTCAAATCAAGAATTGTCCGAAAGAGTAACTCAGGCCATACCAGTGGATTTTTCTGCGTTGGGAGCTCAATTGAGCGAGATGCTGGGTAAGTTCAATGATTTAAGTGCAGAAATGGCATCACAGAGACGTGTCATTGACCAGCTTGTCACAAACAACAGTGGTAGTGATCCGACTAATCCTGTGCCAGTAGTTGACCACCCACCTGAACAAGTCAATCAACTGCCTCTCACGTCCAATGTGCCAACTATTTCACTCCCACCTTTAACCAACCCAATTGAAGGATTCCCTGTCCACTTCAACCATGACATTCTGCATACACGTCCGAACTTTGCTCAGACAAACCCGCCCAATTATCCCATTCCTCAATCTCATCCACAGATAAATCCAAACATCTTACCTAATCCTCAAGCACCTCATTACCATGCAGCAGAACCTTTTGTTTGGGACGTCGCTTCTCAGGGAAGGGCGGTTATAGATGAAATTGCGACACCCGTGGACAAGGATCTGCTTAAGAGGTTGGATCGATTTGAGGAGTTCATGAAGAAAAGTCAAGGATTGCACAAACATGGCGGATTGGATTATGACGACCTTTGCCTTTTCCCTGATGTCCAGTTGCCATTGGGTTTCAAGGCTCCCAAGTTTACCAAATACGATGGAACTGGTAATCCCAAAACTCATCTCAAGATGTTTGCTAACAAACTGGGCAAGCCGGTCGATGATGAAAACTTACCCATGCGTTTATTCCCTGAGAGTTTGGAAGGAGATGCGTTAGACTGGTATTCTAATTTGAAACCTCAAGAGATCAGGACTTGGTTGGATCTGTCAACAGCTTTCGTGAAACAATATGAATTTAACTGTGAGTTGGCACCAACGCGAACTACCCTGGAGAGCACCAAGAGGAAACCTTCAGAAGATCATAAGACTTATGCTAAACGTTGGAGAAAGTTGGCTGCTAAAGTTGAACCGCCCATGAATGAAGAGGAGATCGTTCCGTACCTTTATTAAGGCACATGACCCACCATACTTTGAGGAAATCTTTCGCATGACTGGGAGCTCATTTGCCGCAATCATTAACAAGTTAGAAGAGTATGATGAATTTGTCAAAGCAGGAAAGATAGTTAATGTAACAGCTTTGAAATTGCAACTGGAGGCTTTGCAAAATCAGAATCAGAACAATAATGGGAAGAAGGCCCCGTTCAAGAAGAAGGAGGGGGAAACTGCTTTTGTTTGGGATCAGGGCCCATCGTTTAGACCCAAAACCCAGAATCGTCCTTCATATGCTGCTTTTTACCCACAACCTGCAAATCCTCAACCAGTCTACCACACTAATACATTGCCTCATTATCCTCAATCTGGTTATCCAAACTTTCCACCTCCATTCCCAATTTCCCGGCCAACCTTTCAAAATTACCCTCGTCCCCACTATAATCCGAGACCGCCACAACAAAACAACATCCACATCACACCAAACCCCTTTCAAGCCAACCAAGACCAAATCCAAAGGCCACCCCGAACTTACACCAATTTGGGCCGTCCCATCGACCAATTGTATGAGCAACTAAAAGCTGCCGGCAAAATTGGAGTGATTCCGGCAAAGGTTTACAATAGGGGTTTACCTGCAGGATACAATCCTCAGGCCATTTGTGCATACCATTCGGGGAGTCCGGGACATTTCACAGCTAACTGCTGGGCTTTAAAGAACCAAATTCAAGACATGATTGAGTCAGGAGAGATTGTTCTTAGAAGGCGAGGAGAACAGGGACCGAATGTAAACAAGAATCCTCTCCCAGAACATGAAAATACTGTGGGAGCAATCACTGTTGATGATGAATTTGATGATCCGGCGTCATATATTGTGGATGAGTATGAGATTGAGAATATAATGGGGGATAATCTGATCAAGATAAGGAAGGAGTCAAATGCTGAAAATGCAGTAGTGAAGGACGGAGATGCTGTTTTAAAAGACGAATTGAAACAATCAGTGTTCGAGAAAGACGAGCCTTTCGTGATAGAAGAATGTTCCGATCCTTTTGTTTTGGACGTACAGCCTTTTGAATGGGATGCACCAGATTCTGTTGTGCTTGAATTTCCTGAACAGATGCCTGTGAATAGCTTACAAGAAGTACCCTGGAATTACGAGGAGCCTACACTGTTGATTGGAGATAAAAAATTGTTGAAGGAAGAAGTAAGCGCTGTCACCAGGTCTGGGAGAGTTCTGGGAGATCATGAAAAGAATGATCCGCTCAAAGTCCAAGAAAACTCTGTGCCACCCAAGCAACTCGTATCTGAAAAAGAAGCTTTGGATTTCTTGAGATTGATTAAGAGAAGTGAGTATAAGATAGTGGAACAGTTGGACAAGGCGCCTGCTCATATTTCTTTTCTGAACCTGCTTCTGACCTCTGAGCCGCATCGAGAAGCTTTGCTCAAAGTGCTTAACGAAGCTCAAATCCCTAAGGATGTCCCTGTTGACAAGTTCTCGGGTATGGTGGGCAATATTCTGGCTTCTAATTGTATTAGCTTTTCGGATGATGATTTGACTGCTGAAGGAATTGGACACAACAGAGCACTGTACATATCAGTACGTTGTAATGGTAAATTGTTGCCGAGGGTTTTGGTCGATAATGGATCGGCGTTAAACATTTGTCCATGGGGTACTCTTGTCAGGTTAGGATTATCTGATACTAAACTGCGTCCATCTACTGTCGTGGTAAGGGGTTTTGATGGAACAAGGAGGGAGCCAATGGGAGAAATTGATTTAGTTTTAGAGGTGGGACCAGCTCAGTTTCAAATTCCTTGTCAAGTTATGGATTTCTCCGGTGCCTACAACGTGCTTTTAGGAAGACCTTGGATACACACCTCCAATTTGGTGCCTTCTTCACTGCATCAAGTACTAAAATTTGTTATGAACAATCAGTTGATCACTGTATTTGCTGAGGATGATTGTGCAATGATGGTCAATGCCAACTCCAAAGGGAAGGATAGTGGAAAAATCTCCGTTTCTACTCATAGGGTTGAAGATGTTGTTTCTGCAGGACAAATTTTTAAAACTGAATCGTTTATACCGGAAGCCAGTGTCATGATGGCTAAAGAGATGATTCGAGGGGGATATGAGATAGGAAAGGGTCTTGGGCGAAATTTGCAAGGGCTGTTGGAACCAATAGAGCTCCCAACGCAGAAAGACACGTTTGGATTAGGTTTTCTTCCAACTGCAAAGGATCGAAAGGAGATGAAAGCTCGAAAGATTGCTGAAAAAGAAGGAAAGCTGACCGAATTGCATATTCCGCCACTGCACTGTTCTTTCGCTCGCCCATCAGGGGAAATGATGTCTAGTTTGGGTGACAATGACTGCGCTGATGAAATTCTGTTGGATATGTCTCAGTTATTTGTAGGGGTCATCTCTGATGCTGAGCCCTCTGGGTCTTCTGAATTCCTAACAATCCCTAAAGATGGCATTCAGAATTGGACTGCTGGTTATCTTCCCTCTCGAAGGGAATTTCGGTAAATTTAAGGGGATTGTCTTTCACTCGAATCTATGTTTAGATAGAGTCTCATGTAGAGTCTTTTATTGGGTATTTATGTTACTGTTGGGTCTCGTTACTTTGTTATATTAATGTTTTATGTTTAAAGTGTCTTTTGAGTATTAGCGTGATCTTTTAGTTTGTTAGTTATTTTAAATTCAATGAAATGAAAGACTCCTCTTATTGGTTTCCGACTGTTCTTAATTTTTTTTATTGTATGTGTTTGTTTTCTCTTTTTCTCAGATGGCCATCAATAAAATCATTTGACCCTTTGGATGTCACTATTCTAGAAGTCGATGATTGCCATCTCGATATCTCTCACGAATTTGAAATCATGCAATTTGACACTCAAAACGAGAGTGATACCGAAGAAGAATATGAGTCTTTATCAAAAATTCTCGAACAACATGAAGAGAAACCTAAACCGAACTTAGAAGAAACAGAAGTTATTAACATCGGTACTAAAACGGAGGTCAAAGAAATCAAGATCAGCATGCATTTGAATAAGAAACAAAAGCAGGAAATGATAGAATTTTTGACTACATTTCAAGATGTCTTTGCTTGGTCTTATGATGATGTGGCTGGAATTTCCACAGACATAGTGGTTCACAGATTGCCAACTGATCCAAATGTCCCACCTGTGAAGCAAAAACCTCGCAAGTTTAAACCGGATATGAGTCTTAAAATTAAGGAGCAAATTGTGAAACAGCTCAATGCTGAGATTGTTATGGTATCTCATTATCCTGTGTGGCTATCAAATCCGGTACCCGTCCCAAAGAAAAATGGAGAAGTGCGAGTCTGCGTTGATTATAGAGACCTTAATAAAGCAAGTCCAAAAGATGATTTTCCATTGCCAAACATTCATATTCTTTTGGATAATACCGCAGGGCATGAGATCGTATCCTTTGGAGATTGTTTCTCAGGGTATCATCAGATTCTAATGGCGGAAGAGGATAGAGAAAAGACTGCTTTTGTCACTCCATGGGGAACCTTTTGTTATAGAGTGATGCCTTTTGGATTAAAAAACGCTGGAGCTACCTACCAAAGAATGATGACTACGTTGTTTCATGATATGATCCACAAGGAGATGGAGGTTTACGTGGATGACGTCATAATCAAATCTAGGAAGGTGGAAGACCATTTGGTTGATTTGAGAAAATTGTTTGAAAGATTGAGAAAATATAATTTGAGATTGAACCCTGCCAAATGTGCTTTTGGAGCCCCGGCTGGTAAGTTGTTGGGTTTCATTGTTAGTAAGAAGGGCATAGAGGTAGATCCTGCCAAGATTAGGGCAATTCGTGATATGCCTGTTCCGAAAGACTCAAAAAGATGTGAAGAGTTTTTTAGGAAAGATCAACTTCATCGGTAGGTTTATTGCTCAATTGACTTCTACTTGTGAGCCTTTGTTCAAGTTGTTGAGAAAAAATGCGCCAATGGAATGGAATGATCATTGCCAGCGCGCTTTTGATAAGATTAAGGACTACTTGCTAAACCCTCCTGTTTTAGTACCACCTCACCCTGGAAAACCTTTAATCATGTATCTTTCTGTACTTGATGAAGCCGTTGGATGTGTTTTGGGCCAACATGATGATTCAGGAAAAAAGGAGCAGGCAATTTATTATTTGAGCAAGAAGTTTACGGCTTATGAGATGAATTATTCATTCTTGGAAAGGTTGTGTTGCGCACTAGCTTGGGCTGTTCAAAAACTCCGACATTACCTTCTTGATCATACTACTTACCTCATTTCCCGCTCTGATCCTTTAAGATATTTGTTGGAAAAACCAATAACCACCGGACGCATGGCCAAATGGCAAATGATCCTTTCAGAATTCGATATTGTCTTCACCACACAAAAGGCAGTGAAAGGACAGGCCATAGCGGATCACTTGGCAGAAAATCCAATAGATGATGGTTATCAACCCCTCAACACTTATCTACCAGATGAAGAGATCCTGTTCGTTGGGGCTATTGAAGACATGAATGAGCAAGTACACAGAGTGGAGATTATTCTTTGATGGAGCTTCGAATTCTTTCGGAGCTGGAATTGGGGCAGTTTTAGTATCACCAGAAGGGAAGCATTATCCTGCAACGGCTAAATTATGTTTTCCTTGTACTAACAACATGGCCGAGTATGAAGCTTGCATATTAGGGTTAAAGATGGCCTTGGAGATGGAGATTAAGGATTTGCTGGTTTTCAGTGATTCTGATTTGCTGGTGCATCAGACACTTAAGCATTGGGCAACTCGAGATTCTAAAATCATGTTGTATCATTGTAGCCTCCTCAATTTGGCTGCCAAGTTTAGGAATCTGGAGTTCCGGCATATTCCGCGAACTCGTAATGTCTTTGCGGACGCTCTGGCCACAATATCTTCCATGATCAAACACCCTGATGAGTTAATAATTGAGCCTATCCAAATTCGGCTTCAAGAGGAACCGGCCCACTGTTTGCGCGTCGAGTCAGAATCTGATGGTCTTCCCTGGTTTCATGATTTGAAGGAATATCTAAAGAATGGATTTTATCCCCCAGGTGCTAGTACAGTGTCTAAGAATTTTCTCCGGAGAATGTCTACGAGGTTTTTTCTGAATGGAGAAGTTTTATACAAAAGAACAAGTGACTTGGGTCTCTTAAGATGTGTCGATGAGAAAGAAGCGGAGTATTTAATGAAAGAGGTACATAGTGGGGTATGCGGCCCGCATATGAATGGACACTTGCTGGCCAAGAAGATCATGAGAACAGGATATTTTTGGCTCACCATGGAGCATGACTGTGTTGTATTCGTCAGAAAGTGCGTTAAGTGTCAAGTACATGGCGATGTAATACACGCCCCTCCTTCGGAACTGCATAGTATGACTGCTCCTTGGCCGTGCTCAATGTGGGGAATGGATGTGATTGGAGTCATCGATCCTCCCGCCTCAAATGGACATAAATTCATTTTGGTGGCGATTGAGTATTTCACTAAATGGGTAGAAGCAGAATCTTACAAGCAAGTAACCAAAAAGGTGGTAGTAGATTTCCTCAAGAACCACATCATTTGTCGTTTTGGTGTACCCGAAACTTTGATCACTGACAATGCAAGGAATCTTAATAATGACATGGTAGATGGATTATGCGGTTTATTCAAGATTAAGCACAGAAACTCCGCTATCTACAGGCCTAAAGCTAATGGTGCTGTCGAAGCTGCCAATAAGAACTTGAAGAAAATTGTTCGAAAGATGATTGATACTTATCGAGATTGGCATGAGAAGCTGCCTTTTGCACTTTTGGCCTATAGAACCGCAATTAGAACTTCAATTGGGGCAACCCCTTATTCTCTCATGTATGGAATGGAGGCAGTTTTACCTGCAGAGGTAGAAATTCCTTCTTTGCGCATTTTGATGGAAACCCAATTGGAAGAGGCCGAGTGGTTGAGGGAACGTTACGAGCAATTGGCATTCATCGATGAGAAAAGGTTAAATGCTATCTGCCATGGACAATGTTACCAGCGGCGAATGGCTCGTGCTTATAATAAGAAAGTCAGATCGCGTCCATTTGAGGTGGGGGATAAAGTCTTGAAACAGATCTTGCCAAATCAAGAAGAAGCCAGAGGCAAATTCGCCCCAAATTGGCAAGGTCCTTTTATTGTGAAAGAGGTACTATCAAGAGGAGGTCTTATTCTGACGGAAATGGATGGTAAAGATTTTCCCCAAATCATCAATTCAGACATGGTGAAAAAGTTTTATATTTGATTAGTAAATTTTCTTTTAAAATTATTACAAAAGAGGACGGGTTAAAGGCGGGCCTTCTTTCTTTTCCCTTGAACATTTTCTTCCCCTAGTTTTCCCTTTTGAGCCTTCAGAATTTAAAAATTTCGTTTCATAACCCACTTGATGGTCGCACCCCACACTGGGGCGAAAAAATTTATTGTTTTTTATATATTGTTGTTAAAAAAAAAAAGAGAAAAAAAAGAAAAAAAGAAAACCCCATGAGAAAGCAATCAATTGGGGCAGATTCAAAATTCAAAAATGATGAAATGATGATGAAAAATGAATGAAAGGAAATCCCAAAAATGCAAAAAATGAAAGTTGGGATAGTGCATTTTAAAATTGCGACCTCAAGATAATCAACCCTTTCATAAATTCTGCTTTTCTAGCCTTAACATTTCAAACACCTTACCTGACCCCGTTACAAAAGCCAAGAATGCTACCGACCACCGTCTTTATTTTGTGATAATTTTGATATGAAAATTTGCAAATCAATATGGCATATGATGTTAATATATCTATCCCTAATTAATCAAGGGGAGATTGTCTTACTGATGCCGGATGATTTAAAACCTATCTGAGTTGATGAAAAGGGAATGACCATCCAAGACTGGAGTGATTGTTGCTCTTGTGAAAAGGCGAAAACCCGAAAGGGCGCCACAAAAAATAAAAATAAAAAAAAAAGAAAATGAAAAAAGAAAAAAAAAAGAAGAAAACAAAAAAAGAAATAAAAAAGAAATAAAAAAAAACAACAACAACAAAAAAACAAAAAAAAAAAAAAAAAAAAAGAAAGGGGGTGGGGAGAACCTTAGTGAAAACCCGAAAGGGCGCTAAGGTGAGAATCTTGTGCACATAAACAAAGTCGGGTAAAGGCAGAGTGACAAAGCTGAAAGAGCTGGTGACTATGATTCGCTTGGGTCTTTCTCTTCATAGTGGTTCTTCTTCTGGCAATATCGAGGTTCTGATTGATGACATCCAAAAGGGTCAAGTGTGGTATTCTTGGTCAAAAACTCGACTTCAACAGTGTATATAAGTCATTTGGTCATTTCTTGAAACTCTTAATTTATCTTTAATAAAAGTTATTTTTATATTTATTTTCGTGTTGTGCGTTTTTTGAAGCTTTGATTTCAATTATATAAAACATGAGTGAATGAAGATAGATTTGGATAATTTTGTCTTTTACATTAGTTCCTTCACATAGATTTGTGTTAAAAGGCAATCCCCGTAATTTATCATAAAGGAGCATAACAGGTGATAATGTTTATGAAGCATAGCAGGAGGTCAATCAAAAGATGTTGATGAACAGTAAAAAACAGGGATAGCTCGCAAGAGTGGACTGCGGATTGGATTTTGACTCCCAGAACTCATGTTTATACGCTTCTTAAGGCCTGATAGACCTCACGGTGGCGGCACATTATCTAATCATGTTTTACTTCCCATCTACAGGTAAGGTTGCGAGTTCATTATTGACACTTGGTCGAAAGAGTCAAATTAGGACAAAATTTTGAAAATAAAGTTTTATTTGATTCCAGTTTACACTGGGGCAAATTTTAGAAGGATTGATTTCAAATAAATTTTATTGTTTTGAACAAGGCCAAAGTTTGAAAGGAAGGAGTTCAAATTGATTTGAATTTCATATACTGGGGCAAATTTTTTTTGATAAAAAATTTGGATTGCAAAAAAGTAATCTTAATGCTTTATGCCTTAGACAGATTTTTAGAAAGACGGATTTACACTAGGGCAATTGTTTGGAAGGATTGATTGCAAAAGAGATTTTTGATGCCTTATACTATGCCGAATTTTGATTGAAATGATCTCAACTTGTTTTGACTATCGAAGGTCAATTTTGAAAAGCTTGATTTTTGACAATGATTGAACACTGAGAGAAAATAAGGATTCATACTTGATGCAAGCGTTGATACTGGGGCAAAAAAAAAAAAAAACTTTTTCATGCATGTCCAGCAAACTGGACCTTCACGTTTATTTTTCTTGTATTCACCCCAGCAAACTGGGTGCATGTCCAGCAAACTGGACCTTCACGTTTATTTTTCAAGTTTGGCAAACCAAACTTTGCATTGTATTCACCCCAGCAAACTGGGTGTATGTCCAGCAGACTGGACCTTCACGTTTATTTTTCAAGTTTGGCAAACCAAACTTTGCATTGCATCTCACCCCAGCAAACTGGGTGCATGTCCAGCAAACTGGACCTTCACGTTTATTTTTCAAGTTTGGCAAACCAAACTTTGCATTGCATCTCACCCCAGCAAACTGGGTGCATGTCCAGCAAACTGGACCTTCACGTTTATTTTTTCAAGTTTGGCAAACCAAACTTTGCATTGCATCTCACCCAGCAAACTGGGTGCATGTCCAGCAAACTGGACCTTCACGTTTGTTTTTCTTGTATTAACCCCAGCAAACTGGATGCATGTCCAGCAAACTGGACCTTCACGTTTAATTTTCTTGTATTCACCCCAGCAAACTGGGTGCATGTCCAGCAAACTGGACCTTCACGTTTATTTTTCAAGTTTGGCAAACCAAACTTTGCATTGCATCTCACCCCAGCAAACTGGGTGCATGTCCAGCAAACTAGACCTTCACGTTTATTTTTTAAGTTTGGCAAGCCAAACTTTGCATTGCATCTCATTCCAGCAAACTGGATGTTCTCATTTTTTGTTTGCATTTCATCAATCCTAGCAAACTAGGATCACACATCTCATTCCAGCAAACTGGATGTTTTCATATTTTCTTTGCATTTCATTAATCCTAGCAAACTAGGATCACGCATCTCTCCAGCAAACTGGACATTTTATATTTTGCCTTAACTTTATTTTTCAAGTTAGGCAGCCAATTTTCTTACTTTTCATGTTGGAACTACGTTTGACCTGATTCCTTTCACTAGGATACGTAGGCAGCTCTTAGAGAGCTCGGTCACATTTTTCTACATATTCATTTATTTGTCTTTCATTCAAACGTTTGCCTCAGTATTGCACTTGCATTTATTTTCACTTTTAGGTGAGTCAAAATTTGGTGTTGTCTACGTCTTTGTCTGAAATCTCTACGAGATTCCCGACAAAGAGGGGCAAACTGTAGACACCAAATTTTGACACACCATTTATTTTCAAACATTGGGGGGGCATGTTTACACTTTTGGGACAAATTTTTTAATTTTTCCATAATTTGGGGGGCAAAATAGTAATTTTATCTGTAAATATTTTTCTATCAATTTTTGGGGGTTTTAAATTCATATTTTTACTTTTATGTAAATTTTTTAATTTCTTATGATTTTTCTGGATTTAATTGGTATTTTTTATTTTTTGTACTAGTTGAGGGCAAAATCGTCATTTTACAATTTAAATTCATTTTTCACCAATTTTGAGTAAAAAATGCATTTTTCAGTGTTTTAAACTTATTTTAGTTTTTTGGTAATTTTTGAGGTCGATAATTATTTTTCCGAGAATTTTCATTGCCCGAGGGCAAAATCGTCATTTTTACAAATTAAATTCATTTTTCACCAATTTTGAGTAAAAAAAATGCATTTTTCAGTGTTTTAAACTTATTTTAGTTTTTTGGTAATTTTTGAGGTCGATAATTATTTTTTCCGAGAATTTTCATTGCCCGAGGGCAAAATCGTCATTTTTACAAATTAAATTCATTTTTCACCAATTTTGAGTCAAAAATGCATTTTTCAGTGTTTTAAAATTATTTGTAATTTTTGATAATTTTTTGAGAACAATAACTATTTTTTCTGTGAATTTTCATTGCCCAAGGGTAAAATCGTCATTTTACAATCTAAGTTCATTTTTTGTCAAATTTTGAGTCGCAAATGATTTTTCTAGTGTTTTAAACTTATTTGTAATTTTTGATAATTTTCTGAGAACAATAACTATTTTTCTATGAATTTTCATTACCCAAGGGCAAAATCGTCATTTTACAATCTAAGTTCATTTTTTGTCAAAATTTTGAGTCGTAAATGCCTTTTCTAGTGTTTTAACCTTATTTGTAGTTTTTGATGATTTTTTGGGGTCAATAGCTATTTTTCTACAAATTTTCATTGTTCAGGGGCAAAACCGTCATTTTACACCCCGAGCGCGTTTTTATCAGTTTTGAACTCTAGTTTTTATTTCTTAAATCTAATATGAATTCTTTTTGAAAATTTAGAGATTTCTGTCAGATTCTTTGTATTAATTTTAATTTTGAGGTTAAAAAATATTTTTTTAATAAAATTAGCATTTTTAATACCGGTAGCATTTCTGTTATTTTACAGTATTCTTGGCCAACAAGACAAGTGCAGTATAAATACCCCACTTAGGGATGAAAAAAAAAAACCCTAAAAAAACACTTTTGCTTTTGGTAATTTGTGGATTAAAACACACACACTCCACACCACACAACACACACAAGCAGCCGTTTCTTTCAAAAAGTACTGTTCATCGTTCTTCATCTTTATCGATTTACTGTTCATCTAGCAAGCTTCAAATTCACCAGTTATCTCCAGTCCATCTTGCAGGATCAAAAGGTGAGTTCTTAATCAATTGTTCATTTATTTGATTCATTTTTATTTCATTTTATTTCATTTTCTTCATGAAAATATGAATTTTTTTTAGTTGCTTGAAATGTTTGTTTTAGTCCACCGGATCTGCTTCTGGGTTCATTTTCTGGGTTTATGTTTTTCTCCATCTTCTTCACCGTCTCTTCCTACCCTCATCCAAGATCACTCAATTACAATCACAAAACTCCAGTGCAAATCCCTTCCCTGAACCCAGTTCTCGATTTTGCCAAGTTCACAGCTCCATCACCACCTTCTTCATATCATGCCTTCATCAACGCCACCACTCATCATCACAAACAATTCTACCAATTTCATATTATCAGCCTCCTCAGCTGACCAACTTCCAGGCACAAACAATCCCGGAAATCCCATCAGAACAACACCTTCAAACGGACCCAATCAACCGGCAGCAAAATTGCCCAATTGCTCCCTCATAAACCTCGCACAATCAGTGACCCACACACACACAAACTCATAAGCAATGACGCAACACATATTCAAATTCAAGCACATATACAGCAACAAATTCAATTGATCACACAGGACCACTGCCCATGCTCCTGCCACCACCAATCACCACCGAGGTCCACCGAAAACGCAACTCAAACACCCCCTAGCACTCAATTCCCACCGGACAGTAGACCATCCTCACCGTTAGCAGCCTAATCAACCAAACTCATCTTGCCACATCTTCACAATCAGACCCTGCACCACACGAACACCTTGATTGCTTGCAAGAAAATAACAGAAAAATTGTACATGAAATCGCTACAAAAGTCACCACGCCCAATTAATTGACCAAACAACCTCTATCCCTCCTCTGCCATCTGCTAGCCCCAACATGAAAACACCCAAAATCAGCCCATTAACCCAGCTCCTCCACTGGCGACATCACTGTCGACTAAACATCCTCCACTGCCGGACATCCACCCCACTCCCTACCACCACAGAATCTTCCCCTGCCACCGGAAGCCCACACACGAACCCCCCAAACATCCAATTTCAATCGCCAAGGAGTAGTGAGTTGGACAGAGAAATTACAGAGACGAAGAGAGAGAGATTCGGATAGAGAGAAAGAGAAGAGAAGAAGGAGAAAGAGAGAAATCAATGGAGAACAGAGGAAGAGAAACGCAGGGGAGGGGAAGAGAAAAGAAAAGAGGGAGCTTAGAGAGTGAGTGAGAGAAAAAGACCGGTTGGGGGAGAAAAGAAATTGGGGTGGAGAAAAATTAAAAGAGAGAAAAGATGAAAAACGATTTTGGGGAGGAAAATTTAGTTTCAGTTTTGACTTTTTAATTTAGTTTAGTTAACTGTTAATTAATTGAGATTTGATCTAATTTTAGTTTGATTTATTACTTATGTCAGTAGATTAATGGATTAAGTTGCTTTAGATAACTAATTTAGCTTTAGTTTTATTTGCTCCTTTATGGGTAATATTTATATTTTAGCCCCTAAGGTCTTAGATGATATTATTTTACCCATGATCATTTCTCAATTTTTGCAATTTAAGTCCCCATAAATTGCAGATTCCCCCCTTTAGGTTTAATTTCTTTCAATCAAGTTTTTATTAATTGCAATTAAGCCCATTAGTTACTGGAATTTATATTTTGTGCCCTGTTACTTGCTTAAATTTACATTTTTGCCTCCCGTTTATGTGAATTTTTTAAAGTTTTACCCCTTGAGTTTTATTGAATTCTATTTTTGCCCCGTAGTTGTTAGAATTCATTTTTTTTATCTCAATTCGTCAATAGTTATATATTTTGGGTTTTATTTGATTATACCGAGATGCTTTGACTTGTTTGCTCATTTTGAGTAGTATTAGTACCGGGTCTTCAAAGAGGTATCCCGATCTCTCATTATTTTTCTTTTATAGTGCTCCAATGTGATTTTATGCATTATTTGCATTATTATTTGTTTATTTCTTATTTTATATACTTGTTGCGCATTTACGTAGTTAATTTGTCTAATTTTGAATTTTTTATTATTATTTTGGAAAAATATAATATTTTGTATTTAGCTAGTCAATGTAATAGTTAGATTATTTTTCTCATATTTTAGTAAAATTTTGTATCTAGATAGAAAGTGTAATAGATAAGGCATTTTTAATTTCCCTTTAAATTGTAAATTAGGCCCCCTCAGTGTAATAGTTAGGGTTTATTCGCTTTTGCGTGCTTATGTGTTTATTTCTTTTACCGCTTTCCTTAGGATTTTTGCATCTAGAATATCATGTTTATGTGTTATGTGCTCCTATGTGATCTTATATGTTTTTATATGTTTAATTTGCTTTTAATTCATGCTTAAATGTTTAATTTATGATTTATGGTATTTCGTCACCACACTAGTCCAACGCTATTTGTGGTTTCTTTCTTTTCCCGCTAGTCCAACGCTAACGGGATTTTTAGAACGGGCTAGTCCAACGCTAGACCCTTAGGGCATTTTAGTGTTAAGTGCATTTGTGTGCATTTTCATTCCACTTCACACACTTTTAGTTTTCTCTTCATTCGGCATGATTTTATTATTACTATTATTATTACTATTATTATTTTAACACATTTTTAAAATGCATGACATCTAGGTTGCATCTCACTTAGAAGTTAGGACATTTGCATGATTCGACTAGAAATAGTCGTCTACTCACGTGGGAAGCGGTGGAGTACAGGCCGTTCCCCCCTCCGTGAGTAGAAATATCCAGTCATGAGTTATTAGTTCCCCGTACCCGTCATGTTGCATTCCCACTTTCTTCACTTACTATATATTATTATTTTATTTCTTTTTGCATCACATTTTGCATAAAACTCGTGACTCCCTCGAGGTCTCGACTCGGGTTTCGCAATTAATGCGATAATTCCGACCAAGCCTCGACGGAACATTTCGACCCTCCCGATACTCACATTTAGATTTAGGATTTGCATTCATTTAGATACATCCAAGCGCGATAGAACTTAGGGTTAATTTAGAAAAATTTGATTAAACCTCGCAACTAGCTTCGGCTAGGTTGAAAGGGTGCCTTAGGCGTAAGCCTTTGCCTTCCCTTTCTTCAAATGTGACTCCCGGACCTTTTTCTCTCGTTTTTCGTAGACCGGAGTCGAAAAAGGGTTTTAAAATGTTTTTCTAAAATTTTTATTTTTTGTTTTGTTAAACGATTTTTCGGGTGACTTGGTACACCCTAACTCAGTACCAAGTGGCGACTCCATTTTCTAAAATAAAACCCTTTTTCAAAATTAGTTGGCCTAAACCTGTCGCACTTTTAGTCCCGGCCTTGTTTTCTTTTTAAATACCATTTTTCTTAAAATATACTTTTTTCAATAAAAGCCTGATTTTTCACACACGCGCACGATTTTTCCCAAAAACTTGCTTTTTTCTTCAAAAGGGTCATTAGATTAGACCGTTTTTTTTTGAGACGTGACAGTCAGCGACCCCACTAGCACCCAGTAACCCTTTTACTTTCCCTCACGATTTTCCCCACTAGTACCCTTTTACACCTTTTCACCCTTTACTTTTACGATTTTTTCGGACGTGACAGGCATATTATTTTTTCTCACTTCCTCATATACATTCTCTCTTTCTCATACACCCATGCACATATATAAAATTTCTCTTCTCTTGCTCACGTGTACATAGTTTTCTTTTATGCATAAATTTTCATACATATACACATACTTTCTTTCATACACACTCTTACACATTGCACTCTCTTTCTCTCTCTCTCTCTGTGACATGCGTACTATCCCTGAATTATTCCATCATTTTAAAATAAAGTTATATATTTACAAAGTTAGATATTAAAATTTAGTTCTTAGATTAAGTTAATTATCAAACAAATATAACTTTATCAATTCAAAAACATAATACTTTCAGTACTAAGATTTTAAGTTTTAGAATTCAGACTTCAAACTTCAATTTGATTAAATTGTCCTTAATCTACAATCTCCTTAAAGGCTCGCATTTTCAAATTAAACAGCTTCATTTGGATGGTTATTTTGGAGGTATTTTTTAGAAAATATTAATGTACTAGTTTTAAATATTCTTCTTGTTAAATGTATTTTTGAGATAAAAAGTTGGTGGGAATATGTTTGGAGTTTTTAAAATACATGTTTTTAAAAAACAAAACCAAACAAACAGAGATAGCAAGATGCAGACCACTTTAAATGACACATAGCACTGAGCCATAAGCACAATTGTCCAAATGCTAAACTTGTAATATTTGACAGCTTCATCATGAGAATTTTAGTTGCATTAGTGGCATTCTTCAACTCTAGTCACCCAATAACACGACAAAGTTTAGCATTTCCCTTCATATTTTGCTTTCATTACATTGCTATTCTTAAAACAAGATTTATTCTTACATCTATTACAAAGTTAGTTTTATTTGTATACAATTTATTGTCATCAAATTTATACAATCAAGTAGAGTTACCTCTCAAGTCCTATTAATTTTGGAAACTTTGTTTCAATAGTTACATAGAGTTATCAAATTCTGTTAAAAAAATGATTAGTGTTTATAAAAAAGTAATAATTTTTTAAAAATTTTTGTACTTTTTAAATAAATTTTCATTATTACCATATTTTCCAAAATAAACTATGTTGTCAGATAGTAGAAAAGGCAAGAAAATATCCAAAATGAAAATTAAAGGATTTCACGGTGGTTGGGTGCCAAACAAAAGTACAAAGGACTTTAATAAGATAAATGATCTTAAGCTTGTTTATTCACAAATACCAAAATTTTAAAAGAAAAATTAGAGTGACACTTTAAAGAGTTGAACCAGAAAAACATCCTTTTAAACTTATTATTCATTTTTTTTCTTTTTTTGGGGCAAAAAGGAAGAGGTTATCGATCTTTAAATACCAGCAAACATTACAACTACTTAGTGCCTTTGTGAGGAAGAATGACAAATAAAACCACGAAGAATCAGATTTTAAATCCTCGAAAAGCATGGAGAAATGGAAAGAAATTTGCCATAACATACCTCGTCGACTGTCAAGTAAAACATAGGCCCAAATATGTATAAAAACTGCACATATAGTCACATGATATTAGCTCGACAAATGTAATCCATATAGCACCATATCATAAAAGAAAAGGGAAAAAATTTAAGAAATTACCAAATAGATATAACTAGTTTATAATACTTTCAGGTGACTAAATTTCAATGTTCGTATGTCTAATATTGGTTTTGTAATAGACACTTCATGAGCTCATTAAATTTGATTTTTAGTATAAGTCGAACATCTGTTTCAAAACTTTCTATATCCAAATGGTTCCTGCAATGTTCAAACAAAGATTGAATTATGCCTTCTCTTTGATATGAACAAGGACCACCTACATTTATTGGGCTTGGACTTGAACATAGTGAGCTTAGGAGAGGCATGTTCTTGGTTGAAAATGATCCACATGGTTGCTGGTTGAAGCTTATGCATGGATTTGAGCTTGTTTGCAAGTTTGAATTTTACTTTGTTTATGCTAGCACATTGGGCCAAGGATTCAAGCACTGGCTGTAGATCAAATCAACTTCCAAAGAGGGCTCAAAGGGGGTGCTACAAGCTGTCCATGTGTGTGTATTTGGAAGGGTATTGGGCTGGATTTGTTGCTTTTTGCTTGAAGTTCCAAACGGGCTTAAGGTGAAGATGGATCCATTTGAACCACCTTGAAGATGGAGGCCCACACGAGCAGCGCATCATCCAAGGAGTATTACATTTTTAATACTTAGTTTTTTTAGTAGTTTTTAGTTGTTAGAATTACTCTACAATTGTGTTTTTAGCTAAGTATTATTGTTAGCTTAGGTATAGACTTGCTAGTTGCTTAATTCTTCAATTCTAGAAAGTCCTTTGTAAGCCTATTTATAGGCATATTTTTTCATACGAATTTTTCAGATTTTTGGTGAATAAAATTTCGAGTGTTTCTCAAGATTGAGAATTTTCTTGATTCTTAGATTAGAACTACTCTTGGTCTTATCAAGCTTGCTTGTTGCTTGTGGTGACCTAAACCTAGCTTAGAATTAATCCATCTTGTTTTGTTTAGGGTTCTATAGGTTTGCTTTGTCCCCTATAGATTCGTATACATCGAAGAAGGTTAAATAAAGGCAAAACAACTCCACGTCAAGGGTTTTTTAGTTCACGAATCAAACGAGGTCTTGAATACAACGAGTTGCATCTTGGAAATTCAATGTTCCTAACCGTCTACATATTCCACGTATCACTCATTTCAAGAATTCATGAGGTTTTAAATTGTGTTTTTTCACTTTGGAAGTCATGAGACTTAGAACCTAATTACTCTGTATATAGTCATGACTTTAAAAGTATGGCTTGCTTTAGTTTAAAATGTCTATCCAAAATACTAATGAAGTTATTTCATTGTATTCATCAAACTTGTGCTCAAGAGAAGCAATATTTAACGCATCTTGAGAAATATGAGGTCATGCAACTTACACACTTCACTTTCCCTCTTGGGTTTGGATGCATATAGCGTGTGACGCTGGGTCAAGTTTTGCTGAACCAACTCGCCATTCTCTACGGTATCTGTGTGATACCAATTTATTACAGTTATAAAATATAAGTACAAAAATTGAAACGTATCATATGAAACCCCCTTATTAAACATCTTTGGGTGCTTACATATGTGTAAAATTTATACAATGATTACAACTTAATAGCTTTACATTTTTCTTTTAGAAATTAGAAAAAGTTTTGTTGTATCTTTGTAGGATATTACTGATAGTTGTGACAAATTTTTCTTAAGAAAATTGATCTTACACTCATCAAAACAAAACTTGTGCTCTAATTCCTAACAACGTTAATGATAATTTGAAAATGATTAAAATAGGAATATAGCAACAATATTATGGCATAATACCAAAATTTTGTAGAAGCCATCAAGTTGGGCCACTTCAAAGGCATTAATTAGATAGAAAAACAAGGTAAAAAACCCTGCTGGCAATTAAACTTATTTGATCACATACATTTCACCATTATATCTTTTTTAGTTTCAAATCGATCACTAAAATAATAAAAATGGTGTATTTATGCACATTTCGTCAAATTTCACAGGTAAATCAAACGGTACAATTAACACATGCAAGTCACATGCCGAATCTCATGGGTAAATCTTTCCATCTACTAAATTATCCTCTCTCACAGAAAATGGAGCCAGCAGCCAACGTCAATCTTTGCGAAAGCAAAGGGCTTCCCTCCGTGTAGCACCATGGAAGAGAATTTACAGTTAAGTTATTGATCTAAGAGTGTATTTGAAGCCTTGATGTCCCCGTGAAGTATTTGGAGAGGACATTTGGTATGGAGATTTTCTACGGCCTATGCCAGTTGGAATGCAATTTTGATTTGGCTTTTCCATGAAAGCACCGACACTGCTGCTATTGATCTAGAATGGAATTTCTCTTGCAAATTCCAACTGGAGGCATACTTGAACACCAGAACAACTTCTTCTAAAATTCATCAATATTCATACTTATAAAAGTGGAAAGATTATGGCTAGTGTTACTGCCAGAGCTACTATTTTCCTACCAAAGTAATTATTTTTTAAACATCAATTTTACCCTTATGAATATAAAACATTACTATAAATTTAATTTGTGAATCTCATGAGATATTTTTTTTTCTCTATCACTGGCTTCTCGTCATTGGCTTTCATATAGTTCAAATACATGTCAATTCTAAATTTGATCATCATGTCAATGGTTCAAAAATCCAAATCCTTAATCATAACCTACAAATCCACTATTTATAAACTAAAAATGAAAACAAAATTTCCATGGTGAAATTTCCACCATCAATTCCAAATCAATAAATCAATTACCCATAATTATATATTCATTCAATATCTTATGTGCGAATCAAACAAAAAATTTTTAGAATCACCATAATATTGTACAAAGAATAAAACACATGTAAACCCATTAAAAACCCAAATCCAAAAACATCAACTTTCAAGCTTTAATAACAAGTAAAATTCACACAACTACGGCACTATCATACACGAAGAAGACTTGAGAGAGAATTTGCTAGGCAGGGGATGAGATGAACATAAATTGTGGGAATCAGGCAACTGAGATTATGGTGGAAGAACATTTGGATTTGGTGAGATCTAATGGTGGTTGGGATTTTGAGAACAATAGAGATAGGGAAGCGAGTATGCACAGTGAGAGAGGGTGAACAATGATAAGAATGGACAAGGGTTAAGAGATACATGGTTGACCGGTGGAGACATGGGTTGGTAGATACAGGGAGGGGGTGCATGGGGATTTGGTATGGAGGGTAGGCTTAGATGGAAGAGATGAAATTTGCTATGTTGTAATAGGTTTAACAAAAATTTAACGAGTAAAAGTCATTTTACTAATAAAGGGTAGATTTGCTTTTTGATGTAAAGTTGCTCTGGCTAAAAAATAATAGCTCTAATAATAATGCCGGCCAAAGATTGTAGATTAGAATATATTATAGATTAGAATGAAAATAAATAAGGGTTGGTGCTACAGCGAAAGATAGAACATACACTTGCGAGGTTCGATGAATTCAAGCACTAGTATTGCATTCTTAATATAGATAGAAGAAAAAAGCTTTTGAAGCTTTCCCATTTGCAAAAATAAGCAGATTGCTGTCAAACTAACAAACTTATCTGACCCAATTGAGAAACACGTTGCTGCTACTCTAGATCTTGATGGCCCCAATAGTTGAATCATGAAATTGAGCAAAACAACAGTGCTAAACCCTCCAGATCTAATTAGGGAAGAGATGTTGGAGGTAAACCTATCAATTTCATCCCAATTCATCCCATTTCAATGAATATGTTGTTGGAATGAAATTGGATCCAAAGTGAAAAAGTTGAAGCATTTTATTCGTAATTGTTCACGTAGAAATGCAAAGAAATTTGTTCATGAAAATTTCTTTAAGATAGATTTTTTTTTTCAAAAAAAAAGGTGGTAGGGGATACACCTGACCTCAATGCATACAAGTATACAAATTTACATATATGTCTAATCTAAGAATTCATTGGAATTATAAAGGAATACAATTAAAATGTGTAAAAGTCCTTTCTCTAGAAGATTTAGTCGCCAAGCTTGCCAGAAGTATGCTATAGGATTATCTTCCTGAGAACACGGCGAACTCTAAATTTACAATGATTCAAGAACTAATTAGGATGAAGACAATCTTGTTTCAAATTCCATGAAAATGGGCATCTGCCCAAAACCAAATCGACTAGAACATCGGAGTCTAGCTAAATTTCAACCTTTGTAAGCATGACAAATCTGAGAACCATATAGAAGAGCTAGGAATTTAGCAAGTAAACTGGAATGGTACTGCCCGAAGCAATTAGCATAAGCGAGAACAGATTTACCTTCACGATTCCTTAAAATATCTCTTCCGCAACTTGGCCTAGATTTCTTCAAGAGCTACCATTTGAATTAAGTTTGATCTACCATAGTGGAGGTGGCATCCATCTTACCCAGCCTGGCATTGTAATTCTCAAAGGACATAAGAGATCTCAAGTCTAGCCCAGTGGAGAAGGCATCCATCTTACCCAGCTATTTCAAGAATGACTTTTGGTAGTGTATGCCATAAAACCAAGTCGATTTTTGAGATTTATATATTATGTTTATTTTATGTTATACTTATATATGTGGCATTTTCTTTATCATTTGGTACTTGTCATTTATGTTACTTGTTTGTTTGATAAAGTCCATAGAATATTAACTATGTGTAAGAGATTGCAAAAGTTATAATGATGAGACTCTTAATACACATAAGTTATATTCTTAAATATCCCTAGTCGTAGTTTTAATGAGATTGGATATCATTAATACGGAAAGACTAGCACATACTTTGCCTCTACTTATAGTAAGTAGTACTTGATCTCATGAACTATGGTATGTGACACCTAAGCTGGTATGTGAATGCTTCTTAGAGAACACGTTCATTGGATTGATTCCCCAACAGTCACCATTCATAGTGCCAATGAAGTACTCATAATGGTAATTGTGTAAGTAATCTTTAGATTTGAGATTACCATAGTATCTTGAGTGTGGATTGATATATTTTGACTCTACTGCTCGGTGCTCATAAAAGAGTAGCCTATACGGTAGAGATTGGGTATAGTATGAAGCATAAATGATAGTGAGTAATCATTTTAGGATTCACCACTCCTTATTATAGGAGAATATATCCCGTATTGGCCACTTGTTGAAATATAACTTAAAGAATCTTTTGCGTAAAAGTTAAAGTATGACTTGAAAGCATTTCAAGGTTATACTTCTATAGAAAGTTATATTTCAGGAACAAGAAATTTTTAATTAGTCATTTAAATAGTATGCACTACACTTTTCGACTAATAGGGATATAGTATGGTGAAAGGATATTAATTACACGATTACATTGTCATTGATAGGTGTAGTTTACCATATGACTTTTCTATTCACTTGGGTAGTCATGATTTATTGCTGGACGTCACTCATGATCTATAAGTGTAAATTAATTAATCATTTGAATTAATGATAAATCAAAGTATTTAATTTATCTTACTCTTAATTAATTAATTAATGAGTTATAATTTATACTTATTGCCAACGTGAATAGAATTTAATGAGTCACACACAATAAAAACATGATCTTTTGGGTTAAATTGTTATTAAGATAAGTGTAAGATACTTATGGGGTTAATTTATGAGATAAATTAACTTAAAAAACTTATTTATAAATATCCAAGTCTTGTTGAAAAATGTTTCCAAATAATTAGGAAAGAGACTTTTGGTTTCCTTAAGAAATAGGATCTGCTTATAGTAAGCTTTCTAAGCTAGTTCCCAATTGTTTTTATTTCCTAAAAGACTAAGATACTACTCCAAGAAAAATGCCACTCCTTCTTCCCTAATTGTCAGGGTTTCATCTCCTTCCTCTTTCTTCTTCTTGTGTTCTTCATAAATCATTCAAGGAGCTAGCACTCAAAAGGCAAGGCAAGCAAGCCCAAGGTTCTTAAAGATCATGTTCGTGTGGATACCATTGGAGGCTTGCATTTGAAGGGCTTTTTATGGTAGATCAACACCTTCATCGAATAGAATCTTGCCATTTGAAGCATAGAAATCTTTTATGCTTGAGGTATTTGTGCTAAACATCCTTTAATCGTATATATTATATTAAAGAAATCCATGGTTAAGGTAATAAATTTTTAAATTTTTCGCTTCGTTACTCTCATTATTACCTTACATTAAGGATGAACAACAAGGATACTTGATACTAGGGAAAGAAGTCTAGCAATAATCTCTGTAATTGTAGTCATACAATCCTCAAGTTCCATCTAATTCCTTCATTTCAACAACTCCTAGCAAACTACACTCTATGTGAAATGTCATGCACATTTGTATCCCCACTTTTAAACTACCATGCAACCAATATTCTTCAAATGTTCAAATTTATAATCTAACTTCAAAAAATTACCAAACATGGCAAGCTACAATGCATTCTAAGAAAATATGGAATGATGTCTCAGCAATATTGCATCAGACACATTTAGAGGCTAAGGAAACAACTCTATATTGTATTTATTATCAGTTGAAATATTGTAATTTAAAATGCACCAAGCATAAAAGACATTTTTTTTTGAATTCTCATATCCTAAATGTGTTTAAAAGTAAAGAGCTTAGGCATATTAAACCTTATTAAATTCAATGCCGAAGATAATGTGAAGCAACCTGGTCCAAGTTAAGCAAAATGTGCATCATGTAACGGATTTTAGTCCCCCATTAATGTTACAAGCCTAAAAAAATTTTATTCCATCTATGAACCATTGTTACGTAATAGTAGTGACCTATAACATAATTAGGCATCGTTATGTAACCGCAGTGGTATAGTAGAAACCATGGTTTGATTACTTGGCCGAGTCGTCACCAATGCCTTAATTTGGTCCAAGATCGTTCAGATTCGACTCCGAGACATTTAGTTTGATGAGAAATCATAGGGATTCAGTCATCTTGGACCGAATCACCTTTGACTAGTGGCAAAATGGAATAATCTTTTGATTCAGTTCTGAGTCAAATTCGATTCAAACATAGGTGGATGCCATAGACAAAAAGCCATTAGTACAAGGCAAAAAAAAAAAAAAGGAAAAAAATAGAAAAGGCAAAGCTTTGCCATAACTAAAGGAATTAAATTCCAATACTAAACTCACCAATAATTTCCAACGAGATGACTATAATTGGAGAGAGAGAGAGAGAGCGGAGACACTAAAACACCATCACTGTCTCCACCAGAATATATAACCATCAAGCTATAGTAACAAAACACCAAACTCCTCTACCGCATGACAACTACACAACTGCTCCATCGAACCAGATTTTCCTCCTCCAACAAGTAAGGCTCTCGGTCTCTCCTCTTTGGTCGTATGGTGGAGGGTATGGAAGTGGTTAAGGCTATGGAAAAGTTTGAGCCTTCTTCTGGAAGGACCTACAAGCTGGTTGTGATTACTAACTACGGCCAGCTTTCTCAGATATGAGGTATTGGGGGATATTTTGGCCTTTTAAATTATGGGGTCCTTAATCTTAGGGGGCATTTGGTTCGTGGGTGTCGAAATCAACCCCATAGTTAGTGTTTGGTAATCAGGAATCAGAATCGGGAATCGAAATCAAACCCTCAATTCGTGGCTTTTGTGAAAACCCACATCCAAATGTTCGCATGGATTATTCGGACATCTGGATGGTCTATCTGGACGTCCAGAACCTCATCTGAATATTGTCTGCTTCAATTCCACACGTTCCATGCATGTGAACGTTCGGATGGTCCATGTAGACGTTCGGATGACTTGTCGATATGATTCCGATTTCTAGTAAACTAAACAACAATTATAGTAATGATACTCATTCTAGGTACTGAACCAAACACATGTATTAGAATCGGCAGATTCCTTCCAAACCCAAGAGGAATGATTCAAACACATGTATTAGAATTGGCAGATTCATTCCAAACCCAAGAGGAATGATTCCGATTCTGATTCCCGATTTCAATTCCTGAGTGTGAACCAAATGCCCCTTAATCAGTTGGTGCTTTTTTTACTCCTCTATTTTCCTTTTTTATTTCTTGTCTTTAATTTTGGTAAGTTTTGAGTCCTTTGGTTTGGGACTTAAAATCGGATCTGAAGACTGACCCTATTATCAGTTAATGGTGATATTAAATTGTTACTCCTCTATTTGACTTTGTAGTCGATGTGATTTTATTGGTGCTTAATTATGCAATAATTTTTATAGCTTAATAAAAAATTGATTGTCTCATTTTTGTTTAATTTAGTTTTTTAATTTAGTTAATTAGTCTAGTTTCTATGCTATTTTGATTTTGTTTGTGATAACATTGCATTGAATGCTTAATAGTATATTGGTAGAAATAGTATATTCTAGAGATTTTCTTTATTAATTATTTTGGTTATTTTTGTTTAGCATTTTTTAATATTTTGAATAATTGTTTAAAATTTTTAAAATAAAAATTGTTTTAAAATATGCATCTTGCCAAAATCGCAATACGCCGAGACTAATGTCAAACAGTGCAAGTCGCGACCGTGACTTTGAACCATTGCAGAAGCCGAATGCAGCTTTTCTTTGAATTATTGACTTTTGGTTCAATAATTTAAGCTTGGAGCCTGTAGCTCTTTTCCCACTAAAACTGCATTACTGAACTTTTGCTTTTGAGCAAGAATTTAGATTCTTCAATTTGGAAGACACATTGGTAGATTTCTTTTGTTAAATCAAATGGAGCAGTATATGACTTACATTAGGGTGATGCAACTCAGACTTTACGTTTTCTAGCTACCTATTCTATTCTTTAATTTCTAACTGCTTCCTCATTAAGATTTATTCTACAAATTTAGCTCTAGAAACAATTTGGAGGTAATTTTCTTTTTCTAAATTTAATAGTTTATAGTCTAATATTACAATGAATGATTAGAATTTAGTTTAGTTTATTCTAATGACTATTTTCAACCTTTAGATTAGAATAAACAATGTAATTTTATTTGGTAGACAAGCTTTAGTTTAGTTTATTCTAATGACTATTTTCAACCTTTAGATTAGATTTTGTTTAGAGGGCAAAAGCAACATTGAAATTTATTACTTAACATTAAAATTTTTTTACTTACTCTTTCACCTTTTTTTTAAACAAAAGAATATCAATACTCATATAACAAGAAGAAATAATGCATATATTTCACATAAAAAATAAGTAAATTTATATTCAAAATAAGTAATTTTATTTTACGACGAGTTTTTATCTTTTGGAAACAATCTACAACCTTCTCATTTTCAACTTTACGAAGTATATATTTTTTTAATGTAAGTAACTAAATAATCGTTCATCTAAGTGTCTCACATTCTAATCCGCAAGAGAGAGAAAATGAGTAGCTGCTAGAATATCAAAGAAGTTTGAAGGAAGATAGTGGGGACACATTTCAAAATTTGTCTAAAACTTATAGCCATTAAAGGAGGCTAAGGGAGCCAATGAGGGCACGTGCCCCTAGGGCCCCCACCTTGCATTCACCCTTGATATATTTTGTAATTGAAAAGAAAAAGAAACACTAACAAAGCTACTATTTATTCGCATTAAATGAGAGAGAGTTTTAGGCCTAATTAAATGTATTAGAAGCACATTTTTTTAACTAGGCCCAACTAAAATTAAAGTAAATACTTCAGCCTATTGGGTTAGATGAATATGTTTTAACCAAAAGGAAACCATTTCCCAATTTAACTGAAAAATATTAAATCCTTTTATTTGACCCATTTTGGTAGTCCCCTTTAGTTATAAATAAAATACTTCCATTGATTCGATCTATTTTAGTTAGTCCATTTGGTTAGGCAAAATATTATTAAACAATTAAGCAGTATAAGGCCCAATTAAACGAAAGAGGACGTGCATTTTTTGACTAAGCCCAATTAAAGTTAGCCTTTTAATAAGAACCTAAATCCTTTGATTCGACCCAAATTAATAAGCCCCTTCAGTTACAAGTAAACACTTTTATTGATTGGGCGTATTTTTAAGATAGTCCATTTGGTTTGGTAAAATATTTGTTACCAATAAAAAAATTAATTTATTTTTTTGTTAGGCGCAATTAAATGAGACAGAAAATCCTTTTCACATTATTTACTCATTGTTTTAAAAACAATTAATTTGGTCAGGCTTTGAAAAGATTACTATACTTTTTTTTTGGTTACGCCGAATTGATCAAATAAAATTATTTTTTGGCAATAGTTTATGCGTTCTACTGGATCAATTAAGCAAGATCATGCACAATTAATCTAAAGAGCAAATACATATCTTGGACTAGCCCAATTAAACTAAAAGCAAATACTTTTTAGTTAGCCCATTTAGTTAGGTTGCATAGGGAGTTAATAAAAAAGTGCAACTACTTTTCTTGGATTTGACCACATTTTAACTAAAATGAAACTAAAATTTTATAATTTTGGCCCAATTTATTTAGGCCACTTAGCTAATAAAACAAAATAACAAATGCTATTTGGCATTAATTTACTTATTCGTATTAGGCCAAATAAGTTATATTAGGCCAAATTAAACTATATAGAAAATAGTTGGACTAGGCCCAATTGTATTAATTTAATACTTTTCGATCCCATTGGGCTAGGTAGACATATGTGAACAAAATATATAGCTACTTTTTGTTGGATTTGAGCAAAGTATAACCACATGAAACTCGATCTTTGTTTTGGTCCAATTATTCAGCCCATTTAACTAAAAGTACACACTTCTTTCGTTGGCCAATTTTGTTAATCCAATTGGTTAGGCAAAATATTCAGGTAAAAATGTTTTAAAAGCCCAAATGCTTAATTTTGTTTATTTGGCCCAATTTTAAATTTTAAGTATTTTATCTTAACAAATCTTATTCTTTGTGTTAGCAAGGCTTATTTCTTGACTTTTAAATGTTGACAAATGAATTAAAACATATAAGAATTGAAGTTTATAAAATTTTCAAGTTGGAGGGAATTGAATTAGCTAGCTTTAAAAAATTATAGAACATGAGATTAATATATATATAATTCTAGCACGGGATCTAACCTCAATTTTGATATTGGATAGAATTCAACAATTTGCATGTATAATAATATATATGAAATTAAATACAAATTTTGTGCTAAAATAATCAAGGGCGGAATAAAACGAGTGAAGGAACAATCGGCACAAAAAAGAGGAAACATGGCTCCATGTGACAAGTTCCTGAGAAGTTGGTAAAAAATGATGCATCTTCTTACCATAAAAGGGGAAGAAAATAGACAGAGACTAAAAAAAAAAAAAAAAGAATCATAAGGTGGTCTAGGGGCACTCAATATGGTCACAGTATTTTGCAAATATAGAAGATTATGATGATGATGGCCTATGGTTAACATAGAAAAGTATTAAATGCATTACTTACATCGTCACGTAGTATATTAAAATTAATAATTTATCGTCACGTTGTGATAGTGAATCACATCTTATAATATTTGACGATATATGATTGGTTTTAGCACGTCACATGACATGACACGTAGTATGCGTGGTGCACCTAATACCCACCTCGGTTAACTTGTGCAACTCGTGAGAGTTTAACACCACAAGATGAGATTGAATAACTATAAAGAATGTATTATAAGGAACAATTTGAGGTTGGTGGTTCAGGAGCTGGAGGCAGTAGTCACAACAAAGAAGACCAAATTTATCTGGTTGATTAGGTGCTCAGAGTTTGGTCAATCCCAACCATCCTAAAAGTAGATTTGACATACATTGATATAGAGTTAGAAAGGAGTAAAGGGCAGGGCCAAAGAAAACTATCATTAGTTGTAAAATATGGAAACAATGAAAAAGAATCTATTTAAAATGGTTGTTTTTTAAAAAATATTACTGTAGTAGTTTTAAAATTTTTTTTCCGATAAATGTATTTTTAAGATAAAAAGTTTTTGAAAAATGTGTATAAAATTTTTGAAAAACATATTTTTGAAAAACATAACTAAACAAACGAAACCTTTCTAAGTTTTTCTTTTACAATCCCTTACCTTTTCTGTTGTAGAATCTCTATAGATCCAATTGATGGTTGATATTACCGCTGAAATTGGACCACGAGTTAAAGATTCTTCTGCAAATCAAATATCAGAGTATATTTAATTCAAGAAGTTGAGGCTTTGAAAAATTGAATCCAATCAACATAGAATGAGAGAAAGACGTCACAATTATATGTGATGATCGGGCTGGTCAAAATCGAGAATCTATTGTTAATTTTTTTTTTTTTTTATGTATTGTAACAGAGTTACTTTATTCCATAAATCTGTTGATGCTTCCCACGTTCCAAGTAGAATCTTGTTTATTACTTGAAACTGATGGATACTGTAGTAGATGAAATTGAGAGGCATCACATTGTATGTGTTGTGCTCGAGAATGGAGTAGCTATGAAAGTTACTGAAGAAGGATTGATGTTGAAAAGAAAGTACTTTGCATTGGATCGAATATGCCGCACATTGTACATTTCTTATTTTAGAAGATATAGGAAATAACATGAGCAAAGAATGGAATTTATTTTATGAAAGTTATTGGGCAAGCCGGATCTGCAATTATAGAAAGTTGTACATATTATGAAGATTATCTGATGATCATTGACAAGAAATGGACATTTCAACTTCACCACGATCTACATGCAGTTGGTAAATAATTAATTTTTAAATTGAACTATTTTTCTGAATTTATTTATCATGATTCAAAAGTATTATTTTTAATTTCCTAATTATGGCCTTACAGGTTAAACTCACATTTTAATTTTTTTCTTAGGTTATTTTCTAAACCCTCAGTTCTAATCAGAAACATATATTGAAACATTTGAAGGAATGAAAAAGGTCATATGCAAATTGGAACTCAATATTTATAATCAAATCAATGCCGTCAATCAAGTACGTAAGAATGCAAGTATGTATTTCTAATTTATCATGACATATAATTTTATTCGGAAAGGATCATATGTAGATTGGAACCAAATATGAATATCAATCAAGTCAGTAAGAAACCATGTACTTATTTTTAATTTAATTAATATATAATTTTATTTAAAAATATTTGCAGCTGATGATTTTTCGAGATAAGGAAGAAGCAATTGGAATAGATATCGCAAAAGAGTCCATAATAGAAACTAACCCTGGTACTACGTCGTTTATTTTGAAAAATTATTTAATTTATTGCTAACTATAGTAGTTGTCTTATTTTTTCATATATTTATATAAATTATAGATAAATAGTGGATTGGTCATGAATCTTGTGCTTCTGAACTCTATTATAGGCACAAAATTTTGACCCACTATTTTAATATTTTTTCTATTTTGGGACTTTTTTTTTGCATTTAAACTATTGATTTATAAAAAATAAATCATGTATAAAATTTTGAATTGCCAACCAGAGGTAAAATGATAACTTTAAATTTATATATTGCTTTCATGCCTTTTTAATTTCTCAATTAATTTTCATGTTTTTAAATATTGACTTAAGTTGTGGTGAATTTTAAGGGTTCATTAAGTATTAATTTAGAATTTGTAATTTTTGTTCAAAATTTTAGAATCTCAAAATATTAGTGACAAAATGGTAATTTTAATTTATAAATGTCTTTTTAAGCAATGTTTCATTCCTCAATTCATGTTTTGTGTTTTTAAACATTTTATTAATTTTTCATTTTTTTATTTAAAATTTGTAGTTTTTCTTATTAATGGTGAGTTTTCCAATGGAGTTATGTTGCTAGAAATTTTTAACAAAATGTTTTCTATAGTTGTCTTATACATTAATAGATTTTTATTAAAATTTGATAACTTTTGAAAGTCGTTTAATATTATTTTGAAATTTGTAATTTATCTCAATAGTGGCAGGCTTCCCAAGGCAGTTGTATACTTAGAATTTTGATGTGATTTTTTTCATAAACTTTTGTTTGATGATATATACTCTGGAAAAATTTTAGATTTTGGAAAGTTGTTTAGTATTTTTTTTCTTTTGCAAATTTTCTCACTAATAGCATGCTTTTGAAAGTAAATGTGTTGTTAGAATTTTTGTACAAATTTTTTTTCTATAAATGTTTTATGTATTAATATATTTTATGTAAAATTTTTGTAATTTTTAAATGTCATTGTGTTATAAATGATGGCATGCTTTCTAATGTAACATTGCTATCAATGTATTTCAATTAAAAGTGTTATACAATATGTTTGGGTTATAATAGATTTATGTGTCAACATGGTAACATTTAGAGTTAAATATGTGCGGATATTACATGATAAATTTCGGGTTATATCAACTCATCCTCATTTTTGTTACTACTCTAATATTTAATCCCTCATACTTTTCCATCCTATCACCATACCATCCATTCTTCCCCAGAAATTAGCCAAGCATATCCACACCTATTCCCAAACTAACAGTGAACAAAAAATTACACTCAGAATTTTCAATCAAAATTACAATCAATACGCTCCCTCTCTCAGATAAAAAATCAGTTGATCAGTAGCATTTTTTTTACTCCCACTTTTCCTCCAATTCCCAATTACATAGCTTGCAGAGAAAACAATTTTCATTCTCCAAGTCCAAGCCTTCAATTCTACCATCACTATTTTCTCATCTTCATTTTCCAAATCCATCACCACCAGACTTATCCACAGCAATATTATCATTCTTTCTCCATCCTTCGTCTCAACTACAACTTAAAATCCTTTTCGATCAATTTTATCACCACTCCACTACCACTAGTTATCCCCATTTTTTCTGTCTCACTCTTCAACAGTTCACCATTTCCTTATTTCACCCATCACAATTTCACTTCATTGAAGCCAGAACCTGCAACCAGAAACCGTAGCAACATCATTCCATACTACCACCATTTTTATTCAATAACCCCAAAACTCGCGTTCACAAATTCATTGCACTCGTATTGCTGTTCACACTCATCAAAGACACTCCAAACCCCAACCACCCTTATTTTTTCAACATGCTACTGTTCATGCTTCTTATCTCTTTAGTAAAACTTCAAATTGTTAGGAAATCAACATGCCAATAAACAATTGACGCAGTGGAATATAAAATTAATTTTCAACCAAAATCATTGATTATCTATATAAAAACGAGAACGTACCTTTTAACGACGCAATTAAATGAATTAACCTGGTCAAAGATACGGGATATCAACCACAAGCCGCACAAGTGTCCAGCCTCTAAGGTATCCACACGAACACCTTCTTAGGATCTTCATCAGGATTGATCAACACAATCCTCATCAGGATTGATAAACACCAAGTGAATATGCTAGATCCACTTGACACGTCCCTAACGTGAAGAAAATTGTATAAAGAAAAAACTATTTTTTCTCTTTCTAATTTTCTAATGTTAAATTGTATGTCATGTCAAATCTTGGTGTTTAGGACTTATTTATAGAGTAATAATTAAGTTATCTTGTCCAACAAGAATTCGGTAACAGGTTACCCTTACCTATTAGAATATCTTACCAAATAAGATATTTAGTAGGTTTTAATTTCCTTCAAAAGGAAACTATTCCACTACTATAATTCCTCTATTTATTAATAAGTCCTTAGGATTAATTATCTCACAAATTAATCACATAATTATCACATAATTATTTAAATCAATTTAACCCAAGAATTAGTTCTATTGTGTGTGACCATTTAAGTTCCTAATCATTTGGCAATAAATATAAATTATAATCTTAGAATTAATTAGCTTTAGTACAAAACCAACACTAATTTCACTAGCTAAACCACAACCTTCGTTTCCTTCTCCTTTATATCCACTTCACTCCATCAGCCATCAGCTCTACCTCCATCCTCTCCCAAAAGAAAAAAAAAAAAAAAAAACGTGGCCTTAAAGCCTTATCGTCAATGTGCAGTAGCTTAGTCTCCATCAGCTGCTCATCCAGTTTTGCAATAATCTATTTTTACTTCTTTTTCTAGTAGCTAATAATGTATACCCAAAAACCAAGTTCGTATAGAGTTGTATATCACTTTTATTCATGCTATCAATAGACATGACTTTTCTTTATCATTTGTTACTTGTTTCTTATCATTTAAGTTTATTTGATAAAGTCAATAGAATTCTAACTATATATATGAAATTATAAAAGATTATAACAATGAAATTCTTATTGCACATAATTTGCATTTTTAAATATCCGTATTCATAATATTAACAAAACTATACATAGTTAATCTGGACAGACTAACATACACTTTTCCTTTACTCATTAAAATTCAGCCAATACATAATTAATGGCCTCAATAAATATATTACTGAGCCTATAGAAAAGAATACCATCAACTGCCAACAAATCATGGGAAAAAGAGGGACCATCTGTTCAAGCCAATGGTCTATCTAGAGCTCATACACAAGACAATATCTTGGCTTAGCTTCAATGCATATTCTTAGTGTTTAACGTTGTCTTCCATATCTAACTCTCAACTGGTGGGCGCTCAGGCCAACCTATTAACTGAAGAAAATCTCTGGCAGCATCATTAGGGAGCTAGAACTTGAAGTCAAAGGCCTGATATGATAATGTATTCCCTAAAACTGGATCGGTTTAAATTGTATTTCACTTTTATTCATATATTATTACATGGAATTTTTTATTATTCATTATTTGGTATTTATCATTTGAGTTTAATTGTTCAAGTCCATAGAATATCAGCTGTGTATTAGAACTTATAAGAGTTATAATGATGAGATTCTTATTATACACAAGTTGTATTTTTGAATATCTCTAGACATAGTATTAATGAGATTGGACATTCTTAATATGAATAGACTAGCACATATTTTACCTCTACTTATTGTATGTAGTAATTAATCTCATCGATTATGGTGTGTGACACCTCAGATGGTATATAGATCCTTGTTAGAGAAAAAGTGCATTGGATTGACCTGCTAATAGTTACCGTATGGATAATTATTTATTGCCAATGTTTTGAACTCTTAAGGAATTAGTATAAATGATCCTTGGACTTGTAATTAGCATGGTATATTGAGCGGGGATTATTACACTTTGACTCTATTACTTGTTGCTTAGTAGTCCATAGGATAGAAATTGTGTATGATTTGAAGTATAAAAGTATAGTGAGTCATTAATATAGGATTCAACGCTTTTAATAATAGGAGATTATATCCTATTTAGCCACTTGTTAAAAATATTAACTTAAGAAATATTTTGTAAAAGTAAAAGTATAACTTGAGAGTGTCTCAATGTGATAATATGGACCTTGAGGGGCCTTTTAGTCAAAGGCTCCCTTGGAGTGTTTTGTGAATTGTGTAAGATGAGGGACTTACAAGCAATTTTGATAAATCTGAATTTTTCCCCAAAATGCTTGGGCTCTTCTCTTCTACTCTTTGTTTTCTCTTCTTCCCTTCCACCTAGCTCTCTCCCATCTCTCTAAAGATTTTATCTTCTACTCTTGCTAGAAGGAGGTGGTGAAAGACTTGGTCTTCAAGGGGAGGCAAGTAGGGGGTGCTATTTTGAAGCTTATAACCAAGGTAACCCTCCCTCTTCCAAAGTCTAATTTCATTTCTTTAGTTTTGATTCTTTGATTTTGGTAGGAATGGTAGTTGTAATTTGTGAAGTCCTTGAGCCTTATGCTTTTAAGAGTTATGTTTGTGCTATGGGGTGTATGAGTATGTGAGTATTGGAATCTCTTGGCATTTGATGAAATATGGGTATAGGACCTTGGAAAGTTTGTGTGATCTTTGAGGATAATTCATGATATGTGTTGTATGTTGTGTTAAGATAGTGTTTTCTTGTCATATTATGCCATTTTGAAGTTGTCTCGTTGTTTGGGTAGAGCTCGAAGAAGATGAGTAGTGTTGGATGTGAGTTCGAATTGTTGCATGTTGTCTCTGGGTCGTTTCTGGTACCATTTGCGACCCTATCCGTGCTGCGGATGGAACCACGGCTAGTTCAGCCCAAGTGTGTGAGCCGTGGCCGCAGCTCGTTCTTGTTCACCCGCGGCTCAATGCTGAAGGGAGCCGTGGGTGCTCTTTTCATCCACGGGCGCGGATCACCCTGGTCGACCCGCGGATCATACCCTTTTGGTTGGGTTTTGCTTTGTTTTGTGTGTATAAGTTTAGGATTAGGCTTTGTACAAGAATTATTGATAGAATAAGATCATAACCGAACATTATTCGTGCATTATGGGTGACGAAGGAGATTATCCCTACTCGGACTACCTAAATTAATTTTTGGATTGAGGTAAGTAGTATTTGATTTTCTTTGCTTTTGAAATACACTTTGATAATAATAAAGCTTTGAAATGTTAATTTCTGTATAACTGGGCTTAAGTTTGATTATGTTTGGTTTTACTATGAAATGAGTATTCGTGGTCTAAATAATCATTTGAATGAGTATGTGATTAAGCTCTTGTATGTGAAATGGATTGTGACGGGACTAGTTCCTTAACGTTGGTGTTTGTAGTAAAATATTTGAACTGTACTAACCGAGTGATAGTTAGTTTTGAACCGGACCAACCGGGTGATAGTTGGTTTTGGATCGCGTTAACCGAGTTATAATAAAAAACTGGAATTCCAGGGTCATGTATCCACTAACTACTTAAGCTCTCTTTCTTTGAATCGCATTATGTTATGTTTTGAGATTGTATACTTTGTAAATTGACCACATGTTATGAATGATGATGACTTTGATTTTGATTTGGAAACTATCTATGTATGAGTAACAAGCTAAAGCCCCAAAGAGAACTTTTACTACTTACTGTTTTATCACTCACTTCAATTGTCAAAACTCGCAGGTGATGATTTTGTAGAAGGTGATTGGGTCGACTTTTGGGCCTCATAGTTATAGTTAGTATAGACACGAATGAGGTTATTTTGAAAGCATTGATGTATGGCCATACTTTTGGTATAGATTAGGTTATACATGTTTTTCCCAACTATTTTTTTTGTTATGGGGAAAAGAAATGTAATGGATAGTGTATATTTTTGGTTATGAATGAAATGAATCTCTTTGGGCATCTTTAGTGTTCTTTGAGCTTTATTTTGTGTTAGATGACATTTTGTTTCGTTTTAGCCTTGTGTCCTCGCTTAACCTAGGGCATGGCGGATGCCACGTCTTGGGCATGGGGCGTGACACTCAAGGTTTGTACTTTAAGGGAATTCTATTTCATGAACAAGAAAAGAATAATTAATCGAATGAGAATTGGCACTGAATATTTGCTTTTAAACTAATTAGGGATATAGTGTGGTAAAAGTATATAGTTACATAGTAATGATATTACTGATGGGTCATGATGTATGCTAAATGCCTCTTTGACCTATAATACAAATTAAAATTGGTTGATTAATGGTAAATTAAAATTAAACAGTTGAATTTATCTGGCTCTTAATTAATTAATTAATTGATAGGTGATATATAATTTGTACTTTTTGCCGAATTTAATGGGTCACATATGAGATCTCTGTGTTAAATTGTTATTAAGATTAAGTGTGAGATACTTATGGAGTCAATTTATGAGATAAATTAACCATAGAGGTGTATATGCAACTACTTAAAGTCTTGAAAAATAAGTATTTGGTTTCCATATAGAATTGGATTAGCTTATTATTATAATAGAAGAAAAGCTTCCAATTTCTTCTTAGATTTGAAATTACTAATTTCTATAAGATTATGATTAGTAAGCAATAAATACCCCAAGCATTGGCTTGAGAGAACATATGATATAATCAGAATACATTCAACACAAGAGTTGTATAAGAAATTCTGGGAATTGTGTCTGAGAGAAAGAAAGAGAAAGTAAAGTCAAGGGCTGGAGAGAGAAAGAAATTGTTTCTTTGTGAGAGAAAAATAGTCTTCTCTTTCCTTTCTATCCTATCCGATCTTCACCTTAAAAGTTATGGTTCTTGGTCTTCATCTTCTTATATTGTCTGATTGTTGAATCACAAGGGATTTAGCACTTAGAAGACTAAGTCTAGGCAAACACCAATTTTTCCTAGTGGTATTGTTTGTGTAAATACCGTTAGGGGCTCAAAATATGCAGAGTTTTTGGTGGCAGGATATTCATATTCAAGCGACCTCTTCATCCTATACGTAGAAAGCATACCTAAGAATTAAATAACCTTAACTATTATACAGTATTATTACCACAAGAAATGGCCAACCAATGGTTGTCTATATTTGTATGCTTAACATTAGAACTTTTTTGAATTCTTGATCTCGTTGTCCAAGCCTGGTTTGACAAAACTAGTCTAACGAGCCTCCATTCTGTCAGACTAGATTAGAACCAATTACTAATTTTTTTTTAAAAACTATCTGAAGACAAAATCGAATTTCTATGGTTTCCAAGAATTTGAATTTTTCTTTTGATCTTTACATGTTTTAAACAACTTCAAAACAACAAAATTAGATTTAAAACATAAGAATAATTCCAAGCACTCTTCTTATTTAACCACTAACAATTTTTGAAAAATGAGAACTTTTTTTTCTTGCAAAATAAAAATCTTTGGTTTTTAAAAGATACAAAATACGGATCCTCTCTCTCTCTCTCTCTCTCTCTCTCTCTCTCTCTCTCTCTCTCTCTCTCTCTCTCGGTTGTTAGATTTTTGAATTTCAAACGGGTCAACCTAGGTTTCAGCCTTTATCATGACTGATTCTCAACCTAATGAGGGCTTGCTACTGCCAGTGGAGGGTGGCCTTCTTTGTCCAAGTCTTCCCAAAACTTCTGCTGCAGCCTTATCTTCTTTTATGGCTTCCTCTTCATTGACAAGTTAGTTTGATTATGGAAAACTATCTTCGCATAGAGGTGAACCAGCACTTCTTCTTACCTGACTAAGAAATGAAACCATTAGCTGAACCCTTTTAGAATGCTTTGGTAGGAAGATTTGCATTGGGCAGGCCTTCAATGGATGTCATTCAAAAATTTATTCTATCTCTTGGATTGAAGGCTACTTGTCCCGTTGGCTCGCTTAATGGTAAACATATCATCCTTCGTCTGGCTTGCGCAGAAGACTTTACTAGACTTTGGTGCCACAACACGTGGTATATCAACAAACATCCCATGGTTCTCTCCAGATGGACAATTGATTTTCGATCGAATTGGCAATCACCTTTAGCTCCGGTTTGGGTGAATATCCCAGACCTTCCATTGCCATTCTTTTCCATGCAGATGCTCTGTAAGTTAGGTAGATTGGTGGGTCGGCCTTTTGCAGGTGGATGAAGCAACCAATGTGTTGAAAAGGCCATCAGTGGCTAGGATTTTGGTGGAGCTTGACATTTCGAAACAGCTGGTGCACAGAATCTGGATAGATTGCGAGGATGGAGGTTTTTGGCAACAAGTGGAGTATGAGAACATGCCAAGGTATTGCAACTCTTATTATAAATTGGACCATATGGACTCTAAGTGCTTCATTCAACATCTACATCTACGCCTTAAAGAAACTGCAGTAGATGATCAAAAAATTAAGCAAGCAGAGAAAGGAGGAAAACTCACTAGATAGGTGTACTTTCCTAAGGAGAATACGTTGTTGCAGTTTTTGGGTGAGAAAAAAGAGCCTAATGATGTTGAATTTGGTGGTAATGACAAGCAGGGTCCTATAGACCCTAAGGGCATTGATGTTTAGAATTAGGCAGACTAGGCTCTTTTTGAAGTTCAATCTGATAGTGTAGCTAGGTAGGGTCCTGTAGACCTTAAGGGCATTGATGTTAAGAATTAGGCAGAATAGGTTCATGTTGAAGTTCAATCTAATGGTGTAGCCATGAATGATCCATCTAACTCCCTAGATGTACTGAAGCAGATGGAAACACAGGAGGCAATTGTTGAGGCATCGGTAGTGGGTAAGGAGGCCGAAGAGATTAATCAGCAACTTTTTCAGGAAGTATAGTCAAGGTATATACTGGGAAAAATCAGGATAGGATAATGCAGCAACCATCCGCTCTCGATGTGGAGCATATGTACAAATCTGATGGTGAGGAGGCTCATCAAATCTGTAAAACCCGTAGGGAGTTGGATTGCTTGACTTCTCTCTGTAGGTTTTGCAACAACAACAGTTTTCTAAATCTAGATAAGCTTGTGGTAACAAAAGCTATATGGGTTAAGGAAACTAAGAAGAAGGGAAAAAAATCTAAACTTTATGCCAACAAACAATTAGAGGAAGAGTCAAAAGCTAAGTATTCTCTTAGGTCTTTAAATGTTAAGTTCAATTAGTTTGTTAATGTGTAATATTCGGGGTGCATCCAATAAGGATAAACTTCGATCTCTAGCTGATTTATATAGAACTAAAAATGTGAAGCTTTTATTTCTCATTGAACCTATGTCTTCATCGGACCGTTTGGATAGTGTCATGAGGTTGATTAAACTTGATTTCAGTGGCTCTTTTTGGGTAATAAGGTATGGATGTTTTGAAAATCAAACTTGATTTGTTTATTTACTGAAATGGGAGGTCAATTACTTCATGTGAAAATTAACTTTATGCCGGGTAACTCTATTTTCATTTCTACAGTGTATGCAAAATGTTTAATGGGGGAAAGGCGGGTTTTATGGACAACATTGAAACAGCTAGCCATGACTGTAAATAAGCCTTGGTTGGTTGGAGGAGACTTTAACATTATTTCCAGTGCAGACGACAGAGTTGGCGGTGCTCCTCCTAATTTCCAAGCAATAGTGGAATTTAATGTTGCTTTGCTAAATAGTGATCTCTCGACTCTCCCTTTTGTTGGTTCTTCATTTACTTGGACCAATGGAAGAGTATGGCAAAGGTGATAAGTGCTAAAGTGCATTAGATTTTAGTAGGTCTTTAGGTAGGTTTTTAGTATTTTTCTATGAGTTTTCCTTTATTTCTTTGCTATTTCTTCTCATTTCAAATTTGAATGCCAAATTGTGTAAATGTGTGATTTACATGTGATTTTGTGTCATTTTCGTAGGGCTTGCACATTCTATCACCAATTTGGATTGCAATTGGATGATATTTTGAGATGATTTGAATTTGGTGATGAGTTAAAGCCAAAAAATCCTCAAAGTGGTGCAAAGAAGCAATAGGCGAAGAAGAATTGGAAAAGAAACGGTTTGGCAGCCTGGACATATTTCAGTGATTTGGTAATAACTTGAGTTAGAGATATTGGATTAAGGTGATTCATGAAGCATTTTGAATCTAAGAGAATGGTCTACAATTCATATGAAAACATCAAAGTCCAGTTCTTACATTTCGAAGGCCAAAAGTTCAAGTTATTGAAGCACATTTGTACTACAGTACTGTTCCGACCATAAGGTGAAATATCGCATAGAAGAAAAGCAAAACATTCTGACCAAGACCGCGGGCAAGGCCTTGTCACGTACTGGGGTACGGCCTTGGTCAGAAAGGGAGGCCATAAGGTCGTGGGTAAGGCCTAGTTGCGAAAAGTTACGTTTTTAAGTACTTTGGGTTGAATCTTTTGAAAAAAGAACCCTATCTCTTTGGAGAAGGGAAAAGATGGTTTCTTTAGGTTCTAAAACACAAAAAAAACACACTTTTACATACATCCAGAGAGATGTAGAGAGAAGAAAACAAGAGTAGAGAAGCAACTCAAGGACTTTAATGGTGCAAAGCAAGAAGACACTTCATCAAGATTCAAGGGAAGACTTAAGTCTTTTATCTTTTCTTGTCTTTTGTTGGGTTTATTCTTGTACTTATGATTTGAGTTGTAAGATTTAGACGGATGAATCCTAGACTATTGTGCTATTGATTTTTTTTTTGATTAATGAAAATTCCAACTTTATTCTTAGATTTATTCATGAGTTTTAATGTTATTGAATTGGGAATTGCTAGCATCCTTTGATTCAAATATTGATTTCATATGGGTAGATTGAGAAATCACTTATATGATTAGATCACTTCATGAATAATAAGGCTTGCATGGGTTGCTAGAAATAGAACTACATGAGTCTTCCCGGTTAGATTTAAGCCTAACCAAAACCATAAAATCCATAGAACATGAATGCATCTTTTTTGGGGTTTTAATTGAGAAGAGATTCTAATTAATCAACCAAGGGAATAGAGGTTGTAATACTTGAGAAAGATTATAACCTAATTAAGGGATTTTAAGGTCTAAGCAATTGGCTTAATCATTAATCAAGTTAGGGTCATAGCATATTTAGTTTAGGGCTATTTATATCTAGATTTCACCTCTACTATTGTTCATTCTCTCTACTGACTTCTAGATCGCTATTTAGTTAGGTAGTTAGTGTTAGTTAGTTTGTATTTCTTTTGATTTCGCCACTCGCTTTGTGAGGTTAGATAATAAAAGGAAGGTTAGTACTAGTACTCGCATAGTCCCTATGGGATCGACACTCGATGCTCTGATGCACTATACTACTGGAAACAATAGGTGCAATTGCCAAATATCCATAGTGTAGTCAAAAGGGACATCAAGTTTTTGGCGCCTTTGGCAGGGACTAGGATATTAAGAACACTGTATTTTTATTACTCTAACCATTTTGTTTCTCTTTATTTTTATTCTTGTTATTATGTTTAATTTTTGTTACTTAGTTTTTATTTGATTTTTCTTTGTAGTTGGCATTTTTGGGGATCTCGTTTTACGACTTTGCTTGAAAATGGCTGAGTACTACTACAATTGGGCCAATGAACGAGGTAATACTGTGAAGTCTACAGGTATGGATAAATTAAGTGCTCTTGAGATGCTAATTGATAATATTGTCAATAAAAATAATGAGCGGTTTAAGTGTAGTTCTTCTTATTCCCAAGGTAGTGTTATTGTTTGTACTTGTTGTGGTAGAAATTACGAGTCTTATGAGTGTTTCCATTCTAAACAAGTACCTTATGATGATATTTACACCCATCCCCCTCTTTATGACCCCTATCCCAATACTTATAACCCGGGGTGGTGGGATCATTCATCTTTTGGATGGGAGGAACAAGGGAACCCACAAAACCTTTTTTGGGAGTTAGCCAATGATAGAGTTGATGATCCTAGATTTCAATCTCATCCTCCTCCTGTAAAATCTAATCCTGAGTTAGAATTGGCCATTGTGAATTTTATGAATGTATCTAATAATAGGACGGATAAAATAGAGGTTGAAATTGAGAAAATAAGAGAACAACTTGTTGCTATCACCAAAGCTATTGAGAGTCTCATAGGACAAATCACTGAAGCTATAAACACTAGGAATCCATATGAGTTATCGAATGATAATGAATTTAATCCTAGTGGACAAGTAGAAGTGATTCATAATGATTATGGTGATCAATTGAGTGTACCTCCGATAGTGATTAAAAGGGAAGAACATGAGTGTGTTGAAGTAGTAAAAGAGAGTGAGGTAGAGGTTGTAAGTGAGGCTGAGATACTTAGTGAAACATTTGAAATGGGAACATTTTCACTTTCAATTGCTCTTTCCATTCCATAAGAGGCACCTCATGTGTATAATTTTAAGCCTTTATACATAAATCTTCTTTGTGGTAATAACATTTTGCAGGTTCCTTCTTACTGTGGAGTTCATGATAATAACATTGTATGTAAGAAGAGACTAGAGGAATTTGAGGGCAAGGCCACAATGGAAGAATATCATTCTATCATGGTGGTGCCACTGCCAAAGCTAGAAAATTACGAGTTGCAAAGGGCTGATATGATAGACATTCGACGATTGAGATCCAACGGCCCAAATGGAAGAAGGAATGGACCAAAGAAAATTTTCATCAGGGGGTCATTGATACCACTTGATGGTGTCGAGCTAACGACGTTAAATAAGTGCTTGTTGGGATGCAACCCAACTTTTACTTAGTGTTTTAGTACTTTTAGTTGTTTTCAAGTTTAGTAGGATTATTTTAATTAGTTTGTTTGATGTTTGTTTTGCAGACCTCAAGAAAAGGCGTGAAGCTCACAACCATAGTAATCGAAAATAACTTGAGCAAGAGGGAGTTTTTTATTTTATTTTTGTATTCCATTGCTTATCTTGTGTGATTTTCATGTAAAAATTTTCCTTTTTCTTAGTTTTGAAGTGCCTAGGTTGTTTGGAGTTGATTTTTTGTATTTGAAGCATCATTCTCTCCCCCAACCCTTACATCCCCACCTCTTA